>CM037090.1:13379420-13721974 GCA_020916435.1 Oxytropis ochrocephala
GGTGGAGTTCCATCTTGTAGGCACATTGGTTTATTCAAGTCATCAATTATTTTAACGTGACCAGATACAAAATTAAAGGTGTAGTTAGTGATGCAGCTAGCAGAAAGAATCCTCTGCTTAATTACACCCAAACGAAAAATAAAGTCTTAAACAAGAAAAAATCATCTCTCCTAAAAGTGGTTAAATCATATAAGAGGTCTTAAAGGGGCTCCTGAAGAACCTGATTGTATGATGGGAATGCATGAGACTTTGAATAAATTGATGAGTGAGTTGCTTAAGGATGGTGTGTCTGTGAATGTGTTGACTGGTTTGTGTCTGTCAATGTGAAAACCTACTATTGTGTATTGAAAATTTGAAATGAAATGGAATTGCAGTAGCTACTATTGATTTTGGCCAATTTATTTTTGATTAGTTTTAGTTTTAGTTTATAAGGTTCTTCCAAATTCCAAACCGATTTAACCACTGTTATGTCACTTACAAAGTCCTAAACAACAAAAAATCAGTTAAGACATGAGAAGCAGGAAACTTACCGTTTCAATCAGATTATCACCGATGAGATGAGATGAGAGTGAGGAGGTTGAATCGGATCCTCTTGTGGATAGATGAAAATGAGAGCAGTAAAGCAAATATAGAGAGTTGTAGAGAGAAGAGACGATTAGGGATTGGAATTTGGGAAATGGAATCGAGAAGGAGAAGAAAGAAAAGTGGGCCGCTGGAATGGTTATGGATAGTGGGTGGAATGGATTAATGGAATATGGATAGTGGACTCACGTGAGTGGAGTGGGCCGCTGGAATTTTTTTTTAATTTTTTTAAAAAAACGGGCTGACGGGCCGACCCGCCCCATCCTTGCTTTAGGTCGTGTTTTTTTTTTGCGGGGCGAGCTCAGCGGGTCAGCGGTTCCAATACCTCTGTCCGGCCCGCTTTTTTTTGGCGAGACCCACATGAATTTTAACCAACCATAGTGTGGGTGTTGAAGAGAGTGTTCAAAAAGAGAGTGTTGCTAGCATTTCTCTCATTAAATATATATTAAACAATTGAAAGATATTTAGGTAATTACACTTTTTCATTTTTTCACCTTTTCACTTTCATACAATTTTCGCTCTCTTCTCCTTTTTCTTTCTCTAATTCTCTCATTTCTCTATTTTGTATACCTACTTTAATTTCATCTACATGTACCATTCATCTTTCCTTTTTACTATTTTTAAAAAAATTCAAAATTTGACAAAATCAAATCCAATTAGACCAGATTAACCAACAACAAAGATTGATTTGAGTGATAACTGAGCTCAGATCTCACCGAGGTTTCAGATTCGAATCTAGGTGTGGCAAAAGTTCTATTAAGAGAAGAAAATCACAAGGACCACTAAAGTGAGGTACATGTCAATTAATTGCCTGACGTAAATTAGTCATCAACAAATTTGGTGGAAATTATGCACGAAGAATGTAAAAAATATCAAAAACCCAATTAGACCAGCAATTTTCATTTTTAAGCTGATGTGATCAAAATTTACTGTATCATAAAAAAGTGTTAAGAAGAGTGGAAAATAATTTACGCACATTCCATTCCAAAAATCATAGGCAAGCTTCGCAGAAAATAGCACACTAGAGAGCAACAAACAACAGTGGCCCAGTTCCTTTTACGAACCCACACCACAACACTTGCCTCGTAAAGGATCATCGAATCTTGTCCCTCACTTTGTCTCCTCTTCTGCTCTGCTCTGTTCTGCTCTCTAACGAGGTTTGCATTCTTCTTTAACCCTTTTGATTATCTTGTTCCATTTTGATTCAAGTGAAACCCCTTTTCTTTGTTCTTGTAAATTTCACTGATTTTGTGTTAGATCCCAACATTGTTGGGCTTGTGATTCATGCGTGTATGATCTTGATTTGTGGGTTTCTCTCTGTTACTATGATTTGTAATTGGACTTTAAAACTTGCAGATTATTATTTATTTTTTTTAAAATCCCTGGAGATCCATGATATCAAAACTTATGCTGGGGTTTTGTTATGTATCTATTTTTGGGTGTTATAGATGTGTTGTAATAGTTCATACTTTATACCTTAGGTTAGAGATTTGGTGAGGCGTGGAAAGATTTCTGTGAATCCTAAGTGGGGATTTATTTAGAATAAGTAGACAATGCAAATAAAAGCCCCAACTCAAAAGGAAAAATAATAGGATTAAAAGAATAGACAATAAAGATTAAATTGTAACGAGCATCTTGTTTCACTGTAAGCAAGAAATGCAAGAAATTTGAAGTGATTAACAGAACAGATGTAGTTTTGCATGCTTTGCAGGGAGTAGTATATACAATTCGTTCTTCAAAGGTTTGCTTCAATAGGTTGAGAACAAGAAAAATATGCTGAAAATTTGTGTTTCTTTCTGTTTGTACTTTGCACATACTGTCAACTTGATCTTGTCATGCAAAAACAGCATGTTGTTTCCATAGTCAATGATTGATCATCCAGTTTTCAATAGAGTTGCTATGACTGTGAAGCCCACATACTCCAAAATTGTCGAAGTATCAGTGTTGTACTGATATGGATCCCCCCTGCAGTCAGATCAGACTGCAGGTTCCTACATTTAGTACAAATAAGGTATGAGATATAATTTAGGGATAGGAAATGACCAAACAGCCCCTAAATACCGGAGACTGCAGGTTTTTTGGCTATAGTGGATACCCATCCGTGTTGCACCCATATTTGATACCCATACGTGTACGATACTCCTAGATATGTATCCTCGTTAACTTTTTGAGAGAAAATATTGTCCGATACATTTGGGATACCTCTTCAATATCTCAAGATACAACTTGAAACTTGTCTACTCTTCATGCTTTGTGTACAACCTTGGTCTTTATCTTGTTGTGAACAGATCAAAATTGGAGTATATACTTCTTCATTCATTCTTGGAGGATATTAAGGAAAGAGAGACATGGTTGTGGGATATTAGACTTAGAAGCTATGTAATTTTTGGATGATTAGAATGGGGAGATGAAATGATACAATTAGTGTTTGACAGAAAATAGTAGGCAATTGAATAAAACCAGGACTTGTTTTAAATAGGACAATGACATTTTTTGTGACATTTTGACATTGGTTAAGGAAAAAACACACTTGTGACATATTTCAAGAAAAAAAAAATTAGTATAGATATCATATGAGAAAGATATATGTCTATGTTTTTATGTGTTAGTTGAAAATATTGATGTGTGTGATATCTATGCAAATATTATGCATTTATATGTGGGTGTGTATTATGCATTTATGACCAAATGTTTATTAACCCTTTACAAAAATATTAAGTGTTTATGTAATATATATCTATGTTAACGCATCTGAGCCGTATCGTATCTTTAGTTTTTAAGAAATTCCGTTATCCCCGTGTCCGCAGTCATTGTATTGTACCCATGTCCTATCAAAGTATCTAGGCTTCATATGGCATTTTATTTTAGATCCGGTTTGGGTTTTGATTTGGATTCACTGCAGCTGCTAAAACCCTGTAGTCACTGCATTCACACACATCTCAATCGTTGGAGATCAAACCGCCGCATCCTCTCTTTATTAAATTGAAGTCACTTCTTCATCCACATAGCCATGAAGCAAGATGCTCATGGACACTGTGGACACTTGGGGACATGTTGCTTTAGTGTAATGAAGAGAGAACTGGCTGATATATAACCGTGGGATGAAACCAAATGTGCGGTACAATGACTGCGGGCTTTTAACAACTGCAGTGAATCTAAATTCATCCGTATGCTGTATGCTCATAAGAACTGGATGAGTCGTCGTTTACGGAAGCTTTACATCTGTTGTGCTCTTTTGATATATGATATTCAATTCAATTTAGCTTAGAAAGTTTAGTAGTTAACACTTCTAAGCAAGATGGTGAATGTTCTGTTGATCTTTATTATCCTTTCCATACTGTACTACTCCGTTACAGAATGCAAGCAAAAACCAGTCAACAGAAGTTGATGTATCTGGTCCAAATTTTGAACCAGATATATCAATTTCGGTTGACTAGTTTTTGCTTATATTCTGTAACGGAGGGAATATATATGCCATATCCCACTCTCTAGGTGCCAGATTGGACATCGTCGAACGATGTGAAAATCTAAGCAAATTTAAATTTTTTAACCAAAACCTTTCCAATTTCTAACAAAAATTGCAGGGGTAGACTGTGGAAGCAACAATGAGTCTAGCATGTCTTGTGTGCCATAGTGTGGAAAATCCATCACCATCACACTCATTCAGAAGGTCTCTTTCAAATTCAGAAAATGAAGGAAGATGTTATGCTATTGCAAATTGCTTAACAAGGAAATTATCTGTTCAACCTTCTACAGCACACTCTTTTCTTGCAGCAGCATCTTCCAAAGTCACCCCTCAACCTACCATCTCCAGTAACGGTGAGATACCTGGTCCTCCACGGCTTGTAAGAAGTCGTGCGGTGAGAAGGGACATAGTACAAGATTGGAATTTTGATGAGGTTGCATCGGCGTAGTCAACAACATGCTCCAGAAGAAGACTAAGGACTTCTCTTGTGCAATAGTTTTCCTTTCATTTTTAGTTTTGGGGAAAATTTCTTCTTACATAGTTTAGAACATGATATGAATGACATTTGCTATCTTG
Organism: Oxytropis ochrocephala; assembly: GCA_020916435.1. Taxonomy (NCBI): domain Eukaryota; kingdom Viridiplantae; phylum Streptophyta; class Magnoliopsida; order Fabales; family Fabaceae; genus Oxytropis; species Oxytropis ochrocephala. Next base: position 13,384,045 of record CM037090.1, read on the forward strand.
TTACTTTAAATTTTGTTATGGGTTCGCTGAACTTCCTCTCTCTCTAGTTTTCTTGTATATCAAATTTAATGTATGCCAATGTTTCTGTTTGCTTTGGCATTATTCTTTTGGTTTCCGAAATCTTGGTAATATTTTGTGGATGAAAAATCTTGGTAGGTAACAAAAATTACCTTAGGGATGAAAAATCTGAAGTTTAAAATTGGAAGTGGGGAACCAAAAGAATAATGCCAAAGTAAACAGGAACATTGTCATGCATTAAGCAACAATAACACTAGATACTTATGAGTCACTTTCATTATTCAAATCAATCATACTTTTCTTTAATATTTAGTAAACCACCAATTTTTTTGTCAAAAAAGTAAACCACAAATTTCTTTCTTACTTTTTTTAGCATCACCAATTTCTTTCTTGAAGTTAACTTCTTTCTTTCTTGTATTTTGTTGTTGGAGTAAGTGAAAATATTTCATGTGTGTGTCAATTTTCAGCGATAGGGGACGTCGGTTTGTGGGTTTGAACTCGATATGTCCACGTGTGTGGTATTTATTTGTTATTTCGTCTAAATTGAAAAAATGACTAACACATTGTAAAAAGCAAGACTGATACGATAAATGTGACAATGTTAACTGCAACTATTAATTTTTTACACGTGGGTAGGATTGTGGACTTTAAGTATTGACCTAGTTCATAGACAACAAAAACTAAAATATTGGGATTTAAAGCTCTGTTTGTTAAAAAATATAGAGATAGCAGATAATTTAGCTTATAGTGAGTAATCAAAAAATGGATAGCATATAGCGAATTAAATTTTAAGTGTTTCATAGAGTTAACTAACTTATATATATATATATATATATATATATATATATATATATATATATATATATATATATATATATATATATATATATATATATAATTAATAAAGAAAATAAAGTGGCAAAAATTACATTTGGGAGGGAGAAACACACACTACTGGTAAATAAAGCGTGACTTCATGATCGATCAAGATCCCCACAAATTAGTCATCGACAAAACCGATGGAAAATGCGCACCAAAATCATGGTAACCCAAAAAAAAGTCTTTTTTTTTGGTCAACAGATAATAAAGTCTTAAATAGACCCTATAATAGTTGACAAAAAGAAAATAGAGCCATACGTGACCAACAAAATAGAGCCTTGAATTCCAGAAAATAAAAGGAATAGATTACTACAAAAATAAATAGAAAATAAAATAAAAGGAATAGAGCCTGATGAAGACTGAAGAGAGTTGTATATGCAGGATCATAACATGCATGCATCTGATACTGAAAATTGCACACTGTTTCAGAATTGGAGAGCACTGATACTGAAATCACATAACAGAGGAGGCAAGAAACAGAGACAACAAACAGAGCAATGCCTCTGATTCCAAAGAACAACAACAACAACAATGCAACCTTCTCAATTCCCACACTCTTTCTCTTATTCACCCTCATCTCCATTCTCTCACTCGCATTCTTCCTCTTCTCCTTGTCATCCTCCTCCACCATCACTACCACCTCACACCCTTCTCTCTCTCTTCAATCTCCCAACCCTTCCTCCATCAACGTTTACATCGCCGACCTTCCCAGATCCCTTAACTACGGCCTCCTTAACCGTTATTGGTCCATCGATTCTGATTCCCGACTCGGCAGCGACTCAGATAATCAAATTAGATCCACCAATTTGGTTAAAACCCTAGAATTTCCACCGTATCCGGAGAATCCATTGATTAAACAGTACAGTGCGGAGTATTGGATCATGGGGGATCTTATTACCCCTCCTGAACTTCGTACTGGGTCATTCGCAAAACGTGTTGTTGATGCTCGTGACGCTGATGTGGTGTTTGTTCCTTTCTTTGCTACTCTTAGCGCTGAATTGCAATTAGGTTTGGCTAAAGGAGTGTTTAGGAAGAAGGTTGGGAATGAGGATTATCAGAGACAGAGGGAGGTTATCGATTTTGTGAAGAAAACTGAAGCTTGGAATGTTTCTGGTGGTCGAGATCATGTGTTTGTGATCACTGGTATGTTTTCAACTTTTTTGTTTTTATCAAGATTCTGAATTTTAATTTTCATGTTTGTATAAGTGAATGTTATTTAAGAATGTTCAAATTAGGGTTTTTTGATTTTATTTCACTTCCTCAATTGTTATGTCGTGTATTCTTAATTCTGAATATTGATTCATTTGTGTTGGTGATCATGCTGTTGTGATGGCAACGATGAGAGAATAATAATGTTGCCTATGAAACCAGACACTCATCATCACGACATTGACACATACATATAGACATAATTTGAGAAAATGGAAGAAATTGAATTGTCCGTGTTGGTTTCCGACATACGTAGACATAATCTGAAGTGTCAGTTCTATATAGTGTAATGCATGTATAGAAATGTAACTGACACATAGTCCTACACACGACATTGACACAGACATGTAGACCGATAATAATTTAAGAAAATGCAAGTAATTGATGTGTCGGTGTCTAACACACGTCTTTAATCTGAAGTGTAGTTGCTATATAGTGAAATGCATGTATATAAAAATGTAGCTGGAGAAAATACTGTGGCATGCTGTTACCAGCTTATGATTTAGTCTTTGAATTGTCAGGTTATGTTAAAACTGAAGCATTGTTTGGCAGACCCAGTTGCAATGTGGCATGTTAAAGATGAGATTGCTCCGGCTATTCTCCTTGTTGTGGATTTTGGTGGCTGGTACAGACTTGACTCCAAATCATCCAACTGTAGCTCATCTGAAATGATTCAACACACCCAAGTTTCTGTAATCAAAGATGTGATTGTTCCATACACACATCTACTTCCCACGTTGCGCTTGTCGGAAAACAAGGAGCGCCGCAACCTTTTATATTTTAAAGGAGCCAAACATAGGCACCGGGTCAGTATGCTTTCTTCTTAGACTAACCTTGCTTACTTTTTTGGCATTTCTCTCCTGCTTATCTCATTGAAAAATTATTTAAATTACAGGGAGGCCTAGTTAGAGAGAAGTTATGGGATCTATTGGTTAATGAGCCTGGTGTTATAATGGAGGAAGGTTTCCCGAATGCAACCGGGCGAGAGCAATCGATAACAGGTATGAGAACATCAGAGTTTTGCCTGCATCCAGCTGGGGATACACCCACTTCATGCCGACTTTTTGACGCCATTCAAAGTCTTTGTATACCTGTTATCGTCAGCGACAACATTGAGCTCCCATTCGAAGGTATGATGGATTACTCAGAATTTTCAGTTTTTGTGGCAGTTGGTGATGCACTGAAACCAAGCTGGCTAGTCAATCATCTTCATAGATTTTCAAAAGAACAGAAAGACAGGTTCCGCGAAAACATGGCTCGAGTACAGCCCATGTTTGTCTATGATAATGGTCATCCAGGTGGTATTGGCCCTATACCTTTGGATGGTGCAGTGAATCATATATGGAAGAAAGTTCACCAAAAACTGCCAGTCATAAAAGAAGTCATTATTCGAGAGAAAAGAAAACCACCCGGTGTGTCGGTTCCACAGCGTTGTCATTGTACTTGAAGTATTTCTTTCTGGTTCGGTTTTGATGGTGGATACTTACGTGAATGGTATAGAGAAATTAGTTTCAATTGACTGTGATTAATGTTACTCAGTATTACATTTTCATTACTTTCTGGTTGCACCTGAATTGGTCGGTTTCTATTGTTCTCTACGTATTGTAATCTGCTAAATTTATCAAAATGAAGTATTGTTTGACAAGTTTGTTACTGTTTACTAATTGTTCTCATAAATCTATCTCTTAAAAATTCTCTCTACGAGTAAAGTTGGTAGGTACTAATTTTTTCCTCTCTCTTTTAAATTGCTAATGGTACAGTGATTCAGAGAAACTGGCTTCAACTGTGTAAATAATTTAAAGAACTAAACATAATTATCATGAAAATTTAGTGTAGCCTGGTCTATGCAGAAAGAAAAATATGCTTAAATGTATGTGACTGCAGCATGAAAGGATAGTCAATCCCTCTTCTCTTTGAAGGAAACACTACAAAAAGGATGTTCACCACAGAACCACAAGGGGGATCAGAATGCACTATTGCAGTAGGATTAATTAGAACATACTCTTCATTTGACTGAGTTTTCTAACTCACAAATATAGTTAAAATTACATAAATAATATAGATAAAAAAGAAGCATTTTAGAGGCTCCATTCAATCGTCATTTACTTGTTTTATGAAACCTATTTGTCTTTCTCTAAATTTAATAAGCTTTCTTGAGAGATGGCATTACATTACTTCTACTAATTCACCATAAAGAGTTAATGCAACTTAAAAAATGTGGCAAAAGAATAAGCATATCTACCATTTAAAGATACTATACAAATAAAGAAAGAGATAGTGAAGAAAATTAATGGCGTAGAACCTTACTCCCAAGTTTCTAATTTATAGACAGGCTGCAAATGAACTATTTTACAAATATAGATCCCTTATAATGCTCATTTACTTGTTTTATGAAACCTGTCAATACTTACTTTTGAATATGTATAATTATTTTTTATACTTTGTCTCTATGAACCTAAAGCTTTATTTGTTTTGCATTATTTCATATTTTTGCATGAAGATCTAAAGTGTAAAATACATTAATGAAAGAATATGTAGTTTTAAATAACCATTTTACTTCACAAATGCATCGAACGCACTACTGTAGTAGGATTAATATATTAGAACACACTCATCATTTGAGTGGGTTTTCTTTGGTCAAAAAATAAATAAATAAATTGAGTGGGTTTTCTAACTTACAAATATAATTAAAATAACATAATTGCGTAAATGAAATTAAATATAGATAAACAATAAGAAGCACTCTAGAGGCTCCATTCAACCGTCTTTTACCTGTTTTATGAAACTCGTTTGCCTTTTTCTAAATTTAATAAGGGAGCATTACTTCGACTAATTCAAAAGAATTAATTTTACTGGCTTCAACTATTGTACATAGAGATGCTCGCTGGTCAATAATCTTGGAAATATATATAATTATTTTTTGTTACTTTCTTTATGTATCTAAAGCTTTTTTTTTGAGATTTTTTTTGTTTTGTTCTAAAGGATACCAAAGCTTTATTTGTTGTTTTTACCTTAGCCATTATTTCGTATTTTTGCTTGATGAGAGTGTGAATTTGTAGAGAAAATCATTAGATAAAATACTTTTATGAAAGAACTATGTAGTGGAAGTAATTAATATTTGAAATAAATTTAAACCTACCCTTGCTTTAATTTGCATTTATTCCATGCCTCCCTAAAAATTTGAGAGACCAATGAGAAATGATATGCTCGAATCTCTAATTAAAAAGAATTTATTTAAACTACATTTTAAATACAAACTATAAAGAAGGTTCAGAAAGTTTATGCTCGAATCTCCAACCAAGAAGGTTCAAATTTTGTTTTTTAAAAGCAACCAAGAAGGTCAAGAAACCATTAGATAAATCGATTTTTGAAAGAACTGTTATAGACTCATAAGATTCTCTATGAAATTTTCACATGATAATTTTTCATGCTTATTTACTCCTAGATAGTTGAGATATATAAAGTAATAAGAACAATTTCTAATCATTGTATCTTACTTTAAATTAAATAAGAAAAATAAAAATATAAATATATGATTTTAAACAAGTGGAACAATCAGTCCAAAACACCAAATGAAAAACTTTGCTTATTGTTAAAGTAATTCTCTCATTTGATACATCCTCAAATAATTAGTCTCTACTTCCTATTACTGGACCTAATCAAACATTTTTTCCATCACAATTCAAACTTCAATTTTTTTAATTATGTTACACTATTCTTTAAAGATTGATAATCAAGTTCACATATATGGCAAGCTAGCAACTTTAGTTTCACTACTCTTTCTGTTTGGTTGAGGAGAAATTCTTTTCTCTCTCTCACTTTCTATGGTTTGGTACACTTTCTTCTCTATTTCTCTTTCACCTCAAACAAACACATTCTTAGTGCAAAATAGTACTAAACTAATTTATCCTCTTTCTCTCTATCATATTTCTATCTTAAACCAAACAATAGAAATTCATTCTCTCTTCTCTCTTTCTCTCTGCTTCAACCAAACGGACCCTAAAGGAGAAAAAGAGGAAAGGAGAATATTGGCAAGCTAGCAACTGTAATTTTCATTGATTCAAAATAATAAACCTTTACATTTCCCTTGGCTTTACAAAAAATTATGCTCCACAGGATGGATCTGTATATCACAAAATCCCTAGAAATTCTCTAAAAATTGCAGAATAGCAGGGCTAGGTTTGTAAATAATAATATTGGCTCTCTATATACAGTGCCAATAAATAATAACAGTTGCATAAATTTCCTATTTGTATAATTCTTTTGAGAAAATTTAAAAAGATTTAGACAGAGAAACCATTTGGTGAGGACTAGGGAGTTTCTGAGAACACCAGTGATCTGGAACACTAAAAAAATATGTAGACATAAACTTTCTGAACCTTTTCTTGTATTCTTTTGGAGAGATTACAGTTGGCAATAAATTTTTGGGCACAACAAGTGAAGATTTCATCCATGTCTCAAGATGCTTGTCCCATGTATACTGCCTCAGATAATCGATGATCCCACAAACAAGCTCGCGCTTTTGAGAATCAACTCCAACAAGTAAGGAATAATCCATCACATTGATTGACTGCATATAGGAGAAAAGAACAAATGAAATGAACTATTAGAGAGCCAGTAATATAAACTCCAAACTATGAAGCACCAACGCGGACACGGCACATAGACACCAATAATAATTTAAAAAATGCAATTAATTGAAATGTCAGTGTCGATGTCTGACACGACCCATGTTGGATACCAAACACGTCTTCAACCTGAAGTGTCGGTGCCACAGAGATTCCAAAACAAGAATAAATTTGGTTTGGATATTGAAGCCTGGTAAGTGGCTAAACAAACTAATAGCAGATTTCAATGAGCAAAGTTAACAAACTTACATTTAGAAAAGATGTGTCATTCCAAACAGCGCGCTGAAGAACTCGCTTTTCTTTATGACTAACATATAATGGGGAAGAATTCATGTCATTCACAAAGTTTTGATCCAAAAGAACATCTCCAGCACCAGCACCACACCCAACCGAAGTAAACCGAGCAAAAAGAGCACCTTTAAGATCATACTGGCGAGTAATATTTCGATTGTAGCTAAGATTTTCCATCACCATGAGGTCGTGTTTAACCTCTTTTCCACTTTTAATGTGTCTTTTAGTCACCTGCATAGAGATTGAAATGCTTAAAATACCATGAAAAAAGTTGGCAAATGACAAAGAAGATTATTATGTATAAAACATTACACCAACCTGATATATCCCCAAGACTTTTGCAAGACATGTTTGGCTCCCAGACTCAAAAGACTCTCTCATGTGTTTGAAATACAAAGAAGCAAACCCCAAAAATGATTCAAGTTCTGTCTTCTTGATTTCCTTTATGATGAACCTGTCATCAAGTGTTTTTGCAAAAAAAGACTTGCTTTTTCCACCCTGGGCATCCCAGTTCCTACAGCGGCTTAAAGAAGCAATATAATCAAGCTCAGACGGGCAACACTGATTTCTAAGTGCACGGAACTGCTTAAAATAATGACAAGTCACCGTATACTTTTCCCTCCCAAGTGATTTTGCATAACCCATGAAAATTTCTATGCTATTGTTTTCTGTAGCACGAAAGGCTTGCGACTCTTCTGAAGAAGTGCTTCCTGAAGAATGCACAGAATCTGAATCTGAGTTGCCATTCAAACTATCTGTTGATTTTGAAACTATTCCACTTTCTCTTGAATCATCTTCATCAACTTCAGTCACCTCATGTGAATCTTTCAACAAGGCTAGTGCGCAAGCGATTATACTCGAGGGTTCGCTTTCAAAGTCAGACACAATATAACTATCCGACTTGACAGGAATGTGCAACCTTGTACATTCCTCGGTGATTAATTGATTGATTGTGGGTACATTTTCTGTAATAGAGCCGCAAAAAGATTCAAATTTTGGAAAGAATTTTTTCTGAAATTCCCTTATGCCTATACGCCGAACATCGGTAAATGGCTTCCAGAACCATTCTTTTGAATCCAGCAAGTTTGATGTGGGTGAATTCAATGAAGCACTTTTGTTTAATACCCTCAAATCAACAATTGGACGACTAGGTTGAATATCTGTAGCGACTGGAAAATTTTCATCTACTTGTTGAAGATGATTATTCATAACAAAATCCTTTTCCTGTGGATGACCATTTGCCAAAGGAAACTGAGTGAAAACGTCTGGACTAAAATCCAACTTTTGGTCAGAAGATTCATCAACAGTGTTAGATGGGTCATCCTGTTCAGCGCACTCGAGAGGAGGTCCACTAATAGGAATTTCCTTTATTGGGAGTTCATTTACTTCCATAGATGCGACCGATATGATTTTTACGTTGGCATCATCGTTCACATAGGCATCTTCCGTAAAATTACCTGTAGACACAGTGTCTCTACCAGCAGTACCTTCCACCTTTGAATAACTATACTCTTGTGTAACTTTCTCAGGTGAGCGTAACGAGTACAATCGTTGATCCCACACAAATGATTCAATCAGAAGATCCCACATCAACCGGTTTAGACTGAGAAGCTTGAAGGCAGCCCGGTCTGGATCACCTTTCTTAGCACCAACCACCTTGATGTTAACCTGTTAACATAAAAAAGTCGGATGAAGAGAACATAGTATTCATATTAATTGCAATATGAAAAGATGAAAAGCTAGAGGTTGATCATGTAACAGAAAGCTAACCTCAAATTCTTCTCGCTCTTGATTTAACATCTTGTCAACCTCGGAGAATTCTCTTATTGATCCTCGGCTAGAGGTTGATTCATCAAATTGTATTGTCTTCAAAGAGTTCGCAATTTCTGTGAATAGTGACATGCCTTTCATGTACACCTTAAAACACAAAAAAAAAATGATTTTTTGTTGAAGTTATGGATTTCAGATAGAGAAGAAGAAAAAATTTAGACTGTAGAATATGATTATGATTGATAATATTGAGATGATACAAAATATTAACCACTAATCTCTACTTATAGGGATACAACAAGACACAAGACTCATAATCTTAATTGAATAGAGGAAACTAATTATAATAAAAACTAAATGATAAAATCATGATTCTATGAGATAAAATACTCTAAGATAAGGTCATCTATTCTAACAATTTTAATACAGGGAATGCAAGAGAATTACAAATTTATGAAAATAACTAAATATTATATTTCAGCCTGTACAGATTAAAAAAATATCTTCATGAAAATATCCTAATAGAGAACATACCTTCTCAATCTCTTTCAAAAGCCACTCTTGTCTTATTGCACCATTGAACTCTAGCTTTTGAGGAGGCATAGACACAGTATATGTAGTGACGGAAGAATATCTGAACACTGCAACCATGTGACCTAATCTGCATGATGAGGAAAAATATTAATATGAACATGTTTAACGACATAAATATAAAATAATTATTGCTTTATAGAAGACTTTTCTATATTATATGTAGATGACAATACCCAAAGAAGTAAAGAAAATCCCTATAAAGAGAATGGCCACAGCTCAACTTTCTGCTAGAAGAGTAGTTTGAAAGGCTAAGCTCCAGAAATTTTCCAAACGATAGACTACGGGAAGTGGTGGAGATCAACACTCTTTTTGTCGAACGAGACTTGCATTTTCCACAGCAACTCCACATCCAAATTTTCCCTTCTGCCTCCCCAGCCAATTTTTTTTCCAGTGGCAACTGTTTAACTTGTATAGTAAGCTGTTTGTTCTGATGAGCATAATAATAGAGGTGAGCTTCTGGCAATTCTTGACAGGTGTCACAAAGTCTTGTCTGTATATATAGCAACAACAATCAGTTAGAACATAAACCTAGTTTCAATCTCATTTTGCAGAGAAAACACACGCAAACATATAATTTGTATCAAATTATGTATCAAATTATGTTGCGCTTTAAGCATTACTGGCAAACTTGCTAACTCTAATAGTACATTCATGAGATGAAAATGAACTTATTTAGAAACATGCACTAGATCATATGATTGTCATTAGCCAAATAGATGGAGCAACAGAAGTAGCGAGGGAAAAAGAAGGCAACGAAAACCTGATTGAGTAGGTTGTCCTGCAGAAACTTTCCAAGTGGAATATCAAAATTTTTGTAGAACATGATATGGGAAAAATGACTTTGCTGGCATATGGTTCCTCTTAAGGCATTCCGGCTAGACATCAAGACCAAAATACTCTGAGAATCCAACACTGCATTGATATCATCTTTACTTTGGAGCTCTTTCCTATCATGATCAACTTGATGTATATCATCATTGGAACCTAAGTGCACAGGTGAAGATAGGGAATGTCCACCATTAAGTAACTTCGCTTCATTAGAGTGATTTTTTGCTTCGATTCCGGTATTTTCATCCACTTCCGGAGACTCTAAAATAGGAACTGAATTGTTGACCTGACCAGGTTTCCTCCCATTGAAGCCAAAGTATGCTGATAGAGACTGATAAGGAGCAGAAGATGCAAAGGGAAAACTGTCGCCCATAACCTTCTTCAGAGAAGATGAAATAGCTGACAGCCCAGAAAAGACAGCTGGATTATATGGTTCATCAGAAAATGGGGAAAACTCTTCAGATTCTATGCTTAAACCATTGGTACTTTTTTCATGAAGTCCATTGCATATAGGAATATCAGTACTAACTATTCTATTTTCAGCAGAATCATCGAGAGACTGAGCATTTGAATTAATGGATGCTGAATCCCTGGAGTCTTGATTGGTTGGCAAGATATCTGCCGCATTAACTGGAGGAATGGTAGAGAACATTGCTGTCTGATCAACAAGAAAGGAGGTTTCTAGAATTAAGTGATATGCCATGATAACTGCACAACGCATGACACATTTGATCCTCTTCAGTTCATCACTGTGTGTTCCTTTCAGCAAAATCTGCAATTGTAGGAAATGCAGAGGTAAGATAGATGAACAATCATTCTCTGAAAGAAAGACGATATACTCTAACTTCATATGATCGAAGATAATGGTGACAAAATCAATATGCTTGACATCACAACCAGAAGCTCAAGGTATTGATGTTGGTTTGATACATGCATGTATGCTTTCAAATGTATGCCAACAAAAGAATACAAATATGCCGTGTCACGAGAGATGAAGAATCCATCTCATTAGTCTGGAAGATTAGGAGTTAGGATCAATAAGAAAATCAACGCTCTAAGTCAAAAGTAAATGCATACCGTACAGCCCAAACGTGTAGGACAGCCCTCGATGAACATCAAAGTCTTGGTGGGCCTCTTTCCCCCTTCACCAACACCATCATGTTCCTCCACAAATTTCTCAAAATAAATAGAGTCACACTGTCTTAGCTTTTGGCTGTTCAAATCATCACCCGAAAGAATTGGTGAACCAGTGCAACGTGCAACTCTTTCCAGTCGATGAAGCTTCATATCAAGTACTAGTGTCATTCCCTTTTGGAAAATTTCTTCTCGTATATCATGAGAAACTGACTTTTCCACTAATATAACATTTGGATTGCGGGCTTTTATAAGATCCATTTTAGATTTCAGATAGCCTTTTTCCTGTTAGCAAGCAACTAATCAGTTAGAGAACATTATGTTAACAATGCTGAATCCAATCTAATTAAGTTACCTGGTCCATGGATTCAAATGAGGACAGTGCACTCATAGAATGGTCAAGCATGCCCCTGAGCAGTAACAACCTTGGATTTTCGTACTTTGTTGGCATATGCTTGTGAGCAGCATGCTTTTTGAAGACCAAACCTTTGACAAGTTTACTGATATAAAAAATTACTTTAAGATTTGTTGGCAGGAGACATAAAATTGCAGGCTAAATATCTATATATTTAATTTCCATTGAAATGTTTATGGGAAACAAGCAACGCCTATTGCTAACGAAAATACCTGAGAAAAATATGAGCCATGAATTTGGTTGGGGGATTTTCATAAATAGCTAGGCGGCAAACTTTGATAATCACATAATGCACACAACATGAAGATTTATGGAAACCATATATGTTAGAGTCCCACATTGATTGGCTATGGCAACAATAGTGGTTAGAAGTTTGGGGGGAACCCTCATCCCACAAGCTAGCTTTTGGGGTTAAGTTAGGCCAAGATCCAAATTCTAACATGGTATCAGAGTCTATCCTAAATCCATTAATAGGTCACCCACAATTATTATCTACACACCAAGCCCAATAGTGTTGAACGTGAGGGAGTGTATTAGAAAAAGATCATGTCTCAAATTGACTAGAGATAAGGCCTCAAAAATTTTATAATGAAAAGTCATCCTTCAATCACAAAGGCTAGCATTTAGGGTTGAGTTAGGCCCAAATCCATAGCATTTGGGTTGAGTTAGACCCAAATCCAAATTCTAAAATGGTATCAAGGCCTATTCAAGTCCATTGGGCCACCTGCAGATGTCTAGTCTTGCGAACCTCACGCTCCATATGTCCAGTCATGAAAGGAGTGTTGGGAGCCCCCACATTAGATAGTGATACGATATCAATAGTGGTTATAAACAGTGGAAACCCCCACTCCACAAGCTAAACATTGAGGTTGAGTTACGCTCAAACCCAAATTCTAATAATATAGATAGTACTATTAAAACATTATGTATTTTAAACGAAAAGTATCAAGTGTCAACTAGTTAGTATAAGCACATACAATTACAAACAATAAATAGACGCACCAAAAAAGTAGATTCATATTGAAGGAACTATGTTTACCTTTGGCTGCGGGAACCGGCTGCAATGCATTTCACTTTAACATATCCATCAGGATTCATTGATCTACCTCCAATAGCACTAGGCTTCAAAAAAGAAGCAGCTTCCCAAGATAAAGATGTAACTATGTCCACCCAACTCTTATCACCTTCATCTGAAGAGGAAACTCCCACAGATTTAAGAAGCTGGCCTACAAGGTCCTTAAATTTCCCATTCATTACTTTTTCCATTTCTCTTTGTTTTCCCTCTTTGAACCTATACCCTCCACCTAGTTCCTTAGAACTACTCATAGAGGTTGGCTCACCCAAGTTTGCAATCCCAATGCCCTGTTCTTCATCGTCATCAATACAAGTCACACTATTGTCCATATCATCCTGCGGGTTTTCTGGCTCAGGTGGTTCCCAAGTTTGGATATCCAAATCATCGGGAAAAGAATATTCAGTTTCTTCAGCGGAGGATGCAGTTGGGTCTTCAGAACCATCAGCTTTAGCTTCTTGAAAGCTATGCTCTTCTGTGATCTCCACATCTCTCACAGTATAACCCTCGATCTCATTACTTCTTTCTCGTATATTGTTTTCCAGCATATCCTGTGGTTTCCCATTCAACTTACAATCAAGATCTTCCATAACACCTTCCACTATACTGTCTTCTCGACGATTCCTATTAAAAAAAAACGAAGTAAGCATTCGAGCATGGCTAACATAAGCATTATACAGTATACTCGCAACTCGGTTGGACATAAGTACCTGTCTAATGAGTTCACAACAACTGAAAACTCACCTGAAAGATCAGAAGATCAGATATGTTGAAGATTGGGTTAAATAAAAAGCATCTTGTAATATAAGATTAACATGATCAACATTATAAAAATAAATGGCAGAGGGACAGTAATTTACTGGAAGTGGACACACAGCTGTCAGTACTTGACAACGATGTAGTTGGACTGATATACGGTGTCGCATGCGGACTTGTACTATGCCATTTCATATTTTCTCGCTCTAGCTTCTCTTCACATGATTTACAAGGTTTTATCGGAACTTTACCATTCAACTTTAAACTATTCTCAATGTCTTGTTTATTGTGGTCAAGATTTGATTCCGTCAAGCCAGCACCGCAATAATGGCACATACTACACATGCATTCCAACACTGGTCCAGAAACTTTATTAGACAGATGCCAGGTATTGATATTGATCACTTATTCTGGTACAAAGAAAAGTATATTAGTATTGAATGAGTTTGAAATCCTCTTTCACTTTATTGAACAACTTTAAATAATGTACTAAAAGCCAATATGATAATAATCGTATTCCATTATATATATATATATATATATATATATATATATATATATATATATATACACAGAGAGAGAGAGAGAGAGAGAGAGAGAGATGACAAAAATTCAATTTCAGTGTACTTTCCCTATTGACTAGAGTAATATTTATCAAACAAACACTAAATATTCAAATCAAAATGTCTGCATAAATAAAAAGAAGCATCGCGTGTAAAAGCTGAAATACAGAGAAGGAAATTCGCTACCTGAATAACAGCAAAAAATCACAATAGCACCCGATATCAAACAGATATTCATTCATAAAGATAATGAAAGAACCAATCAATTTGCCATAAGACCCTAACTGTTTAATGGAGTAAAAAAGATTATAGAAATCATTACCTATGCTAAATACTTAGTATCCCCAGGCACAGGAAGGGGGGTTGGTATAGTATGGCCTTACTTGCAATGGACTATAGGAAAAAAATTAAGAAGTGCACCTAACATAACACAGGAAAACAGAATTTCTTTGTGTGTATAAAATATAGTTATCAATCCAGGATAACCGCTCGGAGCGGCCGACTCCAAAAACGTTAAAAAGGGATTGTGGATAGCCGGATGACCGTGTTACCATATATTTATATATATTAAATAATTGAAACTATATTAATATTAATACTATACATAAATGCTCAAAACATGGAAAATCACTCAAAAATTCAGAAACGGTTCGTAATTAATAATAAAACGGCATAGTACGTGCAAAACATAAAAAGTAGATAGTAACAGAAGTTAAAGGAAAAAACAAATTTATGTTCAAAATCCTCAAAATACCACATTCCCTCCCCAGGAGCAATAGCTCTACTAATTGAGAATAGTAGCCAGCTTCTGCCCTGCGATGCTTCGCTCTACAGCTATAGCTCAACTATTTGCCGCTATTGATAACTAAGTTGAATCAAACCAAACAGTGGAAAGAAAACTGGATTTCTATCAAGGGCTTAAGAAGAGAGAATAAAACCAAAAACAAAATCTTGCTAATCTAACAGAACACAACAAAATTATGAATTAGATTGGCTTCTTGGTCACATTTACTATCAAACAAAATCCAACAATAGAGAAACAAGATCAAAAGAATCAACCCTAAATTACAAACAACTGAACACACCCAGATTCACTAACCAGGTAGAAATTTAAACATAAGGCAGTATAAAACTCAACCAATTGCTACAATTGCATACTCAAAATTAGTTTAAAATATTTTATGGCCAAAGAAACATGAAAAGAAGTGATTCTAGATGCACATTTCTCATGCCAACAAATGGATCAGATTCAGACCTGAAAGCAGATATACACATATTAAAAATAAAAACCAACCTACCCATATAAGACTGATCCACAAAAACCAGATGAATCCCTAAACTAAATCTTCTATTTCCATAAAATATCAAGATTCATAAAGAAAACTGTCATTTTCAACTCTAAGGAAGGCTTCAAAGAAGAATCAAATCAATAAATTTGAAATTGATACAAAAAAAAAAGAAATATTACACACCTTAACGTGAAAGCAAACCAAAGAACAAATACATGGATGTGACCTCCAAATCAATCTCAGCTCCTAAGCATAAAGGGGTTAACCTCTCATTTCACAAAATCAACAGTTTTCAAAAACAAGCAAAGAATTTGGTATGCAAAGAAAGAGTCACAGAGAGGAATTAACCAACCAGAGGAAGCAAAGGTGGAATCTTTTTGGAAGAGAAAGAAGAGGGTAAGGAGAGATTTGAAGAATGGAAGAATTGTTGAAGCCTCAAATGGTTGGAAGAAAATAAGTAGAAGAGGAACTGTTACAGAAGAAGAATAAGAAAACACAAGAACCGAGACTAATTTTACCTCTGTGGACCCCACACTGTTTTTTTTTTCTTTTTCTGTTTCCTTGAATTGCCTCCTAAAATATCCAAAATTTAATTTAAAAATCCAAATTTCTTATTATTTTATTTAATTAATAAAAAAACTGTCAATTTTTTTTAATAAAAATACAATTGTTTGCTTGCAGGAGCGTGTACCGTGTATAGAGACAGCTATAGATATACGCTAGATTTTGGGGTAATCTTTGTCCAAATACGTGGTTATGTTCGCGTGTCATGTCATCAATGTCAAAGGAAGGTGCTTTTTTGTTTTTGCAATTAGGTCCCTCGAGCTTTTCTTTTTCTATATTCTTCATGCTTCAGTCAATTCCTTAAACCAATAGTATAGTATCTAAAAGTAAAACTCGATTGTTTGGATGATATGGTTCGAGTCTCTTATAGTTTAAATAAGGTTTTAGGTTCGAATTCAGTCTTAGGAATGCAACGGCGTTAAACTCTTTAGGGAGGATTTTGTTGCTTTTTGTGGTCCTACCCGACTCGAGAGATTAGTCTTTATAGTTGCGTCCAGAGGATATCCGTTTTACAACAAAAAAGTATTTAAAAGGAAAGAAACTGAAATAAATTTTTTTATAAAGTCAATAGTTTAAAAATTAAGAGGATTAGAAAAGTCTCCAAAAAAACTTGAGGAGGTAGTTAGTTGATTTTTAATATTCAGTCAATTCCTTGCATTTTTTATTTTCAAATTTTTGAGAAAATTGCAAAAGTGGCATAGCATTTTGTAATTGTTATTTATAAATAACAATATAAAATAAATCAAACATTTTATAGAGTGATTGGGCTGATTAATGAGTAATTTTTAATTTTTTAAAGACGGGTGCACATTTGAATCATAATAAAGTTACCATTATAAGAATTATTTCTTTTTTTTTGACCAATTATAAGAATTATTTCTCTGAATTGATATCTAATTTTTAGATTACTTGAAATTTCAACCCACTAAAAAACTATTAGACACCCACCAAAAGAATATTACTTAAATTTTCCTTAATATTATAAAAGAGAGAAACAAATTTTCAAAAATACATCACATACGTATATTTATATTGAATGCTAATGTAGTTTTTCTATTCAATTACGACATTTAAACAATATTTAAGTTCGAAAATCGTTTTTTAAATTGAAAAAAGTACCAACTTGGAAAGTAACATGTTAAGATTGGACCACTAAAAGGTGCTATGTAATTTAATTTTATTTTGACACAAGGTACTATGTAAGTTTTAAAACGTTAATATTATGTACTACACTACTTCAGAAATAAAAGAAAACAAATAAAATGACTTGGTGAAAGTGCATTTTGATTTTACTTTTTTTTATTGGAAAGTTGACATTTTGGTGTACAAGGATGAATTGAATTTAATGTTAGTAGTATAAAGCGCATGCATAAATATGGAAATACGCGTGCATTTATATACGGTGATAAAGGGCTTCAACATCATATAGGGGCATCATTTTGCTGTAAAACAATTAATGCATTAATAAATTAAGATTTAACTTTCCTGTAGGTCATTGCACTATTTAATTTTTTTAAAATAAGTCTCTAAATTAAAAAAAAAAAATGCAAGTTTGATTTCTTTATCATGATGAGAAGTGATCGAATCAACAACTTTAGTTGTCTGCTATTTGATTTGAAAAGCGTTTCACAAGATCTTGATGAGAAATGAGGACAAGGGACTGGACAAATACCCAAATGTCTGTACCTCACAAAACCGCAGTACTACTTTATGTCCCGCAGTACAACTTCCTGATCACTTAAAAAAATATCAAAAATATTATTTTTATTTCCTATTCAATAATTTTTTTCTCTCCTCTCCTCTCTTTCTCTCTCTCCCTCTCTCTCTCCCTCTCCCTCCTATCCCATTCTTCTCTATCATTTTCAATACCTCTCTAGTACTTTCTCATCTCATGACCCATCTCCTTCATCTCTCTTTCTATCCCTCCTCTCTTCCTCTCATCTCTCGACCTCTCTTCCTCATCTCTCTCTTTCTCTCTCTCCTCTCTTCCATCTCTCCATCGTACATTTTTCTTTATAACTTGTTAATTACATTATAATATATATTATATAAAAACATTATAAACGTTAGAAAGAGAATTATTGTAAAATTTCTTTTTTGTTACTTGTGCTGTCCATATTCACCAAACAATGTGCTGGACAAAAGTTTGTCCTGTCCAGTACTGGTCAGTATTGTCCAGTTTGCAAATCAAACGGACCCTAAGTCTCTAAATTAATATACTTTTTCCAACTAAGTCAAGATATTACATTATTACTATTAGCCAATAGATAGCCAACTCTAGCTAATTATTATTTTTAATATTTAGGCCTTGGTTTGAATGTACTTATAATTTAAACATATAAGAATTGGTCCTTACAAAAAATAATACATTCAAACCAAAGCCAAAATATTAAAAATAATATTTTTCTTGGAATTACTAAGACAAAACTAATCAAAACAAAGTGAAGTGTTTATAAATAAGAGTAATAGATTTTTTTTGACCAAATAAATAAGAGTAATAGGTAAATATTATTCAAATGTCATTAATGCATTAGAATATTTTTTTTCCTATTTTTCAAAATTATTTAGTTAGTAAACTTTAAAATATATCATAATGTAATAAATAAAGTTCATTCCTTAAAGGTTTGTGAAATATTAAATATATTTTATTATATAAAAATTTAATATTTCCTTATTTGATTAATTGAAATAATATAATTATATATTTTATAAGCACACAACTTAATTTTTATTTTAGTTTTTTTATTGAAGAGTTATTTGCAAGAAAAATTTAAAAAAAAAAAGTTGTTATGTATATCTCAAAATGAAATCTAAAATATTATATATATATATATATATATATATATATATATATATATATATATATAACTAAAAATAAGCTATAAAATATAAAAAAGATATTACAATTATTATTGAAAAATCTCATGATCCAACCACCTGAAAAATAAAATAAAAAATAATGTTATTTAATTATATTTTAAAAGATAAATATATTTTACTTAGAAATTAAAATTATCAAAGTAAGAATAAAACTTACACGTAATGTGATAAACTTTTGAAAAGTAAAGATGCAAAAATGTTGTTAATTAATCAAGTAAGAATTACATTTAAACTTTTAATTACGCTTTTAAAAGGTTACGTATATTTTATGAATGCTATTTTTTTAAATTCCAACTTTTTCATAATTTAAGTTATATAAGATATTTGTTGGGCACATTTAACATCAGTTTTTTTGTAAGAGTATCTTTTAATAAATGTAATTTTTCTTTTTCAATTATTCAAATGAAAAAAAAATTAAATATTTTAGAGAATTACCTTTATTTATTATTTTATGGATGGAATATAACTCTTTGTTTTTTATTATTTTTCTAAAAAGACCCATTGTTATATGTTATATTCGTATATCGGCTTATTTATAAACTTTTAATTAGTTCAAGAACTTGTTTACAAATTGTTAATTAGATTGATTCGTCTTGTTTTGACACTTTCAGTCCCTATAACAATTGGGAAGCTTTTTCAATAAATTCAAAACAAAAGATATGTCGAATTTCTTGCAAGCGACTGCCCCCACCCCATAACAAATAGGCTAACTCCGCGAATGCCAACATCTATGAAGACTTAAATCATGTTTGGTGACAAATCGCGCACTCAACTCACTATGGTATAAGATCCTTTTTAACAAAAACATGAGACAGGCCATAAAATTATGATCATGTGGGTGTTAAAATTTAAACACGATGACCATATTAATGGGTTTTATGGCCATTGTAGCCTGAAATTAAAATTTAAATAGTTGTGTGCAACGGACAAAAATTAGAAACCTATGGCCAATTTGATTGTGTTTTGTGTTTAAATTTTTAAAAATTGTTTTAAAATCCAGATTTTGAAAACTGTTTTTAAGAAAAAACTAAAAAAAACTATTTGACAAACGATTTAAAAAAAATAGTTTTAAATATAAGAAAACTCGAAAACTTATTTGGATTTATTGTTTTAAAATATATTTCAAGAACTACAAAATTTAAAACGTGTTTGGTATAATTGTCTTAATTATTATTTTAAAATGTTTCTTTTATTTTTAATATAAATAGAAATATTTTTAATGTAATATTTATTATATTAAATAATAATAACCAAATAAGAAATGCATAATTCATTTTTAGCCAACGCCTAACACTTGTTAACACCCGTTTATTTTTCAACAAAAAACACGGTTCAAATATTTCTTCTTCTACTGAACCGAGATAAAACGGTTGTCATTTGGTTTCCCCAGCTCTGAACTTGACATTGATGTTTTTTTTGTCAGCTAATTATACAAAATGACAAATAACGCCACACACACTCCTCAACACAGTGACACTCGGATTCGAACCCGAAAAGCCGACATCCCCATCGCTGAAAACGCCAATGCAACTAACTATGGGGACAAAGTTGTTTTTCGGTGATTAATCTACGTCGAGTAGAGTTGTCAATTTGAGTTAGTCCGACCCGTTCAGGCCAAAGACATTAAGGATGGGTTGAGATAGAATTATTTCGGGCCACTATTTACTAGCTTAGCCAGCGCTATATGTAGGTTACAGGCCATATGTGTGCTCGATATTTTTTTTTTGGACACATCAAACTATGTTGTACAAAATAAACTCGGTTGCAGGCCAAGAAAATCTTGGAGATGATTTTGAAGGTTTTGAAGCGTGATGTGATACAAGTGGGAAAAACTACTTTTTGAGTTTTGAAGAGCAATGTTGCTACAAGCATAGAGAGACTTTTTTTGGATTTTATTTTAATTAATGAACAAATTTTTATATTTTTTGAATTCATATTTTGTTTCTATATTTTGACTATTAATAACTCTGGCAATGATTTTGCTATTTCGTGGTCTAATGTGAAAAACTGTGGCCTGAAAGAATAGGCGATGTTGACCACCTACACTACAAGAAAAGTCTGATTTAGCCACCAATATTTGCCACAGACTTTATTCCGTCGGTAGTTTGCCACGGACTTGCGACGGATATTAATTAAATCATGTCGTTTGCCACGGACTTGCGGCGGCAATGTATAAAAAGCAAGAGCGCGCGAATTTTCCATTGAGTTTGCCACGGACTTAGAAAACGGTCGCAAATTTGTGACGGGACTAGCCGTGGCAAGCCCGTCATAAATGACCTTAGCTTAAAAACCCCAATCACGCGTTCTTATTATCGGCTTTCTTCTTCTTTCTATTTCTTTCTCGTTCGCTCCCTCTCCCTTTCTATTTCTATTTCCTTCTCCTCCTTCACCGTTCCTTCTCCTCCTTCACCGTTCCTTCTCCTCCCATACACATTATTTATTTGCCGTTCCACTTCCAATTCCAAGTGCTTTCTCACTCATCGATATTTCCATTTTCTCCAATTGGCCAATTCAGCCACTCTCCCCTGAAAAAGCCTCCACCCTTCTCCCTCTTCCTCTTCCTCTTCTTCTCAGGTTAAATCCCCTGCGGATTCGATGGTGAGTTCTTTTACTTTTCAGTTCTGTTATTAGATCTGCTTTCTTCGTTTAAATCTGTGCTTCCTTATTTTTATGGCTTGGATTTGGATCTGAATGAATACCTGTGTGTGTTGTTTGGAATTGGATCCGGTATATTTAATTTAAGAGATCGAGAGGAGGAGATCTATGGCGCATAGGGTGGACCACGAGTATGACTACCTCTTCAAGATCGTTTTGATCGGGGATTCTGGTGTTGGAGAGAGAGCTCGACGGTGGAGAGAGAAGGCACGAAGGACCTCCGAGCTTCCATCAATTTCTTCATTTTGGTATGCTCTATCTCTAATTTTATTACATTTAGGGTTTTATTTCATAAAAAACAGGCAATATTTGATTTTGTTTAGGGTTTTTTGAATTTCATCTTCCTCAAATAGTTGTTTCAGATTTTCAATTTCGGTTTGCACTCTCACTATCTTACTGTTTTTAGGGGTTTTATGGTTTGGGGATTTAACCCAAGTTTCTGATGATCCCATATTCTTACAAATTTAGGAAAAATGTCATATAGGTTAATCACATACTCTTACAAATTTAGGAAAAGTAGGTTTAGGGATTTATTCATACATGTAAGTAAACTTCGAATTTGCTACAGACATATGCTCCAACGACACTGGCTCCTGCCCGGGATTTCTGGACACTGAGATACACTACAAGTTTGGAAAATGGCAGTCTTGTGGTGAGCATGTTATGTCATCTAACGCATAAGTATTGTTTCATAGAATTTATAAGTATTAGGCAAATAGCTCAGGAAACAAGTGGTGAAGTGGTATATGGATTGGGTAGACAGCCTGCAGTTCTAGAATATTGATTTTTACGTTGCAATCTCATCCATTACTAATGGATTTTCATTTTCCTCCCTAAAAATGCAGGTTGATAGTGTTAACAAACCTGGAATTCTGCTGGAAGT
Source organism: Oxytropis ochrocephala (assembly GCA_020916435.1). Classification (NCBI taxonomy): domain Eukaryota; kingdom Viridiplantae; phylum Streptophyta; class Magnoliopsida; order Fabales; family Fabaceae; genus Oxytropis; species Oxytropis ochrocephala. The sequence continues at coordinate 13,406,473 of CM037090.1, forward strand.
AGTGCAAATCTTGACAGACCTTGACTTCACAATTACCAAAGCTTACATATCTTCTGATGGAGGATGGTTCATGGATGGTATGTATGTCATATTGAACTGAATTTTCTTTGAAAATATGTTAACTAAACAGATGTGTGCCATATTCATGACTGTTATTAGCCTAATTAAGAATTAGAACTTTTGGCAATCATCAAGTTTCTCTTAACTATTGCAATTTCGTGCGTGATTATATAATATGAATGTGTCTTTGCATCTATGTATAAGTACACGATCAACAAAGTGAACTTAACATCTATTTAAGCAACTAACTTGTTCACCTAATGAAATACGATTATTTCATGTCACGGATCAAAGAGGAAAAAAGATAACGAGATAGCAAAACCATTGACTTAATTGAAAAGGTATACACTTCTTTCTCCAACATATTTATCGATAATTGAAAAGGTATACACTTTACTTCCTGAAGGTCATATCTCACTGCGGTTCTAGAATATTGATTTTTACGTTGCAATCCTCATTTTCATATTTCTCTTTTTGGTGAAAATCAATGCATTACGTTTGCGAGAGGATTCAATGATATTGTATCTTTGAATTGCTTTGATTACGAAAAGAGTGTCCGAACATTGTTCGTGTACATATAGTATAATTTGTTTTCTTGAGTTTATTTTAGCATGAATCTTATATTGTATCTTTGAATTGCTGCTTGATGATGCTCATTTATCCGGTTTCTTAGTTATCCGATTGCATTTTATATGTTTTTCCTAAGTATTCTTTGCTGCACAATCTGGATTAGACTGTTTTATTTAAAGAACAAAACATATCCCAATTTCTAACTATCAAATTCCTCCTGTTTGTACAATGAAAAGATAAAAGTCTTGCCCACCCTCTTCAAATGTGTCTACGCTGTGCATCTCTTGAAACACTGTTGTGAGTTACTTTTTATGTATTTAATTAGAACTGGACGAACTTGATGGTGTGAACTTGATATACATTTTCTCCATATTTAAATTATTTTTCTTATAGAGCTTTCAATTGGCTATCACTAGTTTATTTTGGAGAATAGATTGCTTTTCTGCATGACCGATTTGTTTTTACAAGTCTTTTCTTTATATCTGCTTTGTTCATTCCTTTTGTTTTGTCTTTATTTTCATTGCTTCCAATCTTTGGTGTTTCTTATTGCTCAGGTTATTCTCCAGTCCGAGACAATCAAGGAATCTGAAGCACTAGCCTTGCTGCAGGAGGAGGCATCTGAATTACGGAAACTAGTTGATGCTCAGAAAATTGAAAATGTAAATTTTCCTATTCATTCAATAACATGAGGCATTATTTGTTTCTTCCTGTTTTAGTTCAAACATTTTGTGGTGTTTGGGACCCTTGCATGTTCGTTGATTTTATTTATTCTGCTGTGGTGGATGGTTCAGTGTTTTTGCTCTTTGGTCATTATTATAAGAAAGTGACAGCTTAAATCTAAGTGTTTTACTTAACCAATTGTTCAAGTAACTGCTACCTGAGGTTTTCTGCACACACACATATATGAAAAGGTATAAATGCCGAGTTGATGGTTCAGTGTTTTTGTCCATGTGGTCCATGTAACACTAGTTAGTTTAGTTGGGTCAAAGGAAGTCAACAACGTTTGTTGATCATGATCACCCATCTAATTTTTTCCTTTACATAATAAAATGTATTCCTTGTGTTTTAATTGCTAATGATGTGCATGCCCGATGAGTGTTCTTCTTTGAGATAACTTAAGATCAAATATTCGATTTCTTTGAAAATACTTTGATGAGGGTATCTTTTCACTTTTCAATTGTCTCTATCCTCATCATTATTTCAGTGCATGAGTCTCTGGCATTGGTTGCCCTGCATGTGCATTGAGACTTTAGTTTCACTTTGATGTATGGAAGAGAATATGCAGTTGGCTTACTAGATTTTTGTAATTCAGTCAAAAAGATTGTCATTTAAATGTAAAGGGTATTAATTAAACTAACCAAACTAATTTTGTTAGATGTTAAACAATTGAGGAAATTGCACTACATGGAATGAGAATATTCATTTTCTTATTCATTTCTTTCCATTCTTTTTCGGTATGGTTCAGGCATTTAAGAACGTATTGGACAAATTTGTTGGAGTGAATCTAGAAAGCTCAAAGCCGGAGATCAGATGAAATGCTAAGTGAACTTTGTGGATGATTTGGCCCACCGGGTACCTCCCAAGAGTAAATTGATGCATATGCTTTTCTAATTTCTAAGTCCGGGTCTGTACTTTTATTTGTCAGTTTATAGTTCAATAGGTTTTTATTTCTAATTGAATAGTGTTTAGGGTTGTATAGGTAACATTATTTGTATATACCCTATCTGATCAATACGCTAAATTCACTTACCAAATTGAAATTTTACTGTATTGTTTCTTTGACCCCACCATTTGTGTTCCCTTAAATAAAGGAATTCTCGATTCGAATTAGCTAAACTAGTTCAACCAAAATATTGTTTCTCAAAGATAGTTAAAGATGGGTGCTATTGAGGATTATTGATCGCTTTAGATAAACTAAGTTGAACAAACTATTGGAGTAGTAGGAAACTATCGCTCCATTTATTTTTTTTTTTTTTAAAAAATTTGCGTTATTTGCTTACAGATTTGCAATGAAATTTGCCACGATTTGCGATTTAAAATTTGCCACGGCTTTGACGGACGGAAAAATTTGCCACAGTTTGCGACGGAAAAATTTGCCACGCATTTTGCGACGGAAAAATTTGCCACGGAAATTCCGTGGCAAACGATTCGCGACGGCGTTTTTGCCAATTTTTTTGTCCGTGGCAAATGTTGTTTTGCCACGGAAATTTGTGCATTTGCCACAGAAATGTCCGTGGCAAATCAGCGATTTTCTTGTAGTGCTACACAACGCCTCAAAAATCGTGGCCTAAAGTTTAGGCCATGGTTTTTTCACTTCTACCGCAGTTTTCTATCGTTGCTTAAACTATTTTTTTTGTAGTGTATATTAAATATTTGGATTGAATTGATATCTAAAATGTAGTATTTAAAGGAGATATATAGCTATAAAATCGAGATATATGTAAGAACTCCTCACAAAATATACAGCATCTCATCACAAAGGTAATAACTAATTTTAAAAGAAAATAGGCTTTTAAAATAACAGGGCCTGTTCAAGCCCCTAAAGCAAGCGCTTTACACATCCAACTTTTGTTTTAAAAAAAAGGGCCTCAAATTTTGTTGTTAAGTAATATATAAAGAAAATGTCTTTTTGACTGCAATATAAAGAAAAAGTTTCATTACCTTACATAAAAAAAATAAGTTTAAATATGCTTTTCATTCCTGCAAATATAACATTTTTTTTAAATAAGTCCTTACAAAATATTTTTTCTTAAATAAGTCCATGTAAATTCAATTTTTTTAAATATGTCCTTCTGTTAACCCTCTGTTACAAAAACGTTGATGTGTCAAACAAAATGTCATGTTGGCTTTTACAAATCAGATTTTCATTTTTTTTTATTTTATTAAAACCTATGTGTATTAAAACACACCAGTTTTCTGTGTTTTTTGTTTTTTTTTCTTCTATCTATTTTTCAAAAAAATAGAAAATTTAAAAACAAAACCCCTTTTACCAGTTCTTGTTTTTTAGGTCCCAAAACTGAAAAAAAAAACTAAAACTATTTTGAAAACTCGTATTTTAAAAATAGCTTATCAAACAAGTTTTTAGTTTTTTACATTTTAAAAACTAAAAACAATTTTTGAAAACGTAATCAAATAGGCCCCTAGCCATCATATGATTCAAGTTCGTTTTAAGACTAAAACGAATCATAGAGTGAGTGTTGAAGAAAGTGTGTGAACGATCAAGGTGTTGCTAGCACTTCTCCTCTGTCTAATGAAGAAGTCCATTTAAAGAGAAAGTGGCACATTTATTATTGTATCACTCTCTATTCGAATGGAAATTGGATGTTGAAGTCCACATTGGCTCTGCGAGAAGCACTGATCAAAGGACAAGAAAGCTTTATTCTCGTAGTTTCTGGTTGCAGAGTTGCTGCATGCATTAATTTGAGGTAGATCGTGGTGGGTAGATGCCTTGATGATCTATTGTTGCCTTTTGCCGAATTAGAGTATGTCGAAGACGATGGTGTAGCTGCGTGTTTGAGACTTTACCTCTTTCGTGTAACTTGTTCTTTTGTTGTTTTTTTTACTCTAAAATACTAATTCATTTCATTCAAAATAGTTGCGGTAATACATGCTGGGATATCAAATAAAGTTTGAGAAGTGGCTGAAAACAAGGCTACCCCCGCTAAGGTATGAGCCACCTTGTTAGCCGTTCTCCTAGAGAACTCCACATGAGAGTTTATAGAAAAGAAACAAAAAGCCTCCCTACATGAGTGCAAAATACATCCATAATCTGAAACAATAGCAGGGGCTTTATTAAAATCATCCACAACGATCTTAGCATACAACTCAAAAATAACATCCTTGTGCCCAAGTTCCCGCATCCAATCAATTGCAACTAGCAAGCCATACGCCTCCCCTATATAAACATCCAAAAGGGGCTCAAAGACATGCATTTTGGCAGCTACAAAGGATCCATGATCATCCCGAACGCACATCCCAATACCAACACGGTGACCATTAGCATCAAAAGCAGCGTCAATATTGCATTTCATGAAATTAGGAGGAGGCTTAGACTAAAGAGCACCGCACTTTATCACGCTTCTTTCGCACACCAAAGCGATGGATGTGTTTTCGTCCGGACTCTCTGGCCGATAGCCAAGCTAATAAAAATGAGGCGCCATTGCGAATAATCACAGCTGCAGAATCACGAGCATTGTTCCAAATGATATTATTGCGACTTGACCAAATGCTCCACAAATTCATGGCCCAAGCAGTACAAAGATCTCCACTGCAAAACACGAAACAACCAGTCACCAACCGATGATGCTGCTATAGCTTCAGTATTAGTAACTGATCCCACTCCTAGAGTCATCCAGCACGTAGCAGCAACAGTACAATTAGAAAATAAATGCAAACCAGACTCCTGCTCATCAGCACAAAAGGGATAGGCCGAAGGAACATCCATGCCCCGACTAAGAAGAACGTCTCGCGTAGGAATACAATTTCTTGCAAGTCTCCACAAATTTTTTTTTCACCTTTGGAGGTACATGCATCTTCCATAACTCACTCCAAGGCCCATCTATCAACAAAGATGCATTAGAACTACTTCTAGTCGCAGCTAGCCGGTAAGCACTTCTAACCGAATAAATACCATTTCGCTCATATGTCCAATTTAAAGTATCCACATCAACACAACTAAAGAGAGGCGTATTCAAAACAGCCAAGGAGGAAGGTGTATCCAATATAAACCGTACCAAGTTCTCATTCTAACACTTTCTTTTGGGAAATTACCAAGTAACCAACACGGAGACTTAAAAGTACCTGAATTTTGGGGCCGAAGTTGAAAAGGCATCTTAGTCCATCGTTCCTCAAACAATCTAATAGAGTTGCCATTACCAATTCTTGAGAGGAAAATATGCTATTCCAAACAAAGCTACCATTGCTCTGTTTAGTTGCATGAAGAAAGTCACTATGGGGGAAATACTTGGCCTTATATAATTGAGAAACCAAGAGATGTGGTTGAGTTTGTAGACGCCAAGCTTGCTTACCCAAGAGAGCCAAGTTGAAATGCTTCAAATTACGGTAGCCCATCCCACCATGGGACTTAGGAACACACAGTTTTTCCCAAGACATCCAACGGATACTCCGTCCTACACCACCGTTACCACCCCACCAGAATCCATTAAGTAACCTTTCAATTTCAATGATAAGGGTGGAGGGAATCACAAAGAGACTCATGAAGTAGGTTGGGATGGATTGCAATACTGATTTAATCATGATCTCTTTACCGGCTTTAGAGAGCATTCTAATAGAAAGTTAGTTTACAAGTTAGTTAAATTAGTTTTCAATTGTAACTACTTTTCTTAGTTAGTTAGTTAGTTGAATTTTTGTATTAACTTTCACTAGCAGGTACACTATATATAGTGATCACTCTTCATATTATACTAAGTTTTTACTTCACCATTCATTTGGATGAAATTTATATTCAATTCATAAATAGAGTTTAACTCTTAATACATTCGACCACTCCAAGAATTTATTTTCTTTCAAATACGATCTTTAATAAACTTGAACAGGGCCTTCTTACTTCTTCCAAAGAACGAACCTCTCCTTGCTCCATTATGTGTGTCAATCAAACTATCATCGTTTGCATACATCACTCCAGTTGCACTCTTGAATGATACACGTGTCATAGATGACATGGAAGCAGTATCGAAGATCTTGGAGCCGCCGATTTTTTCTTTGCTTCAATGATTGGAAATCACAGCGTGTTGCTTTTGTGAGGTGCCACGGAGAATTAAAATATAAATAAGTCTTGAATTATTGCCAAGAGTTTGTGAAGGTAATGGTTTTAGATTAGAAAAATTAGAAAAAAGAAAAAGATGGTACAATACAAAGTGATTGGGTTGAGTTGAGGTTTTTCGTATATCAATCAAATGGAAGGAAACTCATAATAATTGAACCCTATAATTGGTTTTGGTCGTCACTTCTGGTCACTCCATATCCCTTTCTTGTGAGAGGAAAAACAAATCATGCAACGTAAATCAAAATCCCTCATTATAAAATAAAATGACATGTCATACGAATTATTATAAAAGTAAAATATTTTATCTCTTATTTTTCGTTTGACCGTAATCATGCACACAACATAGAGGGATATATACTAGTGACATAAGGCACATTTGATTTCTTGTTCGTGTAAGAAATTTGGATTGAATGATTAGGTTGTCTTAAAATTGTTTCACAAAATTGTTGTGAATGAGGCCATGAGAAGTGACTTGAAAAGACCCAAATTTCTCAGACTGCACAAAGCAACAACAGTACAACTTGTCTCACAGTACAACTTCATAGTCACTCAAAAAAATACCAAAAATATTATTTTGATTTTCTATTCAATAATTTTTCTCTCCTCTATTCTCTCTCTTTCTCTCCTATCTCATTATTCTCTCTCTCTCTCTCTTATTTCATTCTTCTCTATCATTTTCTCTACCTCTCTAATACATTTTCATCTCTTTACCTAGCTCCTTCATCTCTCTTTCTCTCCCCCTTTACCTCTCATCTCTCTTGTATCTTCTCATCTCATCACTTTCTCCCTCATCTCTCTCTTTCTCTCTCCTCCTCTCTCTTCTATCTTCTCCATCGTGCATTTTACTTTATAATTTTTTAAATATATTATAATATTTGTTATATAAAATCATTATAAACATTAGAAAGAGAGTTAAAATAAAATTTACATTTTTTTGCTTGTGCTGTCCATTGTTCACCAAACAATGTACTGGACAAAAGCTTGTCCAATACATCATCAAAATTCTTTCTTTTAAGTCTCCAATTTTTTTGACCAAAAAAAAGTCTCCAGATTTTGATCAAATAAAAATGCCTCAAAGCAAAAAGTAAAAAAAAAAAAAAAACTACAAATTAAGATACAAATATTACTAAATAGTGTAGATAAAAACTGTTGGCCAACGGCTTAATTTATCTTGAGACACGAGGACTCGACCCGGTACTCCCGAGTTCAATTCTCATAGGTCACAAATTCAGTGCTGGGATGAGATTAGGCTGAAACTCCTAGAATGTATATCCTCCAAGTGCTCATGGGTCTTCTGTACGCACCATATGGAATATGGATAATTAATTAATGAGACTACAAATGAACGAATTGAACAAATCACTACATCTAAATATCCAATCCAATCCAACAATGAATATTCAATGCCAAATGGCTCCTACGTACATACCTAAAATATTTATGAGAACGTACAAATGGACAGTGGATCGGATCTCTTCGAAAAAGATACATTAATTAATTCCTAAATACAACATTTATAATTAGGTTTTTTTTACCCCCACAAAGTTCCCTTATACCCCCACACATTAGTGTATTCCCAAAATGCCCTTCAAAAAACCTGTTTTTTTGACAAACTTACACTAATCGTATATATCTCTTTTGAGACATATATACGATGTGCAATTTTTAGACATCGTATATATGTCCATTGTGTGTATATACGATTGATGCGTTTTAAGTCAATCGTATATATGCACAATGGACATATATACGATGCCTAAAAATTACACATCGTATATATGTCCCACCAAGGGTATATACGATGGGCTTTGTAGTTGTTAACGGTTGTGATTTCATCAACGGTTTAATTTGAAGCCTCGTGATTTGATTAACATCAACGGTGTAGATATGTTGGATAAAATAAATGTGTGTAATTACAAAAACGCGATATAGTAATAGATACACGTGTAATACAAAAAAGATGTGAATCTATCTATAAGTCGTCAATAGAATCATCGGCTAAATCGACACATCTAGGCGCATGGAGTGGGACGATGCACTGAAGGACACATAGACTGCCAGAGGGTAAAACGACCGGCATACGGATGCAATCATGAAGCTGACTCTGATGAGTAGTGCTGGTACCACTGCGGAGGAATAGGAGGCAACGAACAGGTCGGAGAGATCGAAAGATGCAACCGTGTAGATTTTCCTTGTTCATAACAGATATGATTTTAAACTTAGATGAACCATATGTACCTCTCAAAGGCAGATAAGTAAAACTCATATTCAAAAAAAACTGAACCAGTGCAACATTATACTTGGTTGCAATCATGTACCCCATTTCTGGCAAATCAACCCACTTCGATGGCGGCTGACGTCCGTATGTTTCAATAGTTAAAGCTTTGCGAAACTCTAACAGTCTGTTCTGCCCAAACATGGTTGAATACACTGTTTCTCTTTCTTTAGTTTTCTGAATTAAATCTTGCCTAATCAGAGGCCAAGAATCCTCACTCATATCAAGTCCAACCCCGACGGCTCTAAAACCACAATTACCGTCACCTTCCACATCAACTATTTTTTGAACATAACTGTGCACGTGTGGTGGAAGAAACGGTAAATGGATTTTAGTCTCAGCTGTCTGTGATAAAAGTCTCGAAGGACCCTGAGATAGTTTGGAAGACCGCCGTGTAGTATTTTTGGGAGACCCCTGTGTTGATTTTAAATTAGAAGCCCCAGATTCTTCAGTCATTTTTACCTTCTCATCCACATGCTCCCACCCGGAAGGATCACGCTTAGCATCAAATAATTTCTGTTTTTTCTTCTTTGGTGCACCTTTTGTTCTGACTTTTGATTTAAGTGGAACCATTGAATAATTAGAAGGGAATGCTATCTCATTAAGTTGCCTCTTAATAAGAAATTTCTCCTCCTCACTCACTTTATTAAATCTTGCCAAGATAGCATCAAACTGGTAAGAAATATCACAGCCAGATGATTTATCCTGAGTGGATTTATCATCTACTGCATCCAAACTCAAATGTTTCCAGTGATCATCAACAACATTCAACGGAATAGAATTACCGGAAGCATGAAAAATACATATCTCACAAGCACAAGGAAGAATATGTGTCTTCCTTTGAATGCACCGACACCGTCCTTTGTCATATCCAACCCCAGATTTTGATCTTTCAAATTCTTTAACCATGTGACCCAATGCAGATAAGGAAACAAGACCTTGAAGATTTTTAAACAGTGTAATATTGGACTTCACTTCAATTTTGTTAATGCTTCTTTGAAAAGACCCGATGATTTGATCAAAATGAATTGTCAGCATGTCATCGATAGATATGAAACATTTAGATAAATCACCCTTAGAAGTCTTCAATTGTCTCTTCAAACTCCAATGCAAAGATTCCGCTCTAAAACACCGAAAAAAATATGTCCACGTGTCAAAAAAATTCAAGCAACAGATAGAAATAATAAACACGTATCAAAGAATTTTAATCGATGAAAAAAATTATGTCCACGTGTCAAAAAAATTCAATCAACGGATAGAAATAATAAACACGTATCAAAGAATTTTAATCGACGAAAAAAATTATGTCCACGTGTCAAAAAAATTCAAGCAACGGATTGAAATATTAAACAAGTATCAAAGAAAAATATTAAATGCGAAAAAAACTTGTTGGTCGTCACATTCCCCAAGTGTGGGATATGGTTAGTCCATGCTGAGATAAATCGCTCTCTGTGCTGTGTCAACCATGTGTCATGCACATATTTAATAAGAGCAGGTTTATCAGAGCAAACAGCCTCAAAAAACTTCAGATTAGATAAGTACTCTGACTCATCAACAGAATCAATAATACACAGCCAGAGAGAGAGGACCTCCTCCCGCCTATCCTTGTGAACCAAGTCTTTAATCTTCGCTTTCACATTTTTTGTCACATGCCAATGACACAATAAATTTGTAGCAGAAGGAAAGACATCAAGAATAGCGGACATACAAACAGAGATCTCTGTCATCATCAAGAAAACCTGAGGATGAATAGAATGCAACTCCCAAATATCCCTCAGCTGCTGTAATACCCAAGAAAAATGAATAGCCAGATCCTGCCCAATATACGCAAATGCAACATGAAAACTTATCTCAGTGTTTGTGACTTCAACAATCTGTAGAAGAGGCAAGTTATATCTGTTGGTTTTGTAGGTTGAGTCAAGAATGAGAACTTTGGGAAACAACCTCAGTAACTTTATAGAAGTGGGATGGGCCCACATGATATCACTGACGACATCAGACCCGGGAATCTTTCTACTCCAACATAGATAATTATGTGATGCAATCAATCTCAATACCTTCTGAATGTTCGTTCTAGGACCCCTCTTTGTAGACCGGTGTTTGTGACGCTGCCTATAAACTTGACGAAGAGTAGTCACATTCTCCGGATCTAGCTTCTTCAAAGCAGTAATAGTAGCTTTCGGTCCAACATCAAGATTTGCATGCTCGTTAACCAGATCCTTTTGCGCCTTAGACAGACGCCCAAAGGCATTAGTATCGATAGGAGTTTTAAGCAACTCGTGACTGTGTCTACCACACTTAACCATCACAGTCCAACCCCCACGGCGAACAGTGCAAGTAGCCTTCAATCTAAAAGGACAAATTCTCCTTTTAGAACTGAAAACCCTTGAATCATTAGTAAACCCACCTTGCTTCTCACAGCCAAAATCAATCTTATCTCGTCTCCCCCTCTTTCCTGCTTTGTCTGATCTCACTATAATAACGACTACACCGATACTTCTGCCAACAGCTTTGGCCCACTCCTCAACAACCTCACGTGTAGAAAATATCTACAAAATATATAATTTATTAAGTACTTAAGTAATTTAATACTATTTACCAAACTTGATTAACAAAAATTACAGTAAAAAATATACCGTATCGGTGGTAAACACCGATGTAGTATCGATATCAACAGGAGCCAACTGAGAGTCAGCATCTGCAGCAGGCGGGTCAATATCTGTTCCAATAAAACAGATATCTGTTTCAGTAAAAAACAAAAAAAAAAAAATCGTATATACCTCGTCAACCATGTATATAAGATGGGTAATTTTTTAACATTGTATATACATGGCCCAGATGTATATACGATTAAATCTTCATAGCCCACTCGTATATAACCTATATATGATGGGTAGTCAACGAAGCATTTACTAATGCAATCGTATATACATCTCGAAGGACATATATACGATGCACACTTTTCCAGGTCAACGTTCATTATTTAAAGCAATCGTATATACCTTTCATTGAGGTATATACGATAGAAGATTAAGTGAGTCCCAATCAGAGTGAATTCAATGCAAGTCAAAATAGTGATTTATGGCAGGGGTATTTTGGGAATAATGTAAAATGATGGGGGTGGGAGGGGATGGGGTGGGGTGGGGGTATAAAAAAACTCACCCTTATAATTATATTATTGTGTTTGCGATACATTATAATTACTATATATAGCTTGAAAAAATACAACCTTTCCAATTTCTTGAATCAATTTATGGACACAGGAAAAGAGCTTTCCAAATTTTTAATATACATACTCTCAAAAAAATAGTGCAATTATATCCTCCTTTCGTATCAAAATAATAGTCATTTAAGGTTTTGGCACGGAGATTAAGAAAAACAATAAATTGACAAAGTAACATAGTAGTTTTACTATATTATCCCCATCAATTAATGAATGCATGTTGGTGATGTCTTTGGTTAGCGAAAAGTTACAATAATTAATGAGGGTAAAATTGAAAAGATTTAATAAATGATGCATTGGAATGACAAAACGACAATTAATTTGAAATTTTTTACTTTGCCTAAAAAGACTATTATTTTGATATGAAGGAGATATATATATATATATATATATATATATATATATATATATATATATATATATATATATATATATATATATATATATATATATATATATATATATATATATATATATATATATATACCGCAAAGTGCTGTGTCTTATCGTGTAATAAAAAGAGTATCGGTCCACAGGGAGTAAAGTGTGATTACCAATCTAATTTTTTTGATGTTGATTAGTTGAAAGGAATGATTTTAGAAGAAGGAATGTTTGTTGATTTTAAATTCATAATTATAAAGGCGTCTTAGGATTATGGGACAAATCATAATGACGAAAATTTAACAATCCCTTACTATCGTCTATCTTATATTGAAATTGTTTTTAAGGACAATGTATTCTTTTGGTGTAATTCAAGTTTCCTTTCGGAAGACAAGAACGTGTCTCGAAACAATGATCAAGCCTATTCTCATGATTGATCATCGCAGAGACCCATTAAGCGCAACCTTATTGTCCCAAGACGATCAAAGCTATTCTCATGCTTTGATATGTCTTGTCTAACCTCATTTGTTCCAATATCAAACTTCACCTCTCGGTACCTCGTTTGATATTTGATTTATGAAATAAGAATGATGAGGCTAGATTAAAAATCAAGTTCTTTTTTTTTTGACAAAATTAAAAATCAAGTTCTAACAAGATAGAGTTTAGTCTTGGAATTGTTTAGAGACCCATCATTGGATTGTTTCCCACAATCCCAAGACTAAAGAGGTCTACTCACACATGATCATAGTAGACAACGGGGTAGAAGAGAATGACATAAAAGTAAATAACATAATGTAAATGACAAGAATATAAACAAAACAATAAAGAACTGAAATGTAAAGTGCTGGAAATGTAAAGAACAGAAACTAAAGTTGCAAGAAAGTAAAGAACATGAAAATAAAAGAACAAAAGTTTAAGAATAAAATGCTAGAACTTAGATTAAACTTTAGAGTAATTTTGCAAGTGACAAGGTTCCTATTACAAGTGTAGAGAGAGCCTTTATATAGCCTAGGATCAGTAAACAATCACATAAATTCACAATCATGGCCATTCACTAAGAAGAAGAAGGGATCAACTTTGTAACTGAATTTTGAGTAGTAGGAAGGTCGCACGGGTCGTGCTCTGTGTTCGCAAATGCTATTTTCCTGATTTTTGAAGGTGCATGGGTCGTGCATGGTTTTTGACTTTTTTATTTTCTTTTTTTTCTTGTTCCTCCTTTCATGCTCTTTTGATCCTTGCTATTCTTTCATCCAAAATTTCTCTTTTTCTCCACTTTTAGTCCTGAAAACACAAAACTAACATTTTGTAATAAAATAGCTCCAAAATAGAACAAAAACTCCACAAATTTTATTTAATTCAAATACTAAAAACACTCTAAATTATGACTTATCAGGTGCATGGGCTTGGTTATAAGGAAGTCATCTTTGAGCTAGATGCAAAACGTGTTGTGCGTGCTTTTAACTCCAACAATAACGTTATTTCTGAATTTGGGTCTTTTATTAATGTTTGTAAGGGTCTGTTTTTTTTTTCAATTGTAACTCTCATGTTGAGCTTATTAGGAGGAATGCTAACAAAGTTGTTCATTCCCTTGTGGTGGTAGCCTTGTTGACAGCTAGTCCTCAAGGCTTCTATGTTGCTCTCAGATGTATCTCAGATTTAATTATTAATGAAATGCATTAGTTGCCTGTTGTCAAAAAAATCTTCATTGCCCAAAAAGAAATAATGTTAGTAAACATTGATTATTTAATCATATACGCATAAGTATAAATTATTTAAAATTTAACATACATGATTAGTATTATTTTCGATAAGAAAATATGTATTAAAGGGGGACACTAGGATGCTCCAACCCAATACATAAAGAAAACAATTCTATAATAACATTCTTTCCTACATTGCCAGCAAGCCAGCTCTAAGAGGTGTGTTTTGTATTGTTTGTCACTAATTAGGATTATGTGACTACCCTTGAAATACTCTGTTAGGATTATGTGACTTTCCTTTAAATACTCTGTGATTCCTTTCCAGCCAAATTGCCCACATTGTTGCTATCAAATCAAATATTTGAATTTCATGCAATATCTTCATGTGCCAACTTGTCCAAACTGTCCTTGAGAAAGAGCATTCGAAAAATAAATGTAAAATTGTTTCTACATGTTCATTACACATAGGACAAATTTGATTTGGGATCCCTTCTAAAAAATTTCTCTAGTTGGAAGTTTTTCAGTTAGTACTCTCCACCCAAAAATTATTTTTGAGTCAACATTAAGGTTCATACTTCGTACAACTCCTCTCTACTCAATGGACACCTCAAAAACGCGTGAAAAGGTCAAATTGCCAATAATGAATATTGTGTGCTCTTATTTTTTTTTCTTATGGATTTACGATGGTTCAAACCTTAAGTCTCGAGTCGGTTCGAAACTTCCACACCGAGTATGTTATTTTGTATAGCAACGCACAAACACACCTTTTTTTCCCTTTCAATTATATTAGGAGATGTTCGGATTAGCGTGATCCGAATCAGTTCAGATTAGGTGGTCTGAACCAATTCAAAATTTAGATTAGGTGGTCTGAACCAATTCAAAATTTAGTATTTTGAAGAGGGGTATTTTGGGGCTTTTGAGGGTGAGAGAGTGTCTATAGAGTAGTTTGAGGATTGCATGAAGTATTGCCCAACATTAAAGAGCGGAGCCTCGTCCATAATACGAGCCAGCTGCCTAGCCACCAGCCCATATTGTCAGCATTACCTATAACAGTGTCACAATTATAAATTGGCCAATATTCTGCAAAAATAAAGAAATATAGTCATTCAAATTCATGTTAAAATTAAAAATTGGTCAACAACATTTTTTGTTTACAAAAATAAAATAAAAAATAGGTCAACAACATTCTTTGATCAAAAAGCAAAATACAATACGGATTTTTTTTTTGTTCGGGTGCTAATACCATACGAATCTTAAAAGAGGCTTAATATCTCTGGAAACTAATATATTTAGTCTCAACCCTCAAAACTCAAAAGAATAGAAAACACTAACCGGAAAATAATCATCTGATACTATTGGTGAAAGTGAACCAAATTTTTTCGAGAGGAAAAATTGTTCAACAACTTTATTTTCTTCAAATTCAACAAACAATGGAGTCCACGATATCCCTAAAATTACAAACATACTTTCTCCCTAAATTTAAATTTATTTCTTATCCTCCTCACAAATAAATAAATAATTTAATAAGGAGTGCCTATTGGAAGAAATCATTTTAATATTGAAGAAATCTTCCACACGCAAGCGTGGTGGTGTAGTTAAATGTCAAATTACATATAATGTGAAAGTGGAAATTAAAAAAGTTGCAAGTTGCTATTTGTTATTGGGTTGGGCAATATGCAACTTGCAAATTATGCTATTATTATTATTATTATTATTATTATTATTATTATTATTATTATTATTATTATTATTATTATTATTATTTCAACTTCAAGGGAATAATTTTTCCAATTTCAAGGCACATTTCAAATGTCCGGCATGTATGTATGTATTCCAATTTTGAATAGCATTGTCACTTTCAACTTTCAACTTTCAACCAATTTATGATTTATGGCAATTTATAAACTAAATATATAGGTTGAATTAATCTTATGCACATTAGAAACCAAGAGATACCTGGGCAACAAATTTCATATAGAAGATATTTCTTTGTATATAACTTAAGGTTTGGGATTGAGTTCCTAAAGCTTAATATTGAATATCTGTTTATAAAAACATTTGTATGTGAATTGTATAAGAGAAAATGAATTCATATACCGGGTTTTTTTTATATAAGTTATGAGATTTTTTTTTGTTACAAAATTTTAGGGTGAGAGGATGACGTTCCGGCAGGAAAGATCGGGTCTTTGAGCATTGTGATTACATTTGTCTCACTCCAAAAAGACTAGCGGAGAGTTGAACTCGGGATCTCTCGATACAACTCTTATCATGCTCCATTAGGCCAACTCCTTAGGATTATATAAGTTATGAGATTGAGATCGTATTTGTAAACCTTATTATTTAAATTTCTATTCGTTCAACAAAAACACATTTTGTACATAAAATATAAATTCTTTTTTTATCATCAATACTATAAATTCTTTAAGAGAACAGGAATATGCTTTTTGTTCGATGAGAATATCATTTTCTTGTGACTTAAAAAAAATAGGTCAATGACTTTTTTTTTGGTCATGGTCAATGACTCTTTGGGTCAAAATATCAGGTATTTGCTTTTCCCACACCCCTCCTACTCAAAACACACTCTATAAGGGTGTGAAAAGACCAAAAGGCTAGACAAAACCTTTTTTTTTTTCACGAAATTTCACATGTTCGAACACGGGCCTTCGAACAGGTTCGAACAAGGCCGTTCGCGTGTGTTAAATATGGACTCACACCCTCTTGGGCGTTTTTCACCTGTTCGAATGGGATCATGCGAACAGGTTCGCATGAGGGTGTTCGAACCAGCGTTGCAGAATGACAGATATTGGACGTCTCAGATTCCACCGATAGTTTTAATCAACGACTTACAATCAGTCAAATGTGTCAGATAAAGGAGTGGATGTCATTCCCTTTGGAAAATGTGTCTGAACGGATAGAATTTAAACGGCTTATATTTGTGATCTAAAAATGAAATCAACGGCTGACATTTCACCACGCCTATTATAAAAGGGGGGTTCAGTTTCTTCACCACATCCTCACACTTTCTTCAGCAAACCCTAATTTGCTTCTTCACCAGATTCAACCAAACTGAAATGGAATGGCAGTTGTGCCCAACCCAGTACTCAAACAACAAATTCCTAACGACCCTTCATCACCATGGGACTGTCACCACCGACGAACATGGTGTTGTGTTTTGTTGCCCTAACCATATCTTCTGCAGGATGAGTAAGGACATCATCTTCGCCCAACTGAAGGAAAAGGCTGAGAGGAAGATTCGTCCAGAGGGAGGGTGGCGTAAAGACGTGGATCGTACACGTTTCATAAAGTACAATTGTAGAGATGATGGGACTGTCCATTATTCTGACATGGAGATCCAAAGCGACGACGACGTCCGCACAATGATGGAACATCTAGCGAAGGTTCCAATGGGACGTAGTATCTTGGAGCTGTACGTGGACACAAAACGTACTCCAGAAGAGGTCATTTATCTTCTGGAACAGGGACTACAAAACACTAGTTTCTTAGTTAGTTGTTTGTTTATGTTGGTTTTATGTCTTTTGTATTTGTTGTCTTTCGTATTTGTTGTCTTTCGTATTTTATGTACGGTTATGCTTTTTAATAATAAACTATTTGTCTAACTTAAACACCACTGTAACATAGATTAGTAAGTACTAAATAAGTCATAAATATTCATACACCAGTTTGCAAAATTATTGAAAGTAAAATATAACAATATAAACTAAAGACTGGTCACAACAGAATCAACATCACTCCCATCAGTATCAGTGTCATCAGAATCACTCCCAGGATGAGCGTCAAGATATGCCTGATAATCAGAATCAGTAGAATACGAACTAGAAGTAGTGTCGTCTTCAGGAGCAGCCTCATCCTCCTCCTGAGGAGAAGCCTCCACCTCCTCCTGAGGAGCATCATCCTCCTCCTCTTGAGGAGCAGCCTCCACCTCCTCCTCTGAGCAGCCTCAACTTCCTCCTCCTGAGGAGCATCCTCCTCCTCCTAATGCTCAACTGCTGGGGCCGGGGACTCAAACCTGCCCCTACCCCTGCCCCTACCCATACCCCTACCACGAGTCCGAGGCATATCTAAAACAACAAGTACAAGTATATGACCAATTAGACTAAACCAATTTAATAAAACCAACCATCCAATTAAACTCCCAACAAAACACAGAAAATGTGTTGTCAAACAACGATTCGAACGACACCATGCGAACCATGTTCGAACAGCATCATGCGAACAGGTACATATGCTCTTGTTCGAACGCCTTCTTCCTCAACTGTTCGAAGGCGTGCATTCGAATAGAGCAGTTTTGCAGAAGAAAAAAATCCAGCGCAGTTCAGAGGGGAGGGAGGCTTACCTTTAATTAAATGGAACGATTGGAGTTGGATGGTTGTTGATGGCACGACAATAAAAATTGGAGGGTGTTGATGGATGAATGAGAGATTGGAGTGAGAGATTGAGTGAGAGATTGAAGTGAGATGTTGAGAGAGAAGAAGGATTTTAGTGAGAGGGAGATATGAAGGGGAGAAGTGTGGGAATGGGAGTGTGGGGAAATGGGAGTGTGGGGAATGAGGGGAGTAAAGGGGTGTGGGGAATGAGGGGAGTGAAGGGATGAATTTTATGTTTTTTGATTTAGGGGTATTTTGGGGATTTAAGAAGTTAGGGGGTGTGTTTGAGTAGGAGGGGGTGTGGGATAAGTAAGCACCAAATATTAGGTCGGGGTTAGTTTCCATGGACTGTTCATGGGCCTTTAAGACCTACGAATACACAAAAAAGTTCATACTTCGTAAAACCCTCATCTACTCGGTGGACACCCCCTAAATTAGCGAAAAGACCAAATTGCCATTAGTGATTCACGTGTGTTCCCTTTTTTTTATTTTTTTCTTTTCTGGGTTTACGAAGGTTCAAAAGTTTGGATCCGAACCGGTTCAAAACCAAAGTACCGAATCTTATGTATTTACATGCACCCCCTAATTTATGAACTTTTAAAGGTTTGAAAGTTTGGAACTGTCCCTGTTCGGAACCAAACTTCCGAATCATTCTTTCATCTAATGATTGTGCTATTACTTCCTCTATTTCCCTATTCATCAATTGCTTCTTAAATAACTTGGTCGACAGCTCAACACTCTTTCTCGCCAAATTTTCTATTGCTTCTGCACTATTTGTTGCTTTTTTATACTCTTTCCAGTCTTTTTCATCCTCTTCCTTGGAACGAAATTTACCATCCACGCTTTCTTCCAGGTCGAAAGCTAGATCTTGGTCCTCTTCGACATCGTAATCATCAATCTCCTCCTCCTCCTCTTCATCATCATCATCATCATAATCATAAGTGAAGAATGGTTCGATCGTCAGCATAAGCAAATCAAAATAAGATCATATGAACATTTTCCATAGTGTTTAATGAAATTAACCTATTGATAGTTAATTTGGGTGGAGTCTAAAGTGGCGAATCAACTAAGGATGTTCCAACGCAACTATAATAATTGATAACATTCCTTCAAGTCGCTAGGGTTAGGCCTTTAGTCACTAATTTTTTTTTTTTGCCTCCAAAGTCCAGTAAATTTTTATTATTATTATTTCAGCATAACAAGAAAAGATCATATGAAATCCTAAAAGTCTAAATCATAGATTATAAGAAATATTACATGCATGTGGTGCATGCACACACAAACTTCCATCATAAAATATTAGTATTAGTTCAAAAGGATATCTCTCAAATTTCAGCTTAGCTCTCCAAATATGCTGGGCAAGTTCTGGTTAATAACACAAGACACTCATAAGAATGAGATGAAGTATAAATTGTAGATTGAACAAGCATGAAACGCAGGTGTACAAAAAGATTCATCTAAGTAAACATCACTTCATCAAACTGCAGCAGATGATACAAATTGCAACTTGACAAAGTGATCCCTATGCACAAATGTAAATGAATACAATGCAGTTGACTTACAAATACTTCAAGGAACCCAAAAAAAAAAAAAAACTGAGAAAACTTTTATAGTTAAAAAATAAGTCAAATAATTCCATTCATATTTCTTTCTCATTACTACTACTGTGAAAAGGTCACCTTGGACCAGATAATTCAACTGCATGTAGATTTTCAGTAGAGTCAACAATCCAATCAGAATTGGGATGAGGTGCCAGCTCCACTTCTTGACGTAGAACTTCGACTTTTTGCCACTCATCCCATCTTTCTGCCAACCCATCACCTTCAAGCATTCTCACTACTTCTGACATCTTAGGCCGGTCCATTGGTGAACCTTGTGTGCAGAGAAGTGCAACTTGGATCAACTGTTCTACCTCAGCTTCTATGTAATTGTTCTGAAGATCAGGATCAACCAACATCTCAAGCTTTTTCTCTTTCAGAAGTCCTTTTACCTATCAATATGTTCAGTTGTGTTGTGTTAGATTTCAACATCAACATTACAATACATGAAAGAAACTATTCATACACAGAATGAGTAATCAACAAAAACATAAAGATGTGCTTTTTGCACTGAACATACCCAATCAAGCAGCATAACATCATCATCATTCGCAAGCCGAGCAAGGTCGAAAGCTCTTTGTCCAGTGATCAGCTCCAGAAGCATGATGCCGTAACCAAAAACATCAGTTTTCTCCGAAGATTTACCGGTAGATAGGTACTCGGGAGCTATATGTCCAATTGTGCCTCGTACAGCAGTTGTCACATGGGTGTCCTTGTAATCCATTAGTTTTGCCAAGCCAAAATCCCCGACAACAGCTTCAAATTCCTCATCCAACAATATGTTAGCAGCCTTCACGTCACGGTGAATGATCTTTGGGTCACAATGATCGTGCAAATACGAAAGACCTCTTGCTGATCCCAAAGCTATCCTTTTCCTTGTTGGCCAATCTAGGGGTTCTTGATGTGGAGGACGCTCTACAATAATGCAAATACAAAATCACAAGTCAATAAGAAATATTGGGAGATTATGTCAAGCATCTATATAAAGAGCATGGATGGGTCATCAGTGCAAGTAAAAATTTACGTGTGGTTTGTATTAAGTTACAATTCACTCAAGGTTCATAGGTGGCCAGTGAGGTTTTAGATCTACCTCTTAAACATGAAGCAACACTTCCGTTAGCCATGTAGGGATAAACAAGTAATCTTTCTGTTGGAGTCATGCAGAACCCACGTAAACGGAGGAGATTTCTATGCACAGCCATGCTGATCATCTCTACCTCAGTCTGAAACTGAAGCTCCCCACCAGGTGTTCGCTCCTCTTTCAATCTTTTTACAGCAACCAATGAACCATCTGCCAGGCGTCCTTTGTACACCTTACCGAACCCTCCCCTCCCAAGAATGTTCTTGTTGCTGAAAGTATCTGTTGCAACTTGCAATTCTCGTAGTGAGAACCTCTTGAGCTGCCCAAGATGAACTTCAGGATCCTCTTCAGCTGCAAATAAACACAGGGAAGTTAAAGTCTATCCTTATTATTAGTTCAACCAATGAAGTAGTCATCCAACTAGGATCACTCACCAGGCACATCAAAGAAAAATTCTTGTGGTTTCCTTCGACGCCACCAAGCAAATGCAATTGCAGGTGCAGCAAATAATAAAGCAGCGCCGGCAGCAACTCCCCCAGCTATTGCCCCAGTTGCACTATTACCTCCTGCAATTAGATATAAAGGAAGGTTGGAACCTCATTCCTTCTTTTAACTTCATGTTTACGATGCCATACATAAATACAGTCAAAAACCATTTAGCAGCACAAAAAAATCTTAAACCTATTAGAAGATATAATATTTACCAATGATTTCCAATTTTAAATAGGCCAATAAAGAATCCAGTCTTCAAAATTTAACAAGAGCCCCAACATGCCCAGCGAAAAACATTAGGCAGGCCCATAACTAAACATCAATTCTTCAAAAAAAAACTAATTAAAAGATAAAAAATGGTCAGCCACTATGGCACACATTTATTATGAAAAATTAAAATGGATGAGCGTTATCCAGGCAAAGAAATCACTTTTATTTGCAACAGAAAGAAGATTACCTGGGACAGAAATTGGGGGTGGGGGAACAAAAGGGGGAGGAGGAGAAAAAGGAGGAGAGCCTGGACAAGGGTGCCCAGTGACTGGTCCACATAAATTCAGGTTGTTTGCAAAACTGCAAGTGGAAAGAAAGCCTATTCAGAAAATTTGACAAATCGGAGCATATGAATGTAAGAATAGCACAAAATTCAGAAAGAAACCTGATAGGGGTGAATAATGAGAAAGAACCATTATCAGGAACCACACCTGAGAGCTGGTTATTAGACAAATCACTGCATTTGATGAATAATAAATGTTAGAATTGCAATAAATAATTGGTCAAAAAAAGAATTGCAATAAATAATAAAAGAGAGTAAGGAAGTGCATATTTAGAGATAAAGTATCACTTACAGAACTTGAAGAGATGAAATATTAGTCAGTGTCATGGGAATAGGACCCATCAAGCTGTTGTTGTTAAGCCGGCTATCCTTAGACAGACATTCCAGGAAAACAGTATTAAGATCTATCCCGATACCCCAAAACACAAGAACAAAGATATTGACAGACAGCAGAATTAGCTGTTAGCCTGTTACCCTTCCTAATGACAACAGCAATATTTTTCTCCATTTCTGGTTCACTTTTACTAATTTGAGTTTTTTGAAATAGTCTTGTAAAACATGGTACGCATATAGCTTGATGAAGATACATGCTTCACTTACTCTTAACAATGAAATTTACTGCCAAAAAAGGTCATAATGGGATGCTAGACTGGGAGAAAACGAAGACATTTTTGGATGAGAGACTATTAAAAAGAAATCTACTTTCAACATTTTTCTCTTTAATCATACAAAAGAAAATGTTTTTCTTTTATCATTCCAACATTTGATCAAGGTAAAAGTAAACCTGAAAGCGTACTTCTTTTCTAATACACACCAATAGAAATCATATATATCATATATAGCACAAAATAAGTATAAGAAAAATCTTAGCAGAAAGTCAGTTGTTATGTATGTCCACAGCATAAAAATGAAGTGCAGGAAAAAAAAACAACAATCGGTATACTTACAGGAAACGCAATTTTGATAACTTGCCCAATGAATCTGGGATAGGGCCAGTAAACCGGTTTAGGTACAGATCCAAGCTCACCAAGTTAGTAAGGTTCCCCAGGTCACTTGGAATGGGACCAGTGATATTATTGCTGTAAAGTTCCCTATGATACATACAAAAAATGATGATTTAATTTAATAAATTTAAATCATGGTTTTGTAAAATCAACATCTAGCAAAAATTTTATAATATTTCCTGCAGTTATGCATATTGTATAATATATCCCATGCCGTCATGCCCTCTAACACGCTATATCAGTAAATTGTTTTCTACCCCTTCGCAAGTGTAAATGTCAAGGCAAAGTCCAGACCTCAAATACAGAACAATACACCACACAGGGAAATCTCTTCTAAATTTGAGGATACTCCTTTGATTTAAAGAGAGTCCTAATTCCAGAGAGGTAATTTCTATGTTATGTGTGGCAAAGTCTAAGGACATATTGGTTGAAGAAGAAACTCTTTTTCCATCAATCCAAATGAGAAAAATCAATAAGTGGTGCCTAGCTCTTCATTTTTTCAATACAACTACTAGGGCTGGACAAAATATTTTGCCCAACCGTGACAGAAAGTTGTTCACGGCCGGATTAATGCGGATTGGCGGGTTATCGGATTACTAACTTGGTTTCAACTGGATAAATATGGACGGTGGTGGTTCACATTAAAGCAACTCACCTGTAACCGAAACCGACCGTGAGTAATTACATTCTCTCATAAATAAATCATAAAAATAAGCCAGTGAGTAATTACATTCTCTCATAAATAAATCATAAAAATAAGCCCAAACGGACAAGGCCCATAAAATTCTAGCCATCCAAGTCTTGTACTCCCTCTTTCTATCAAATCTAGCCGTCCAAGTTTTGTACTCCCGCTTTTCATTAAAGTAATTATTTGTAAACTCATTTACGAAACCTAGCTGTCATTAGCTCTTTCAATCAATTCTCCCTCTTTCCATCAATTATCATCTTCTTCTCTATGACAGAAAGTTGTTCACGGGCGGATTAATGCGGATTAGCGGGTTATCGGATTACTAACTTGACGGTGGTGGTTCACATTAAAGCAACTCACCTGTAACCGAAACCGACCGTGAGTAATTACATTCTCTCATAAATAAATCATAAAAATAAGCCCAAATGGACAAGGCCCATAAAATTCTAGCCGTCCAAGTCTTGTACTCCCTCTTTCTATCAAATCTAGTCGTCCAAGTTTTGTACTCCCTCATTTCATTAAAGTAATTATTTGTAAACTCATTTACGAAACCTAGCCGTCATTAGCTCTTTCAATCAATTCTCCCTCTTTCCATCAATTATCATCTTCTTCTCTAGGCCAAAACCTAGCTGTCCAACTCTCTCCGTATCCTCTTCCTCCAAGCCAAAATCTCTTGTTCATCTCTTCATGGTGGCTGAACCATCAACAACAAGAATCATTTGGTCTATTTAGACCACGTTGGAGCTTCGTTTCACCATGCTGCTGCTCTGGCTTCAAGAGCGTCATTTATATAGCCTATGCACCAGATTTACAAATGAAGAAGAGTCATCACCATATTTTTAAAGGATGACACCAAAGTTGCGACCTTTCCCTCCATAAAGAATAAGATGTTTTGCTCTTGCGCCAGGTCTGGATCCGGAATCATCTATTGCATGTTCTTTTTTGCGTTTGATGTTTTTGCTTATATGTATTGTTTGGTGATTTTAAATTTCTTTAAAGTTGATATATGTTTTAAGTTTCTGGGTTCTTATTGAGTTTTTACTATTGATTTTTTCAGATGTTTTTTGTTTGTAATTCTCCAGGTTTGCATATGATTTTTTTGTTTATTTCATAACCGTGTCAATCCGCCTGTTCACCCGCAAAACCGCCAAATCCGCCGCTGCCGAAACCTCAAATGATCGGAGATGGGTGACACACTACCCTCTTTGGTTTTGGTTGGATGGAGTGTTTTGAAACCGAATCCGACTTAACCGACCGATTGTCCATCCCTAACAACTACCATACTTATAGTGTAAGAAAGATAAAAGATTTACGTGTCAAATCAAAAAAACAGACACCAGAAAACTGAAGCAATAATCATTTCATTAACCGAGCCTGGGGAAAAATTAAATGATAAAAAGAAAAGAGCATTGGAACATCAAAGAATCAATCAAGGCATAACATACAAATACTGCAAATTCTTGAGTTGACCAAGCTGTGGAACTAGTTGGCCAGATAAAGCAGCATTTCCCAGATCACTGACAACACACCAAAGGAAAAAACAGAAGGAACATTAGAAAAGCCATCCACTACGACAAAACTGTTCAGACAGAAATAAGCATATATATGATGATATCAAGGAACAAGTCAATCAACTTACACTCTTATGACACTATTATCATTATTGCAGGTTACATGAAACCATGTGCAAGGATTGACAAGTGTAGGGTCCCAACTCTGCAAAACATTGTTAGGATCTTGTAAATTTGTTCTCAGGCTATGCAAAGCATCACCTGTTTCAAAACACAAAAACATATAATCAGGTCCTATAAAAATCAGAATACACTTATGTATCAGATCCACAACAATGATCATCTCCAATTGCAATCTTAAAAGATAAAGCAATTATAAGTTACGTCTAGAAAAACATTGCACATTATAGATTGGAGCAATACACTTCAAGCACCCAAAAAAAAGGGTCTGTCAAATTCCATGATTTACACTGTCACTACTCACTACTACCCATATAAGTAATCACTCATTACTTTGTTTGGACTAAAGAAACCACAAACCATATGCAGAGCACATGATAGGATAGCCAACAAGAAGGCATTGCCTTCAAAAATAGGCACTACATCATTCAAGTCAAGAGGTATACAATCTCTAAGGACTTGGTTAAACTAAAAACTTAAATAACAATTCTACAAAGCACATCAAATAGAAAAAGGAATCTCATTTACCCAACTGAATAAAATCAAATCAAATAAAACAAGTCATACCCTAAACAAGTTTGAAAATAGATTCCTTTAGTTTTACAAGGCATAAATGAAATAATAACAATTTAATTCCAAACAAACCTTCCATGTTAGCAGAAATCAGCCATATTTGATGAGCCAACAAGACCCCCCAAATGAAAACTGAAGCCCAAATATTTCTCTCCATCTGACTATGTAATCAAGAATCTCAGATCCAAACAATCACTCACACCAGAATCCACCATCACAAAACCCCTCCACCACCACCACCACCGCCTCAACAAATCTAAATGTCCCAAAACCCTAACCCCCAAATCTCACATGCAAGAACCTCAAATCTTCACCATTAACACCCACAACAACCCATCCAGAACCCGATCTCGTCAAAATACCCTTATATTGGTCTAATAACGCAAAAACCCAAACTTCAAAAAGAAAAAAACTTGTTTTAAACCAAAAGGAACCACAGCATTTTTCTTTCCCACTTTCAATTTTTCCTTCAGTTACAAAAAATAATAATAACTTTTTTCCCTTTTAGCTTTTTTTTTCTCTCTAACTAGCTTCTGTAGAAGACAGAGATAAACACACACTCTCTTTCTCTTTCTCTTTCTCTATCAGCTGGTGTGGTGAGAGTGTGTAAGATTGATTGTTGTTATCTTTTTTGAGGGAGGCGTGCACAGAGAGAGAGAGTGTGAGTGAGTGAGTGAATGTAGAGAGAGAGAGAGCTGCCCGAACGGTGCTGACCGCTGCCCAAAACGCAGTCAAAAACGCCTTCGCGCTATATTGTGGAAAGTGACGTGACTCTCTAACATAGAGAGGCAAAACCCCGTTTTTTGGTCAAAATGCGAGTGAGTTCCGTGGGTCCTCCTCCAACTTTCCTTTTCCTTTTGGGGGTGCTGCCATGTCATCATATATTTTATTTTATTTAATTTAACCCTCACTTTTTTCACAACTCTTTTCAAATATTATTTCTTTTAATAATTACATTCTTTTAAGCAAATGGTAAGTATATAAATTCCCTTTAAAACTTTTGATGCAAAATACTCTTTAGGAAAAAAGATTAAAAAGGAAAAAAAATATTCCTCCTAAATCTTATTGAAAAAAAAATAATAAACGGAAAAGAGAGAGAGAGAGTTCAGAACAAAATCCACACTACTGAAACATTTTTGAGAGATTATATATCATCAAACTTCTTTTATGTGTTATATGGAGCTATATAGATGAAAAGAAATTGTTAATGCATTTAATTGGCCAAATTCTGCTCGAGTCTTTTTTTGGTTACTAATTCTATGTACTTATTCTAAAATGCACATGTTATTTGTTTTGCTATTTGAAACACACTCATGTTTGCAACTTTGATAATTGGAACCATTACTCTACAAATATATGCTCATATTTTCTTATACAATTTTAGTTATTCAACGTCAACAAAAGTTTATCCCCATTATAAAATTTTCATTACCTCAACAAAACTATTAAAATATTTATATTTTAGAACCAATATGACTTGAATGTCACTTGAAATATTTTTTTTGTTTGAGTATAATTATACCACATAACGCGATCGGCCCGTACGGATGCACGGGTAATGTACTAGTTTTATTTAATTTAACCCTCACTTTTTTCACAACTCTTTTCAAATATTATTTCTTTTAATAATTACATTCTTTTAAGCAAATGGTAAGTATATAAATTCCCTTTAAAACTTTTGATGCAAAATACTCTTTAGGAAAAAAGATTAAAAAGGAAAAAAAATATTCCTCCTAAATCTTATTGAAAAAAAATAATAATAAACGGAATTTGTCAAAAAATAATAATAATAAACGGAAAACATCATAGACTAGACCAAATAATAATTATAATAGAAAAAAATGGGGGCTAAAGCTAAGGCCATGGCTATTTACCAAAAAAAAAGTATGGCCTTGTCGAACGTATAACATTTAGTTTAATCTTATTTTGAATTGGATTAATGTAGAAGTATGATACTATGTGTAAGAAACATTATGATTACCACTAGTATTAATGACCCTTCTATTTTTAGAGAGGGTGACATTTGTCAAATAGGAAAGGACCGTGAGAAAAATGGAAAACATCAATTAATTAGTGTTGTTAATAAGTGAGCATATTGATGTTTATCAAAACAAAAGTGGTCATTGATGAAACACTTCATCTACTAGTATTTATTTGTCATGAGATTAGTGCGGTTAAAAGTGACAAAGCTTGTTTGAGATTGTTTGCCATGCGTATTCGTCTCTCTTTTTGGTAAAAAAAAAATGATTTATTTCTTCAAATACAAAATCGGAGATGATTGGTTCGACGAGAAAAGATAATGCACTCTAAAGAGAATCTTTAGTACTTTCACTCTTTTAATTTTGTTCCAGTATACTACAATTTATCAATTTTTTACAAATATATCATTTACATTTATTGAGTCTTTTAGAGTTTTAAACTATAGACTAGTTGTCTCAAGACTCTTTTGTTTTCGTTTCAATTATCCCAATACAACTACAAATTGATACTGTTTTAGTACTTAACTATCACAAATTAATGATACCTTAATGTGTGTGTAACAAGCCAAAAGTATCAAAAATTAAGAACTGAGAGAGTATTCTTTTACCAAATTATTGGTGCGCGTATTCAACAAAGTTGTTAGTGATTAATTTATATAGGAAATCTAGTTGATCACGTGTTACTGGAGAAATTATTCTACAATAATTTTTTTCAAAATGATACTCTGTTTAACTCATTCTCCCGCATTGTTGTCTTCCACCCTTGGAAGACTTTGTGGATGTTCATGGTGGGCTAGCTTTCCTATCAGAAATGAGATTTACTCAATGCTTAGAATTGAGCATTGGTCTGTTCAAATCTCATGGCCCAGATGGTTTTGAAGCTATCTTCAACCATTTCCAATGGCTAGTTTTCCTATCACGACGATTAATTTAATTCAGGACGTGTTCAAGGATCTCATGAAGGTTAGAGAGCTTAATGATACTCTCATCATCCGTTATTCCTAAAGTAGATATTACAGCGGAAATGATGCATTTTAGATCAATAGGTCTTTGCAATACAAGGTCATTACTAAGATCATTTCCAGACACCTCTGTGATGTTTATGCCCAAGCTCTTTTATCCAGCCCAATGCTCGTCCATTCCCAAGAGACAAAGCCATGATAACATCAAGAGATATTTCATTCCATGAGATATAACAAAAGTAAGTTGGGTTGGATGATTGTCAAAGTTAATCTAGAAAAAGCATATGATAGACTTAAATGGTAATTTATTAAAGATACATTGGAAGACATTGGTTTCCCAATTCACATTGTTAACCTTATCGGGGAATGTATTTCTTCCCCAGTTATGAACCTTTTATGGAATGGTGCAGCTCTTGATAAATTCCATCTTTCTATCGGCATTAGACAGTGAGACCACCTATCTCCTTATCTCTTTATTCTTTGTTTCGAGTGTCTCTTTCATTGAGATAGTGGTGGTTGATGGAAGTTGGTATCCTGTTAAAATTGCCAAAAGACGTTTGGAGATTTCTCATTTAGCTTTTGTCGATGACTCCTTTTCACTAGAGCTAACATAGAGCAAGCCCACCTTATCCATGGTATTCTCCACGCTTTTTATGATAGCCCAAGTCAAAAGGTTAGCCAAGACAAAACACGAGCATTTTTCTCTAAAAATGTGAATTGGAGTATTAGACATGACATTTGTAGGGAGTTTGGTTTCAGTATGACAATATAAATATTAACTAACTTTTAGAACAAATTATGTATTTTTCAAAATACGAGTCGTAACTTAATTTGGAATTTCATCCAATATCTCAAGTTTAAGTTTTGGCTTTGTTTAACAAAAAATAGCGGATAAATTAGCATATAATGGATGAACTTATAGCGGATAAACTAGCTGATTGAATTTAAATTTTGGTAAAAGTAGCGGTTGAATCAACTTATAAATATACATTGACATAAATAGAAATTTGAAATTAATGTTTAAATACGAAAGCAAACATTTATTTAATAGAAGTATAAATGAGGAATTTAATGAAATTAACAAAGATAAAAATTAGAGAAAAAATAAAACGCTATAAACTTTATAAACTCAAATACTACTTCAAAAAACGCTATAAACTATCATTCAAATATAAAGTAGCGGCTATATATGCATTACGGCCTTTACCTTTTGGTCTTAAAACCATAGCGTTTGTTTCTGCCATATATGCATTACGGCCTTTACCTTTTGGTCTTAAAAGCTAAAACATGGGACTATACCATTTTTTTCTTTGACAAACAAAAATCTCAATTTGTGTCAGCCACGTTAGTAAAAGTTTAGGTACAAAAAACGTTGTATCCTTTCCGTCACATTATATATTCTTCAATGTTGACCATTATTTTGGGGCTTAAATGGTGGGAGAGCTTCTTCTCACATTACAACTTTCTAATCATTTTGTTTTTCCAAATTGCCACCCAATCCTTCCTCTTTTTGGTACTGCTTTCTAGGGATAAATGATTTCAATCGTGATCTTTTCATGTCAAAGATGAGGTTGAGGATAGTACATTACTATACCATGTGACCCAAAGTCTCAAAGTGGGGGCACTACCACTAATTGCAACCCATTACCACACTTGCAAGAAGAAATTCAATTACCTTTACTACTAGGATTGCTCATTGGTTTTTCATTTAAGTTTATAGGGAGATCTACTTTAAGGGGAAAGCTTTTAAATATAAATAACTATATATACTTAATTTGAAAAATAAAGTATTAAAATTGTACTTGTAATATGAGGAGCGATAAGAGTCGTAGTAACCGTTACACGATTGGAGTTGATTGGAATTTAGTATTTGAAAAAGTCTCAATTTGTTTCGTTTTGTGAAGGAAGAGGGAAACCAAAACTATATAATGTGTTCAAGTTCTTCATTACAAAATGCATCAGTCAAAAACACCTGAAGTTGTATTTGACTTTGTTTTTCTCTATTATACTATTGTTTTAAAGTTTTGTGAGATGTAGTTAAATATTTTTTTGTAGGGTGTGAGTGGATTGGGGCCACGAGATGCTTGAGAAAGATCTATGTATTGTAAAAATGTTCACATAGTGTTATTATCTGAATTGTCATTAAACAATGTTTCGTGGTTTATCTCTAATTTTTGAGTTTTCCACGTTTTCTCCAATTAAAATTAAAATTGCCGGGAAAAACCTCTTAAACAAACAAAACAGATTAATTAAGTATACTACTCTTTTTGTGTAAGAAGATGTGAACGTGTATCAATCTTTCTTTTATTAAATGTAAAAGGAGTGGATAATAAAGATTTAAATGTTTGATATCTGGTGCATAGGACAAACACAAATTAAGCCTGAAGTTTGTGGTGTTCCCAGAAAAAGACATTTTTCCAGTTACTACTCCATCAACGTGTATCCATCCATCTCATTCTCATCTAAGTCTACTATATGCCATGAAATTCGAAAATCAATATTAATATCCAAACCCACTAAGTTTGGACTTTTATGTAAGTGGTTGATTTGGTAGAGGGCTACTTTCTGAGCCCCACGTGTGGGAGTTTTTATTAAAAAATTATGTTTAAATGGTCCCATAACCCATTCAAAGGGGGCATAAAAAAACTGCAGGTTGGCTTATTTTCTGATTTATAGTTTGGGCCTAACCCAAAGCCCTCGTATTTTTACAGATGTAGGTTTTTACAATGGCACATTTTTTTCAAAACACCCCAGCTACTCGGCGTACACCCCAAATTTCAGAAATACTCTCACGTGCAATGCTCATGGGCGACGTATTTTATACAGGTTCAGTTGCCTTCCACCGAACCGGTTCGGCAACTGTCAATCGAGCGTTGTAAACTTGAAAAAAGGGGTGTGTTTTGCTTTTTTGTACGTCTGACAATGGCCAGTTGAACTGGTTCGGCAGGTAGTTGTCGAACGTAATACTGCGTCAAACATAAGCTTAAACAGAAACACCCCAAATTCATTTTTATTCGTCCGGTGGTACTTGACCGAACAGGTTCGGTTAGAGGGGACCAAGCCAAGTGTGATTTCAGAAAGAAAAAAAAATACAAATGCAGAAAGTTTCAGGGGCGAAAATGAAGAATGGTTGATAGGGATGATACCTTATTATGGTTGGCATTGTTTAGAAGTTGAGTACAAGGTTATGATGAAAGTGAGGAGGGTAGGGTTTGGAGTTGAGAGATCGGAGGTTTGGGGTGGGAGGAGAAGAAAAAGAGGGATGAAGAATATGATTGGCAATGTAAAAAATGTAAGGTTGTTTTGGTAACTACATAGGGTACGGGGGTGTGAGCTGAGTAGGAGGGGGTTGGGAAAAGAAAGACCCTTTTACAGTTTGGGCGTAACTCAAATCACTCATATTTTCACACGTGTAGCTATTTTCTCTTTTCATTATTATTATTATTATTATTATTATTATTATTATTATTATTATTATTATTATTATTATTATTATTATGGTTGCTATTGAAGTGTAAGGTGTGTGGAAAGGTTGGAGAGATGGCGTTGAAGATCGATATTAGTAAGGCCTATGATAGGGTATGTTATGTCCATTTTCAATACGAGGCTTCTTACTAACACTTGATACTTCAACAATCTACCTATTGAACACAACTCTATCCATTCATCTAGTATACTCCCCTCATGCGGAATTTTTTTCATCCACATACACATGCAACTTGTTGGCTCACATCGACTAGCTAGAGACTCCACTAGACTCTTCATATTGTCAAGAATACTTTCGATACAAAAAGTTGATCACCTTAGCCGCCATCGATTTTGATCATATCGTTGGGTCGACGTGAGGGGTCTAAAACATAGAGGCGATATCCACACTTGGCAAGAACAAATATTCAAGTGGACATTTGCATTATCGTTGACTCACATTCATCTACTAGACACTCCACTAAATCCTTTGTGAAATTTGGAAGACGAAATCTATGGAAGAAAATCTAGGGTTTAAGAATCTAGAGAAAACTCAGAGTAACTGAAATTGGTATGTTCATTCAATAATAACTATATACAACTGAAGAGTAAATATACTACGGGATTACAATGTGAAATCCAGCAATTGATCTAACAGAAAAGCTAATTTCTAACTGTACAATGGAAACCCTAAAACTGGAAAAATGAAAGGAAAAGCTAACTCTATACTGAACAACGAATATCGAAAGTTACAAAGGAAAAAAGGAAAACAATGAAGTTGCTGCGAGATGAAGACATGGCACGGTGAGTTGGCAATTGGTTGACTTGGCTATATGGTTTGACTTTGACTTTGACTTTTTACACCTTCACATTGTCACTCAAGACTACATTCTTTGCCATTTCTTCCACAAACAACTGAACAAGCTGACATTCAAAAATAATGGAACCCACCCATTTTTCTTACCTGTTGTAATACCCTAATTTTGTCCGCCCTTTTTAAGTTTAGACAATTTCAGTTATCCAACTCAATTAAATCAAAATACCGTTGTTTAAATTAGGCAGGAACGCGAATGATCGATCTTTTCGTGCGTTCTTCAATTTAATCTTCGTATTTGGGTTTAATCATACATAAGTAGGTCTACCAAAAGTTGTTTTTCTAGAAATGTAGCTCGTCTTTTTTCAATTCGGGCTTAAGAATACAATTCTGAGTCGATTTTAGTGTTTTTAGTTAATGAGCTCATTTCTTCTATTTTAGGTCTCGTTTTAGCGTATTTGTCCGATCGGGCCTGTTCTCGTCTTTGTGTTTGGCAGACTCTTTTTCTTATTATTAATCTTATCTTGTGCGCTTAATTTATTTTGAGTATATATGTATAATCCAAAAATGTCAAAAAGAATCTATTTAATTTTTATTACAAATTAGGAGAGTTCAAATGTCCAAGTGTCGAAAAAATACAAAAATAATAACATG
The DNA here is from genome assembly GCA_020916435.1 of Oxytropis ochrocephala. Taxonomy (NCBI): domain Eukaryota; kingdom Viridiplantae; phylum Streptophyta; class Magnoliopsida; order Fabales; family Fabaceae; genus Oxytropis; species Oxytropis ochrocephala. Next base: position 13,440,406 of record CM037090.1, read on the forward strand.
TACAAAAACAATTAAATCATAAAAAAATAATAAACAATGAAAAGCGAGAAAGAACCAGGGTTCAAAGAAATTGCTCTCCAAGTACTGGGCTCGATCCGCTCCAAAACTCGAAAAATAAGTCAAAGCCCGATCAAACCGTAATCAATGCTGAGACCTAAATTTCAACTATAAAAAGGCAATCAGGCACGAATTTCAAAGGGGATACGACGAAAAATCAACCTGATACAAGAATCAGATCTGTCCAAAATGTAGAGGGAACCACCACTCACCATCCAAACAACCACCACTCACTATCCAAACGAACCCACCACCACCACTACAAACTGCTCCCTCTCTCTCACCTCCGATCCTCTCTCTCCCACCTTCGGCCTCCAAATCATCACAAACATCATCAGCCCTCCAATCTTCACAAACATCATCAACCCTCCAAATCAAACAACAACCACCTTCGGCCTCCACCCACACTCCATCGGTCATCTCTCTCTCAGCAACTCACCACCAACCACCATCACAAACTGAAATCGAAACAGGAATCCAAAGATAAAGAGGAGAAGACGGGAAAACCGAAGCCAGGGAGAAGACCGAAAAAACGAAGGTCTCTCTCTCTCCCCGATCCATCTCTCTATCATTTCGCTACCTATCTCTCTCTCTCTCTCTCTCGATCCATCTCCTCCCGTAGCGCCAGAGATTTCTCGCCAAGAAGGTCTCTCTCTCCCCCGAAAGAACCGATGCGCGCGCGACTAAGGAAGAAGCACATTTTCAGTTTTTTTTTTTTAGGGTTTGGGCTTCTTATTTTTTTGTTGTTTATTTTTAATATTCAGAATGCTACTTGCACACCATTAATTCGCGCGCGCACCCCTCCCTTACTTAAGCCCAGTTTCACATACTGGGCTCCCATATGCGAACTGGGCTTCCTGTTTACACCCCCTGTTTAGTTATACCACCCCCCGTAACTAATGACACCCCATTTTGCAATTTCTCACCCTTTTTCTCGTTTTTTTAACTCGAATACGTTTCATTAAATCCAAAACTTTGCTAGTGGCCATGCGAAGCCTCTGCTTGCATGATCATTGACAATGTGGACCTAGTGATGATCACTTGGAGCCTTTGCTCAATTGATCATCATGAAAGCCCAATTTTTCTAAATACTTTTCATTAAATCAAACTTTGTTAGTGGTTTTGCGAAGCCTCTGCTTGCATAATCTTTAACAATGAGGAACTAGTGGTGATCACTTGGAGCCTTTGCTCAATTGATCATTATGAATGCCTAATTTTTCTAAAGATCTTTCAATAAATCAAAAAACTTTGTTAGTGGTTTTGCGAAGCCTATGCTTGCATAATCATTAACAATGAGGAACTAGTGGTGATCACTTGGAGCCTTTGCTCAATTGATCATCATGAATGCCTAATTTTCCTAAAGAACTTTTCATTAAATCAAAAAACTTTGTTAGTGGTTTTGCGAAGCCTATGCTTGCATAATCATTAACAATGAGGAACTAGTGGTTATCACTTGGAGCCTTTGCTCAATTGATCATCATGAATGCCTAATTTTCCTAAAGAACTTTTCATTAAATCAAAAAACTTTGTTAGTGGTTTTGCGAAGCCTATGCTTGCATAATCATTAACAATGAGGAACTAGTGGTGATCACTTGGAGCCTTTGCTTAATTGATCATCATGAATGCCTAATTTTCCTAAAGAACTTTTCATAAAAATTAGTCCTGCGAAGCCTTTGCTTGCACGATTATTAACAATGGAGTGCTAATGGTGGTCACTTGGAGCCTTCGCTCAATTGATCATCATGAAAGCTCAATTTCACAATTAATCAAGATACAAAATAAAACCAAAAACCTAGAACTACGTAGCTTTGAATTCTCCATCGCACCTGGAGATACGTAGGAGCGGATCCCCTCCGTCAAGCACAATAAACTAAAAACATTTTTCCTTTCAAAAAACCCAAGCGCTAACTCGCTCGTCGCGCATGCAAATAAAAATTCATTAAATCTTTTCAATCAAGAGGCGATTTAAGTATTTTCCAAATCAACACTTAAAACCACACATTTAATTAAAGGTTCCTTTCGGTAGAAAGGAGATGTGGGGTGCTAATACCTTCCCATACCTAACCGACCCCGAACCCAAATCTCCTTGTTTTCAAAAGACCATCTGCCTTCCAAAAGGTTTTTCTTCAATATTTTCCTTATAAAAAAATATTGGTGGCGACTTCATTGTTTTAAAACGTTGTAAACGAAGAAAACCCCTCGGGGACTTTTTCGGGCGCAACAGCTGGCGACTTCACTGGGGACTTTTCTTTTTTTAAGTGGGTCGAGCCTAACTAATTAAATGTGTGGTTTAATGTGCTATTTAATTTGATTTGAATACTTTGTTTGCTTCTATCCCTTTCGGTTTCCTTTTCTTTTTATCATGTTGTATGCAGTGCATTTGTTTCCTCTTCTTCCAGGTTTGTTTTTCCTTTCTCCTTTTTGCTTATGTGCTTAGTACCCTCATGCATTTCCCCAATCTCAATCATTATCCCTTCTTCTCGGCTCCCTTTCTTGAGGTAAGCAATGCACTTGGTTGTTGTTAAAAACCCTAGGCTGACTTATTTGATATTAAACCCTAGGGTAGACGACATGTTATTGTTTGCTTCATGCAGGACTGCTGCGGGTTTTCATTTGCGGGTGGGGAAGGGTAGTTATTCCTAGGTGTCGTGCCCTCAACACACACTTCACACCCTATACTTGTGAGCGTTGAGTGGGGCCTAAAACCAAAGGTCTGAATGAAAACCTAGGAGAGTGGGAACGATTAGTGACTGCCATTCGTAGACCTTTGTCTGTATGGCTCTCATGAAAGTTCCACCCAAGAGTGCGCTTTGTCATGATGCCTCACACTCGGTAGTTTTCTACGATTGTGGGTGTCATCATGAGAAAGACTTCAGCTCTTGGTTGCCATTGTGAGGAAGTGATTAGAACTTACATGGGAGGATTACCCTTTTCGTCGACTTTAGACCCTAGGATTCCCACCCTTCGTAGGACACAAGGGGCATGCCAAATTGTGTGTTGCATTGTAATCTAGGCATGTTTTCAAAAAAGGAGAAGAAGATTTTTCAAAAAAGAAGAGAAAATAGAGAAAGAGCTGCCGTTGTAGCCTTTCTTTTGTCGGTCCGTACGGGGCAACATGTGGTTCACCCTTTTCAAAAAAAGAGAGAAAGAGTTGTCGTTGTAGCCTTTCCCTTACTAGGTCCATATGAAGCCACGTACAACCCGCATCTTCCAAAAAACTTGAATCATTGCCAATAAAACCTCTTTCATTTACCTTGCATAGAGCATCATCATCATGCATACATCATCATTTGCATTGCATAAAACAAAAACTCGATAAAATTCATACATGCATTTTTCTCTATATCATTAAGGTTTGTGTCTTATTAGGGGCGCGTCTCATGCATTATTGTTTTCATTTTTCACGTATCATGAAAAAATAAACATTAACGTCTCATTTCACATGCATCTCCATTCAATATCTCTCATACATTAGAAAAGTAATTGTAAGCATCACACATTTCATTTTCATTACATAAGAAAAATGAAAACCATAAGCAATCATCATCCGCATTGCATAAGCATCTCATTCATAATCATGAACAAAAATCATCATCAAATTCATTCAAAATATAGCATTCATGCATCATTTCATTATCCTCATCACTTTGTTCGAATACATCATTTCTCCCTGCATGCATCCTTTCGGAACAAAGAAAAATTTCCTCATGTGATGGCTTAATGGGTAGAAGTGCACCTTTGAACGACGAAGGGTAATACCTCAAATTTGTTTGTCGACTACAAATTTGAGATATTACTCTACGATATCAGGGCATTTTGACCCAGTCACACGTGTTTTATTTTCAAGTGGAAATTAAGTTGAGTCAACTAATTGTCGAAACGTTTCAGTATATTGTGTGAAGTATTGGGTCAGGATCCACTCAATGTTTCATGCAGGTTACTCAGGGTAACGACAATCAATTGCCTCATATCACCATTCTTGCATCTTTCATCATTCAAAAGAAAAGGGAAGGGGCGTTGGCATTTCATACTTTGCCTTGCCTCTAAAAAATCATCATTCCTGCATCTTTCAAAAGAAAAGGAGGCATCAGCATTTCATATTTCGTCTTGCATAAAAAGAAAACCTAAAAAAAAAAAAAACAAAAAAAAAACTTTTAGAATAATCACACTTTTCAAGTGAGCATGCTTTCATGCATTTCATTTTCATCATGTATGCATCATAATGTTTTCATCCATGCATCGCATACAACAAAAACGTTGTGATGAGAGACGAGATGTTCCTGCAAAGTAATCTTTCTTTTTTGGAAAAGTTTACCCTCACTCATTTGCAAACTCAAGGTGTTCCAAGGCCCTCAGATTTTCACATCAATAGCTCATTTGTATTCCTGCAAAAAAAAAAAAGCATTGCATCTCATCCCTTCCATGATAAGAGACTGAAACAGTTCATCAAAAAAAAAGTTTTTATATCATGTTTTAACCAATGTTAACTCTCTGTGAAGCGTTCTTCTAGTAAGTATGCGTGCCACGTGTAGTTTCTCTTGTTTGAGTCAGTCAAGTTCCCCATCCAAGTCTAATCCCGCCCCGTCCACCCCTAAAGCGCATATTTTCTCCCATCAGTACATACTTGACTTTTTGGTTCATTCTCGCTAACACTTTAAGTCCTCCATGCTTGGGCAATTCTGTGATCACTAATTTTCCTTGTCAGTATCATATTCCTTTAGTGCGAGTCTTTCTAAAAAAATATATAAATAAAAAAGATAAAATAAGCTCGCTAGGTTGAAAACCCGCAAAGGGCGGCCTGGGCAAAAAAAAGAGCGCCCGGTGGATTGAAAACTCGCAAAGAGCAATCCAGGCAAAAGTTAGGGCACACAAAAAAAAAATATAAAAAAAGAGCAAGCACATGAAGATAGATAAATCATTGTCCTAAAGTTAAGTCTTACAGAAATAAGCAATCGGGATTTGAAATGAAGTTTGGTCATCTCTCCATACCCCCAAAAACCTAAAATCCCAAAAAAGTCCATTTCCCACCCCTCTTAAGCCAAATATTCAAAATCTCAAAAATACCCTTTGTTACCCATCTTAAGCCAAGAAAAGCCCAATATACCTCCATCACCCTAGACGAGGGTTAATTCCACATCAAAGATGGTATATCATTTTCACCCTAGACGAAAGGAAAGAAAATTCACAAAAGGAGGGGAATAACAAAGTTTCAAAAAGGAGAATCCCAAAACAAAGAAAGGAAGACAAAGGGAGTATAAATTAAGAGTCAATACATTTTGCCATAAGAGCTTCCCTTCCGAGACCCTCAAATTCAATGGGTTCAATCATTCCCCCTGTAAAAAAAAAAAAAGCCCTCAATTCATTGGGTTTAACCACCTTTCCTTTCATAAAACCTTCAAGCACCTCATCAAACCTAATAACCATTTCCTGCACCTCATCAAAACCTAATAACCATTTCCCGCACCTCATCAAACCTAATAACCATTTCCTTTATAAACCATTGACCATCGGCCAACACCGAACAGGACCCATCCTCCCCATCAACCCCAAACACTTCATTAAGCTCAACCATCCCTTTCTCCACATCACAACCCTAAAAAGTCCATTCCGATCAATGACTAATTGCTTTCGTTCCCTCAAGTGTTAATCTTAGGACAAATAAGTTTATCCATTTACGACGTGTTTTGCTCAAAAAGAAAAAAACAAACAAGCAAAAAAAGAAAGCTGCTCAAAAAAAAAAAACAATCAAAAAAGAAAGTTGGTAAAAAAAAAAAAAAAAAAAAAAAAGAGAAGGACTTGCACTCCAAGATGCATTCATGTTGCATTAAAACAAGGTCTAGTGGTCACCAAGTGGAGCCTCTCCTCATACCAAAAAGTCAAAACTTTCATTGCATTTGAGTTGTTCTTAAAGAGAATCCAAAAGTGTGTACTAGGGGGCATTCTCTTCACCTCTCACTCCACTCAATTTTGGGGAGGTTTGTTCATTGCCCACCCCATTCATATATCACCCTCAGTTCATAACCATCACCATAACTTTGTCGCCTTTCACAACCTCTCTCAAAGAAACCGTTTGAAATGTCATTCGAAAGTGGGGCAAGTGTGTTCCCATTCCTTCACCTCATTCATTCCTATAAAACGTCATCGGGGCGATCCCTCAACTCACTATCCTAAACAAGGCATTGTCATTCTAATTGGGGCAGCTTTGTCCTTGTTATGACTGGGGCAACATCAAACTTTATGGGTTGAAACAAAATCCCTTTTGCTCGACCCTTCATTTCAAAAAGCCGGCGCGTTCCCCTAATTCATCATCTTTTACACCCCTAGTTGTTGTCACCACTAGACAGAGGCAAAGCTATTCACTCATCAAAGACCCGAATTGGGGCAATCTTGTATCTCTTGATCCTCATGAGCTTCTTGCAATAACCATGTCCATCATTCCTTCACTTGCCATAAATGCCCATGCCCTAAACCAATTCTAAGTTAACTGACTCATTCATTCACATTTGCACTCCTATGCATGCTTACTAGACGATGCTTCAAGAAGAGAGAACACAAGTTGTTTACGTGATATCTAAAATTCAGTCATCATGGAAAGAAAGAGAAAACAAGTGAGATTGTTTGTAAATAAAAACCTTGAGAACACCAGAGTTTGAATCAAATGCAATTTTTCAATAGAATGGTCAATAATCATCTCAATTCCTTGCATCCAAAGTCTCACATCTCATCATCACCAAAATGTACACCTCATGCATCTAGGCATTTCAATCTATTCATTATGGCATATGCATCAAAGCATTACATTTGCATCTGCACATTTTGTGCATTCATCACATAGCAAAAAGCAAAAAAACGGTCCACATCAGTTGCATCATACTAATACTTGCATGTCATAGAAAAAAATAGTAAAGAAGAAAAAGCAGAAATCTTTTCATTGCATTGGCATCACATTAATGCTAGCATTTCCATAAAAGAAAAAGAAAAAAATCATTGCATCAAACATCAGAGCATTGCATCATATTAAGGTCTGCATTTCATAGAAGAAGCAAAAAAGAAACAAACAGAAGTTAGAATAGGAGCATTCCATTCATCAAAGCATCAATCACCGCATACACTTGCATTCAAACATCAAAGCATTATGTTGATATTTGCATCTCATAAACTACGAAGAAGAAGCAAACACAAAAGAACGCAACATCTTCATCTCATTCATCATTCCCATATCATCCATACCATTCATCACCCCATGGCATCAAACAGTACATTACGCTTTCAAATTCGCATCTCAGAAGAGCGAAAGAGTAACAAAAAAGAAGAGAATGAAAAATCAAACAGAAGAAGCATCCCACCAAAATCAATCATTGCATTCATATACCCAAGTACATGCATTTCATGCACCATCCAAGAGAAAAGTTACTTCGGACCAGAGAGTCCCAAGAATCTCATCTTTAGAAAATTACCATCAATCCAGAGTTCGTAAACTCCATCAATCCAGAGTTCGTAAACTCCATCAACCCAGAGTTAGTGAACTCCCACAGAGTTAGTGAACTCCTTCCACGCATCACAACATCGCACGAGAGCGCGATGGATCCATCGACTTCGTTAAGTCCATCCGGATTAGTTGTGCCACCCTAAGGCACAGCGTAAATCCATTGATCAAATCGATTCCGACCGATGTTGATCGGCGCTCGAAAAGGCCACCCCGAGTTCGTAAACTCCATCAATCCGCAGTTCGTAAACTCCATCAACCCGAGTTAGTGAACTCCTTCGAGTTAGTGAACTCCTTCCACGCATCACAACATCGTTATGAGCACGCGATGGATCCATCGACTTTAAGTCCTTCTGATTAGTTGTGTCGACCTAAGGCACAGCGTAAATCCATTGATCAAATCGATTCGGACTTGATATTGATCGGTAGCTCGAAAAGGCCACCCAGCTTCGGACTCGACGAGTCCGTTAAAAGGTTTTAGGCAACCTCCGAATTCCCAATTTACCGCTTTTCCCAATTTACCGCTTTTCCCAAGTTACCGCTTTTTCCAATTTATTGCTTTCGTTAATCGACAAGTGTTAACCCCTCTTCCAAAAGGAAAATAACAAAAAGATTTGAACTTTTAGGCGGACAAAATTAGTATTATTTCTATATCTTTATTTCCATTTCACCAACAAATATGAAAAGGCCAATTCATATTTTTTGGCGAAATGTGAAATAAAGAGGGGCAGCTGTAATACCCTAATTTTGTCCGCCCTTTTTAAGTTTAGACAATTTCAGTTATCCAACTCAATTAAATCAAAATACCGTTGTTTAAATTAGGCAGGAACGCGAATGATCGATCTTTTCGTATGCGTTCTTCAATTTAATCTTCGTATTTGGGTTTAATCATACATAAGTAGGTCTACCAAAAGTTGTTTTTCTAGAAATGTAGCTCGTCTTTTCAATTCAAAGCTTAGAATACAATTCAGAGTCGATTTTAGTGTTTTTAGTTAATGAGCTCATTTCTTCTATTTTAGGTCTCGTTTTAGCGTATTTGTCTGATCGGGCCCGTTCGCTCTTTTGTGTTTGGCCCGACTCTTTTCTTATTATTAATCTTATCTTGTGCGCTTAATTTATTTTGAGTATATATGTATAATCCAAAAATGTCAAAAAGAATCTATTTAATTTTTATTACAAATTAGGAGAGTTCAAATGTCCAAGTGTCAGAAAAATACAAAAAATAATAACATGTACAAAAACAATTAAATCATAAAAAAAATAATAAACAATGTATATGCAGCAAGAAGAAATCCGGTTCAAGAATTTGCTCTCCAAGTAAATGGCCTCGATCCGCTCCAAAACCTGAAAAATAAGTCAAAGCCCGATCAAACCGTAATCAATGCTGAGACCTAAATTTCAACTATAAAAAGGCAGTCAGGCACGAATTTCAAAGGGGATACGACGAAAAATCAACCTGATACAAGAATCAGATCTGTCCAAAATGTAGAGGGAACCACCACTCACCATCCAAACAACCACCACTCACTATCCAAACAGCCACCACCACCACTACAAACTGTTCCCCTCCCTCTCTCAGCCTCCGATCCTCTCTCTCCCACCTTCGGCCTCCAAATCATCACAAACATCATCAGCCCTCCAATCTTCACAAACATCATCAACCCTCCAAATCAAACAACAACCACCTTCGGCCTCCACCCACACTCCATCGGTCATCTCTCTCTCAGCAACTCACCACCAACCACCATCACAAACTGAAATCGAAACAGGAATCCAAAGATAAAGAGGAGAAGACGGGAAAACCGAAGCCAGGGAGAAGACCGAAAAAACGAAGGTCTCTCTCTCTCCCCGATCCATCTCTCTATCATTTCGCTACCTATCTCTCTCTCTCTCTCTCCGATCCATCTCCCTCCGTAAGCGCCGGCGAGATTCTCGCCAAGAAGGTCTCTCTCTCTCCCCGAAAGAACTGATGCGGCGCGACTAAGGAAGAAGCACATTTTCAGTTTTTTTTTTTTTAGGGTTTGGGCTTCTTATTTTTTTGTTGTTTATTTTTAATATTCAGAATGCTACTTGCACACCATTAATTCGCGCGCGCACCCCTCCCTTACTTAAGCCAGGGCCATCATACGGGCTCCCATATGCGAACTGGGCTTCCTGTTTACACCCCCTGTTTAGTTATACCACCCCCCGTAACTAATGACACCCCATTTTGCAATTTCTCACCCTTTTTCTCGTTTTTTTAACTCGAATACGTTTCATTAAATCCAAAACTTTGCTAGTGGCCATGCGAAGCCTCTGCTTGCATGATCATTGACAATGTGGACCTAGTGATGATCACTTAGAGCCTTTGCTCAATTGATCATCATGAAAGCCCAATTTTTCTAAATACTTTTCATTAAATCAAACTTTGTTAGTGGTTTTGCGAAGCCTCTGCTTGCATAATCTTTAACAATGAGGAACTAGTGGTGATCACTTGGAGCCTTTGCTCAATTGATCATCATGAATGCCTAATTTTTCTAAAGATCTTTCAATAAATCAAAAAACTTTGTTAGTGGTTTTGCGAAGCCTATGCTTGCATAATCATTAACAATGAGGAACTAGTGGTGATCACTTGGAGCCTTTGCTCAATTGATCATCATGAATGCCTAATTTTCCTAAAGAACTTTTCATTAAATCAAAAACTTTTGTTAGTGGTTTTGCGAAGCCTATGCTTGCATAATCATTAACAATGAGGAACTAGTGGTGATCACTTGGAGCCTTTGCTCAATTGATCATCATGAATGCCTAATTTTCCTAAAGAACTTTTCATTAAATCAAAAAACTTTGTTAGTGGTTTTGCGAAGCCTATGCTTGCATAATCATTAACAATGAGGAACTAGTGGTGATCACTTGGAGCCTTTGCTTAATTGATCATCATGAATGCCTAATTTTCCTAAAGAACTTTTCATAAAAATTAGTCCTGCGAAGCCTTTGCTTGCACGATTATTAACAATGGAGTGCTAATGGTGGTCACTTGGAGCCTTCGCTCAATTGATCATCATGAAAGCTCAATTTCACAATTAATCAAGATACAAAATAAAACCAAAAACCTAGAACTACGTAGCTTTGAATTCTCCATCGCACCTGGAGATACGTAGGAGCGGATCCCCTCCGTCAAGCACAATAAACTAAAAACATTTTTCCTTTCAAAAAACCCAAGGCGGCTAACTCTCGTCGAGCGCCGCAAATAAAAATTCATTAAATCTTTTCAATCAAGAGGCAGATTTAAGTATTTTCCAAATCAACACTTAAAACCACACATTTAATTAAAGGTTCCCTTTCAGTAGAAAGGAGATGTGGGGTGCTAATACCTTCCCCATACCTAACCGACCCCCGAACCCAAATCTCCCGGTTTTCCAAAAGACCATCTGCCTTCCAAAAAGGTTTTTCTTCAATATTTTCCTTATAAAAAAATATTGGTGGCGACTTCATTGTTTTAAAACGTTGTAAACGAAGAAAACCCCTCGGGGACTTTTTCGGGCGCAACACCTGTTTCCCATTTCTTCACTGAACCAACATAAAAGCCTCAATTTAATGAAGTGGAACATGATGTATCTATTGGGAGGAACTTAAGTCTCATATCGGCTAGTGATAGTCTCAAAAAAGTATATAATCAATGGATATCCGTCACCTTATAAGCAGATTTAGGATTTAGTTAGATCCAACACTTTTTTTTTGAGCAAACATAAAGAAATATATAAATAGCCGAACACAATAGGTACTCTCCCATATACATATACAAAAATCAGTGGCGGATCCAGGACCCTGAGTTAAGGGTACAAAATTTTCCAAACACACATTGCTAAAAAATAAAAAATAAAAAAAGACTTTCACAAGTTCACAACTTATGTTGGACTAGACCAACACAAATTAAATAGCACTAACAAGTTCGTAAATACAAGTTAAATAGCACTAAGAGAACTAACATATTCACAAAATACAGATTCAAAATAACATTAGAGTGGTGCAAAACCAAGAACTTTGGTGCAAAATTAGGACTTGAGTGCAAATGATATTTTTCAGGTGTTACGAAAACATTTTTTTCTAAAGTATTGATACTAATTTTATTTTTTCAGGGGTTCCGTTGAACCCCCTGAAACACACATAGATCCGCAACGGACAAAAATCATCTCCAAAAAGAAAGAACAAGAAGCAATAGCAAACTACCTCTTGAAAATACAATCAATAGGATTTACGAACCACTCGTAAAATAAACAAGAGGGAGAAGTACCCCGTTCCTGAAATCAACGCCAAGAAAACGATAAAATCTGATCCATACATCGTCCAAAGTAAGACACACCTCCAAAGAAAATACAGTATTCCTCAATTCCCAAATGACCCAAAGAACAATATGTCATATGAGAATCCAACTCGCATTCTAAGAGTATTAGATTAGATACTTTTCTATTTTCTATGTAACTAATCTTCATCTTCATCCTCATCCCATTCAATATTGGTAAGAAGTCAATTAAAAAAATGAGATCAGGTGGTACAAAGACAAGAGGAAACTGTCATTGGGTTGGTACATGGTTATAAACAAGTAGAGTTAAGTTATTTTTTAAAACTCAATATACTATTTTTTTCAATACTGAAAATTTTAGATTATAGGAGAGGCACACCCATATGTGTCAAATTCCGTTGGCAAAATGAAATACTACTCAAATTTATTTATTTTCTCCATAGAGATAAATTTGAATTTTGAATTTTATATATTTAAAAATATAAAACTTTTTTTTTGACAAAAAAATATAAAACTTTTAATGACTTGTTTTTTTTTCAATTTCCTCATTTAATTTTTTTAAAATTGCATAATTGCACTTTTAAAAAAAATAGAATAAATTACAATTATATACTCATTATATATCGATTAGAATAAGAAATATTTGATGTTAAAATAATATAATTTATTCACCAATAAAAAACAGTAGAAGTAAGAAATTAAGATTGTATACTGTTCAAAAAAAGAAATTAAAATTGTTTGTGCTCCCAGCACATTTTAATGGAAATATTTTTAGAAAAAATATCACTGTTTTTAAGGTAATTCAACCTACTATTCCTTAAAAAAAAAAAGTACTCCATCTCTATCCAACCTGAGTTTTAATTAGAAGTTAATTAAGCATTTAATAAGGGATAAATCAAGAAAACTAAAGGTGATTACGCCCTCAATTACAGCTATTACTACTGACATATTCGATGGAGTAGGTAGCATTGCTTTTATAACTCTTCAATTCTATCTGTATGGCAGCATTAATTGTAGACTATGAAATGCTACCTGGAAAATGTCAAGATTACAGTCATTGCCCTTTTCCAAATGAGTTAAGTAATTCAAATTTCAAAAGATCGTGTAATCAATATTTACACGTATTCTTAACATTTTTTTACCCATAAGAATAGTTGTAATTTATTATTTTATATATGATATGATTCTAATTGATATCGCTCATAATCAAAAACGTGTCCACAATTAACAAATGATTCTGGTTGATATCAACAGTGTTAAAATGCTACTAATCAAAAACTGTACTCCTAATTAATTACTAACCACTAATTTTGGCAATGAAAATAAACTTAATTAATTGTTATTTTCTCGTATTTATTTCGCCATTTCAATCAGAATCACAAACATACAAATTTAGAAGAACCTAATTTATTTATAAACTAGCGAGTGCCATAACAGTACCACAATACAAACAAACAGTAAAAGAAAAATGGAGAGGACAATGAGTTTCTATGTATTCCATCCATGCTATTTTCTTGAAGAAGCATTCAAATCTTTCTTAAGGTGCTTAGGTCTTGAGACTAGTGCTGGAAGAAGTGGAACCAACACAGGTTCACAAAAGAAAGAAGAAGAAGAAATCAAACCTGCTATTGGAACCCCAGAAATCTCTTCAAGCACCCCCCCAGAAAAGCTCTCAAGACCCACCAACATCAACAATCCTTGTATGCTCTTACCTCCTCTTTCTTTTTTTTTTCTCAAAATTAATTAGTAGCGCAAACTCTATTTAAATTCTATAATTAGTTAACAAAATTTAAAATATTAGTGATTTATTAGTTACAGGATAGTTTTTAGTATTTAAATCTTGGACCTTCTTCTTCAAATTCCTTCGAACAGTTTTATTTAATGGATTTATCATTTACGATGTAGAATAAGAGTTTAACGGGAAGGCGTGGTCCTCGAAATCCTGGACTTAGCAAAGGTGACCCAGGGCAGCACAACTGAAAAAGCTAGTAAGCTTCTTCCTCTATTATTCTTAATCCAAAATTAATATACCAACTTAGATGGTTAATTATTAAGTTTAACGATGGTAGTATTGTTTTTTTTTCCTTTTTCAGGAACTAATTAAGGTGTGCAAATGCAATGCATGCAACAGAAGAAGTTTGGGACTTACTGATCAATGGCCAGGCTTTCAGATTAAAATTGCATCCAGTATTTTCCTCTTAAGTTCTAAAGTAGTTTAAATAAACATATGCTACTTAATTATCATAGCGTTGCTTTCTTTCTTTCAGCTACATTTTTTTAGTTTGGAGCTTTCTTCTTTGCTATTTTGTGATAGAACCGTATATGTATGGGAATTAACTACTCAAAGTAATATATAGGAAGTCTGGCCGGTAAATCCATATATTTCAATATAAAAATATTTTCATATCATTTTTTATACTGTTTTACACATTTTTTGTATCACTTTTAATCACACGTATCTTTGCATTTATTTCTTCCATTTTAATTTATATCCTACTCACGTTTATATTTGGATGACTAATAAAAGAATATAGAAATATTTTTTGATCAGTTGTGTTGGATAGATGAAACCTTTCAATTGAAGCCATTACACTTTAGGCATAATGAGCTCTACGGGTATGTTTGGGAGGGGAAGGGAGAGAAAGACTTATTTTTCAAATCTAATTTGAGTAAGCTATAAAATGTCAATAAGCATAAATGAAGTGTCACTAAAATTGTTATATTATTATCTATCATGTTATTCTTTTACTTTTTTAAAATCTCAAATGCATATTAAAATATAGACTAATCATTTTTAAGTCTTCCCCTCCCCTCCCAAACATATCCGTTTATAGATGAATTAAAAAATAAACACAACTTTCGTTTTAGGAATAGGGGCAAATTTGTAATTTCAATTGTGCTTAATAAGAAGAGCAAGCAAAATGGAATATCGACTCATATCGAGTTCGGTTTTATTTTTTCAGGCTGGGCTAAAAAGTTCGAGTTTAAATTTGAACTCTAACTTTACATTCCAAATTCAACTCCATGTGGGATGCAGACTTTTTAGGCTGACCCACGTTATACATAATGCTAATTAAAAATATAGTTTTAGTAAGAAAAAGGCCAATGTTGTAGCTTGCATGCTTCAACAACATTGCCGGTTTACATTCAATTTTTTTTTTTAAAAAGTAGAGAAACACAAAAGAGAGGGAAAAAGAAGACTCGCCTTTGTGGTGGTGCCACGCGAATGCACAACTTTGGTGGTGTTGAGAAGAGAGAGAGAGAGCTCGCGGAGAGAGGGGCAGAAGAGGGAGTGTGACGAGGTGAGAGAGTGAGAGTGAGAGGTCGTAGGCAGAGAGAAGGAGAAGGAGAAGGAGAAGAGGGAGTTGAGGTGGAGTGAGGGCATTTTGGGTTTTTTAGAAAATTGGGAAGTGAGGAAGTAAGTGGGCGAATGGGAACAAAATTTCCCTATTTGGATTGGGTCAAATTTGGTGTTTGGGCTTGAATCCAACGATGTACCTGCTTAATGGATATTGGTGGGGCCATATTGATTGACCCATACTTCTTCCAACTCCCGAGCTACTCACTGGATACTCCTAAACGCGTGAAAAGACACAAATACCTTTAATGAAACACGTGTTTTTAATTTTTGTGTGGAGATAATGATGGTTCGGAGTACGATCAACCGAACTGGTTCAGAGACACTCTCCTAAAAATCTTTTTATTAGGTTCGGAGCACGGCCGGGCGAACTTGTTGAATCAAATTTGTTTCGTTCACACATGAGCAGATGGAAAAGATCTTCATGTCTCATTTCCATTATTCAAACAGACACCATGAGCAGTTCATCCACCTCCTCCAACTCCTCTTCCGAATCTAGTTTTGAAAACATGGTAAAGAAATTTACCACTGCAAAGGAAAAGGAAAACATAAAAGGTAATTTCTATGCCAAACAATTCTAAGAGAGAAGAGTTTGATATTGTTGAAAACGAAACAACTATACTTTTAGAGAAAAGTCATGATGTGGTAACAAAGATTGCTAAAGGACTATCAACAAAAGAGGCAAAAAGAATTAATGGGAAAGAAATAGAAGCAACAAGAAAAGGGAAAGAAAAAGAAGATGGAGAAGAAGAAGTGTATCTGAACGTGAGGGGGTTTTGTGGGGTTCGGTCCTCTCACCTCCGAATCGGTTCAGACGATTGTGCTCCGAACAAGTTAAAATACAACATGAGGGTTTTTCATGGAGGGTATTTTTGGAATATTGAAGGGTTAGAGGTGTCCAATGAGTAGATGGGGGATTGGAAAAAGTATGGGCCTATTGATTTTCATACCCCACAAGTTTTTTAATTCCCATTTTACCCCTCTTTAATTTACACCATACTAATTTATTTATTAAAAGATAAATCTGCAATTAAAAAAACGACCTACGAATTTATCTATTAAATAGATAAATCCGTAGTTAAAAAATATTAATTACAGTTTTATCAATTAAATAGATAAATTTGTAATATAATAATACATAACGGATTTATCTATTTAATTGATAAATTTGTAATATATTTTTAAGTTACAAAATAAAGTAAAAACACGACTAAAAATCCGTAAAAGAGACCAAATTAATCCAAAAATTATCAAAAAAATTAATAAAAAATAGTAAACGAATGAATTTGGGATTTAATGGTCGTGGTTTCGGGACAATCGGAGTATGTTGCCCGAAAATCAATTTTTTGCCTAGATTATCTAGCCCGGTGTACAACATCGTCGCGTGTAAGGAATATCTACACACTCAAAAGAAGAAGAAAAATCACCTTTTTTTGGTATAAACCAAATATCCTCGACGCGCAACTGCAGAGACTAATCCCTCGAGTCGGGTAAGACCACAATTGGCGGCAAAACTCTCCCTCAAGAGATTTAACACTGCTGCATGCCCGAGGTTGGATTCGATCCCAGGACCTTGGTTAAGCTGGAAGAGACCCTTACAAAAAAAATCACCTTTATTCATATCTATTTTAATTAGAACAATAACATTAATTATAACTTTTACAAATTAGAAATAATTAGGGGTTTATCTATTTAATTGATAAATCCGTAATTTAAAAATACATTATGGATTTATCAATTAAATAGATAAATTTGTAATGTATTATATTATATTATATTACAGATTTATAGATAAATCCGAATTACACTACGAATTTATCTATTTAATTGATAAATCTATAATGTATTTTTAAATTAAGAATTTATCAATTAAATAAATATATTCGAAAAAACTTTAAAATTGTATAACGGATTTATCTATTTATGGTAAATATAAATCTTTTTCCCAAACAATATAAATGAGAGGGGTAAAATGTGAATTACACTTAGTGTGTGGGGGGGGGGGGGGTATAACTGTATAAGGGTCAACGGTGAGGTATAAAAATCAACATACCTGCTTAATTATCACATAACTACCATCCTTCGCCGACATAAACCATGACACTATTATTTCATAAAAAAATCCTATTGCAATGAACTCATGCACTCAATGGCAATATAATAAAGAACAATACTTAGGTACAGTATTATAGGTACTTGTTGTAATGGTCTAGAAACAAACTCATTCTGAAGTACAACATTGCCGGTAGGAAAACTTACATACTTCCATTTCAACCAAAAATGCTTTTCTTATACGATGTACCAACATTAAACTTGGTAACATCAAACCGCTTACATTTGGATTAAGATCCGGTGCAATCAGAAATGTTGTACATTCGAAAGATTTAGATTGTCTAATCTTGATCAAACTCTTTATGTTTTTAACTTTAAAATATATATAAAATATATGATTAAAATGTAGATCGTCTGATTAAAATTGAATGGTCAAGATCCACTGAATGCATGGCTGCACAACATTTCGGATCTGGATCCCTTACATTTATTGTAAAAAAAAAACCATTTGCATTCCTAGTTTTCCAACACACTAGTTGATATTTATATGTAGTCTTTTCATGCCAATACTGGAACTGCAGAAAGAGGAACAAGTTTCTTCAATGTGATTCCATATTGCTCACTCATGTCAAGTGTTTCAGCTGTGACACCCTTTGGAAGCTCCCAATCAAAAGAATGCAGCAATGCAGCCAACATCAAAGTAATCATCCTATTAGCAAGTGATATACCAGGACAAATTCTCCGACCAGCACCAAAAGGTAAATACTCGAAATCGCGACCTTTGAAATCTACATTGGATTTCAGAAACCTTTCAGGTTGAAACAACAATGGATCATCCCAAAACTCTGGGTTTCTGCTAATGGACCATGCATTTATCAGAACTTGGTTTCCTTTGTGAATTGTGTAACCGTTTACTTCAACATCATTTCCTGCTACATAAGGTAAGAGAAGGGGTACTGGTGGATGAAGGCGAAGGGTTTCTTTTACTATTGCTTGAATGTATGGAAGTCTAGAGATGTCTGATTCTTTAACTTCATTGGATTTGCCAATTACTTGGGTTACTTCCTTTCTTGCTTTCTGCATTACTTCTGGGTTGTGTAGAAGCTCTGCCATTACCCATTCTATTGTTGATCCTGATGTGTCGCTTCCCGCGATGAATAGATCCTGTTTTGATTAACCAAGAAGAGAACTTACAGAGTTGTTTTGTGGTTGAAGGAAAATACATGCAGTTTGATTAAAATGATAACTAGGAAGGGTATAAAGTCTACAATAGGTAAGAATCTATCTCTATTTTGTCTTATTGATTTTATCATGCAATACATTTTTTTTATTTCCTTCAATCTAATTTTAGATTAATTTAGTTGGATACAATGACAATTCTAAAGTTTTACTTACATAAGCCTCTCACAATAAGTGTGTGTTTGGAATTCTGCAGTGGCGAGAATTGATTTTAGATAAAATTGAATTGAACGTAACGTGATTTTCGTTTTGATACATTTACCGAAAAGTGATTTTCATCAACCTTTGTTGTTTTGATAGATTAGATCAAAATCACTTTTGAGTGTGAAATTATCAAAATGGGTTCCAATTTATAATTATATTAGAAGCTTAAAATTTGCTAAAATAGACAACAAAAATACTAAATTAACTTACATAATATCTAAATTAAAGTTATAATTGAGCAGTAAAATTTAAAATTGCTTTTGGATACAAAATTACTAAATTAGGTCTCAATTTAAAATTATATTCGAAACCTAAAACTTGGCAAAAGAGAAAATAAAAATTCTTTTTTTTTGTACAAGAAAATAAAAATTCTAAATTAGCATAATCTAAACTATTTTAAATATACATGTCAAAAACATATTTTGAATATATTTTTAAATTTTATCATTATCAGCCCATTTAAACAAATTTAATTTCAGGAATCCATTTTTTTAAAGAAAAAACGTTACTAAACCAACATCAGATTTGATGTTGTGGGTCTAAAGTGATGTCAAAAATAGAGAGACACAGCAAAGTGCAAATTTAAAAGGGCAAAACTGACAAATCATTTATTATATGAATAGAATTGATTTTAACCAAAAGTAAAAGCTAGGAAATGTTGCTTCTGGTGGAATCAATTCCAATGAGAAGAATCAGTTCTTCAACTAACAACCAAGCATCAACAAAAAAGAACAAAACCACGAAGAGCAACACTAGCACTTTTGGGTCTTCCCACTGCCAAACCAAACATGCACTAAATTCTCACAGAAACACTCTTTGGAAAGGGTTAGGAACTTTAAGTGATGTATCTAGTTTATATTTATATAGACTAGATACACAATTTATTTAATAAACCTAAAAAGTGATTTTTCTCAAAGTGGACCAACAGGTAGTACATGTTAGAAAACCATATTTCCACTAAAACAACACTCCAAATAAATAGTAAACTAAATTAATTAAAAAGACAATAATGCTATTTAGCCCAATATTTTGACAAAAAAATATACAAACATACAGATATAGATACTAATATGTACTATACCAGTATGATTTTTCTTTTCTTTTCTTTAGAAGTTGTGGGCCCATACAAATATGGTATTTGTATGTTTTTTTGTCAAAATCTTGTGCTTAATAGCATTATTGTTAAAAAAAATCAAAAGTACTAGTAAAAGTTTTTAGTCAATTATATGACTTTTTATATAGAAATGCACAAAAAAATATTTGTATCTTTGTTATATACATAAAAAAGTTAAAAATGAGAAAAGTTTTATTTATCCATTGAAGTAAAAGCTGGAGTTTAATTGTTAGACAGAGTCCGCATAAATTTTTCACACTCATAATCAATAACAATTTATGATTTAATGACATGTCAACTTGTAATTAATAGTAAAATATTTACCTATCATTATAGTCTATATATAAATTAAATCCTAAATCTTTTGCAAATGCAAATAATACCATAGAAAAAACGTGCTGGCTTACCAGAATCAATGGCTTGATACTTTCAACAGTGAAAACAGAGCCATCATCATCTTGTTGACAATGATCAAGCAACACATCCAAGAAATCACCATTAGCATCACCACGCAAACTCTCTCTTTCAGAAACACGTTTTAGAATCATCTCATCGAAAATCTCATGCAATCTTCTATAAGAAACCTTCACGTGTCTCTTCACACCCTGCAAATCCAATTTCTTCACCACCGGAAAATAGTCCGAAACGTTCACTCTCCCAGCATCCTCCATGATCCTCCACACCAACTCCTTAAACTCCCCAGCGGTCACGAACTCCGGATCCACCAAATCCTCAGAGAACACCGTGTTCGAAACAAGGTTAAGCATGGTGGCGAACGCGACATCGCCGATGTTCACTGCAGTTTTTGTAGTAGCTTGTTTCTTAAGGTGTTCAACGAGTTGCTGCACTTTCCGGTGCCGGAGGTGTTGGAGGAGGTCGAGGCGTTGAGTGGTGAATATTTGGGTGGTGCAGATTCGGCGACGGTTGGTCCACCGTGAATCGCCTGGAGCCCAGGCGAGTGTGTCGATGACGTTGGGCTGAGCAGCGACGGATTCCGGAATAGGGCGGTCGGAAAAGGATTGGTTGTGTTTTTGGAGGATTTCTTGGGCGGTGGTTGGGGAAGAAGCGACTACGACGGTGACGGAGCCAAAGCGGAGAGACATGATGGGGCCATAGATTTTGGCCAGAGAAGAGAGGGAGGAGTGGGGTTTGGGGCCGAGTTGGTGGAGGTTTCCGATTATAGGAAGACCGGTTGGACCGGGTGGTTGGTTCTTTTTCCGGTTTCGGTTGAGAAAACACCGTGTGATGATGATTAAGGAAAGGATGGTAAATAATAGCAAGAGGTGAACCTCCATGATCAATTATTTGGACTTCTTTTTGTCAAAAAAAATTATTTGGACTTCTAGACTTCTCTTGGCGTTTCATCACAATTATATAGGGGTTTATGTTACCTTATGGGTTTAGACAATTTGTCATTTTTTTATTATAAAGTTTAGGTGAGGTGGGTTTTAATATTTACTCCCTCCGTTCTATATTATATGACTTTTTAGGTAAAAAAATTGTCCCATAATACATGATTTTGTAGAATACCAATGTAACATCAATTTTCTTTTTCAGTCATATCCTTCATTATTTAATATATATTTTCCTACAATTCTACTTTTTATGTTTCCAATGTCATTAATATGGACAATTTGGTAAACTAACCCACAATCTCTCTTTCCCATATAAAATTAACTATTTTTCTTAATTAATGTGTTACAACCTTAAAAGACATATAGTTTGGGACGGAGGGAGTGCTAGGGTTGGGGTAGATCCCATGCGGTGGTGGATCTAAAAACTTTATGATGTGAGAGTAAAAAATAGTCTAGTACTTTTCCAAAAAAATATTATAAATATTAATAAAGTATATAATTTCATGATAAAAAAGAACAAAGACTCAACCTTTACTTGACAAAAACAAAAACTTAATTTGTCTTAGAGAAATGAAAAATATGAATTTAGTCATCAAATATCAATCAATTAGTAATTTTAAAATAATTTTATGGACACTTTGGTCACTCTAAAAGTTTTTTTTTGACACGTATTTGACTTTTTAAAATTAGTAATTTTCATTTATAGGAGAATAAATAGGTCTCTATTTTGCGTAAACAATTTTTTTTGAGTGATTGCTTCTTAAAAACCAAAATATTAAGTTTTTGATTATGTATATGTTATCAACTATCCCCTTGAGTAGGGTTTAGCAAGAACACGATGAATAGTCAAGAGTATTGCCAGAATGAAATCCAGATAATGTTCATCCATTTCATTGGACTCTCTAAGGGCTGTTTATATAGTACAATTAGAGTTTAATGCTAATCAATACAATAAATGATTGTTGCGAGATCTGTGGAGGAATCATAAGGATTTCCTTAAATACATGTCTAGAGTCACGGATAGGTCGGCCGATGGTTAGGCCGACCGATGGTTAGGCTGACGATGGATAGGCCGACGATGGTTAGGCTGACCGATGGATAGGCCGACCGAACGATGTAGGTGGCCGAACATATAGGCCGAACCGACGACCGAATGGGTGTAAGAGCCGACCGTCTGGGGAATGTGGTTGACCGCATGATAACTCCTATTATGTTCTTCTTCCATTGAGTGCATTATGTCCGGCCGAGTCTTCTAGATACCAGTCAGTCCGGTTGGGAACAATATATTTAATGCTAGAATAAACCAAAACATATATTAGTGCTACAAAAGACCGAAACAATAAAAATTATAAGAATAAAAGAGCAAATTAGTATTCTTTATACCTCCATTTAAAAAATAATTAGTTCATGGGGCAAAAAGAAATTTTATCAAGTATAACTAACTAAAATATTTTTATATGGTGGGGGCAATTAACCCCATAGCTTATGCTATGGATCCGCCATTGATCCCATGACTCATTCAGCACTTATAAAAGTACCTATATAGATCATTCACCAAAAAGATCATCACACAAATAGCGGAAGTCGAACCCACTCTCTTGCGATGAATGAATCAACTCCTTATCAACTGTGTCAAATTGTGTTCATTGTGTGTTATGGGTGGGTTGACGGGAAGTTGGGAATGGTTATCGCCAATTGACCATGTGGATTGTTGACATGTATTAATGTTTGCTCTACCAAGTATTTGACAATATGTTTTCCCAGTTTTGCTTAGTTTTCTATGATAGGGACGTCGTTGCAATTGACTTTATCATAAAGATAAAGACAGGGGAACAAATGAAAATAGATTAAAATATGGTAATTGTTTACTAGGGTTGGGGTAGATCTCATGCAGTAGCGGATCCAGAAACTTATGATGTGAGAGTAAAAAATAGTCTAGACTTTTACAAAAAAATATTATAAATATTAATAAATTATATAATTTCATGATGTGAGAGCAAAGATTCAACCCTTACTTGACAAAAACAAAAACTTAATTTGCCTTTGACAAATGAAAAATATCAATTTAGTCATCAAATATCAATCAATTAGTAATTTAAAAATAATTTTATGGACACTTTGGTCACTCTAAAAGTTTTTTTGACAAATATTTGACTTTTTAAAATAAATTAATTTTCATTTCTTGGAGAATATATAGATCTCTATTTTGTGTAAACAATTTTTTTTTTGAGTCATTACTCCTTCAAAATCAAAATATTAAGTTTTTGATCATGTATATTTAATGCTAGAAGAAACCAAAACATATATTTAGTGCTACAAAAGACCGAAACAATAAAAATTATAAGAATAAAAGAGCAAATTAGTATTCTTTATACCTCCATTTAAAAAATAATTAGTTAATGGAGCAAAAAGAAATTTATCAAGTATAACTAACTAAAATATTTTTATATGGTGGGGGCAATTGACCCCATAGCTTATGCTATGGATCCGCCATTGATCCCATGGCTCTTTCAGCATTTATAAATATACTTATAGATCATTCACTAAATCATCACACAAATAGCGGAATTCGAACCCACTCTCTTGCGATGAATGAATCAACTCCTTATCGATCTGTCAAATTGTGTGTTATGGGTGGGTTGACGGGGAAGTTGGGAATGGTTATCGCCAAGTGGCCATGTGGATTGTGGACATGTATTAATGGTTGCTCTACCAAGTATTTGACAACATGCTTTTCCACTTTTGCTTATTTTTCTATAGGGACGTCGTTGTAATTGACTTTATTATCTATTTCAAAAAAAAACTGTTATTTTTGGTGTCAGATTTTTCTAATCAAAATACTCTTAGTGTAAGTAATTTTTTTTAATAAACATAACCACCACTAACACACCAATACACCAACACATAAAAAACAGGACTCGTCTTTCCCCGCTAGTAAAGATAAAGGCAAGGGAACGAATGAATCTATATCTATCTATATCTATATAAATATCTAAATGAAGCTTTTTTCCAAGCTCTAGGATGCTCCACATCATTTCCATTTATTTTTCAATAAATTTTTTAATTTTATTAATATTTAATTAAATTTACAATTAAATGAGACTTAAATTCATTATTACCACTAACTTATTATTATTAAATGCTACTCTTAGTGGAATAAAATATTTGGTGATGCCTATGAGCATTCTCAAGAAGAATAAAAACCTACGATTATGGATTGCTAATAGGAATTAAACATAAAATTATTCATAACACAATGAAGGGAAATGTTTATCTATATCTATATCTTCTATCTATACATATAAGTAAAAGAATCCCCAATGGAGCCTCCACAATAATTCTTGAATTTTTGCTTTTATTTTTGTCTATTAAAAAACTTCTCTTTTATTATTTATTAATTCCTACCTTTGTGTCCAACCCACTACTACTAATAAATTCCAACATAGTAATAAATTTACACATTATATTATATTTAATCATAATTTTGTATAAATGAGACTTTGATTTTAATTTTTAATATATAATTAAATATAAAAAAACAAGTTTTTTTATATTAATCAATGTTCATTCTCAATTCATGAGACTTATGAGCTCAATTATGTGTTCATTCTAAACTCAATTTTATGTTCTTATATTAGTTACTTTTTATTGTTTTGTTTTTTATATTTATTACTATTTATTCTAAATGTTTTTTAAAATTATATATTTATTTACATAGAAATTATATTATTATTAGAATTGGTCAAAATTTAAATTAATTGAATTAATAAATATATTTATCAATTATAATAGTTTAGATGAAATAAGAAATAATAAGTTGACCTTTAAAATTCTTTTTATGTAACCATTATGCATTGAATGGAGGGTTTTCACATTTACATGAATTATTGCTTTAATTTACAATAAACTCATGAGTTAGTGGAATATGAGTGGAAGAAATAGAGTTTAAACTAATTATAACAAGAAATGACTATTTAAAGGAGAGATCTTTGGATGGTTAGGGTAGAGGTTTTGACAAAAGAATCATATAAAAATAAGAAGTAGAAGAAAGGAGCAAGTTTCACAAGAAGGTGTAGGATGCACAAAAAGGGTAAATATTTTTATGTTCTTAATGCTTTTAAGTTGACAAATAGGCAATGATTTTTGTAAAGTTATAGACATTGAGAAATTATGTATATTTTAATATTGTTCTTAAGAAAAATGTTTAATTTTTTGTATGATTGTATGATGTGTTAGATCTAAATGAGTTGCATATGTTCCACGAGCCTTCATAATCTTTGGTGTCACTTCTAAGAAGGAAATTACATTAGGTGCAAGAATCATATAGAAAACAAGGAGTAGAAGAAAGGAGCAAGTTGCAAGAGATGTAGAATTACGCAAAAGGATAAAGAATTTCATGTTCTTGATAGTTTGAAGTTGACAAATAGACAACAATTTTTTGTAAAGTTATAGGCATTGAAAAATGATGTATAGTTTAATATTGTTCTTTAGAAAAATATTAAATTTTAGAGTTTTGTAAAATTGTATGATGTGCTAGATCTAAATGAGTTGCATATGTTCCTTGAGCCTTCATAACCTTCAGTGTCACTTCTAAGAAGAAATTACATTAGGTGCAATAATCATATAAAAAAAATAAGGAGTAGAAGAAAGGAGCAAGTTTCACAAGATGTAGAAATCACAAAAAGGGTAAAGAATTTTGTGTTCTTGATTGTTTGAAGTTGACAAATAGGCAACGATTTTTTGTAAAGTTATAGGCATTAAGAAAATGATGTATATTTTAATATTGTTCTATATAAAAATGTTTAATTTTTTGTCAAAAAAAATGTTTAATTTCATAGTTTTGTAAAATTGTATGATTTGCTAGATCTAAATGAGTTGCATATGTTTCTTGAAACTTCATAACCTTTGGTGTCACTTCTAAGAAGGAAATTACATTAGGTGTCTCTTCTCTATATCACAAAGGAAAAAAAATATCATTTTCTTCAACTATCATCATATCTAATGCCTTTAGTATATATTCTATCTAATACTTTTTATTTACAAATTCACATCTAAAATGGTTAATTTTAAATAAGAATAGTGCTTGAGGTAAAAACAACCAAATAAAGCTTCAGATTTAAATGTTTCATTTCTTTTACAAATATTATATGTTTACTCTCCACTTTATGTAGCTTATTTAGATTATAAGTTGCATAAAAAACAATTATAATAAAATAAATCTTTCATTTCATATCGTGAATAATGGCCATATATTTTTCATATATATCATTATAAAGAATAAAAATAAAGATTTGATTTTGATTGTTTTCTCTTTCTAAGTTTCCTATTAAATCTAAATTCCTTATTATCACTTTTGTTTTAAGTTTCAAATTTTGTTTTAATTAATATTTATGAATTATTAATTGATGAATAAACAAAGAAATAAAGAGTTGTTACTTTCTAATTTCTATGATTTATATTTATTCATACACAACCATTAACTTATTTAATTTAAACTCATCTAAGCTTAATATAATAATAATATTTAGAGGATGTCACTGAAATTTGGAAGAAGAAAATAAAAATAGAATAACATTATAAGAGAAAAGCAAATGCGAGATGCACATTACAAATGTAAGTCACTTCCAAACATGTTTATCAATATATTATGATCACTTTCATAGTATAACTTAGTTATTTTTATTCTAATGTTTTAAAATAAATATAAAATCTCATTATTTTCATCCTTAAACTTTCACATATTAAACCATTATTTTTGTTTTTAAACAAAAGAATTTTTTTACGTAGTGTTTATTTAGGCTATATGTTATATCAAAAAATATTCTCATTAGTATTGATCTTCAATTATTATAATTATTATTTTTCTTCTTTGTCTTACACATATTAAAAAATGCTATATCAAAAATATTCTTATTATTTATATTATTTTTCACCTGTCTTTATTATTAAAATTCATGCTCATAAATTCAAGATATTAAATAGAATGGCATTTATTATTACTAAGTAAAATGAAGTTTAGTAAGATTTTATTTTCAACAATTAAGCTCACTAAAATTTGGACAATTGTGCCTATTAAAAAATACACTATATAAGAATATAGCATAAATAAAAATTCAACAATATATTAATGTAATACTATATTTTTAAAATACATAATTTATATCGACAACTTATGTATATATTTGTATAAAATCTATATAAAATTAAAGGAAAAAAATTATATAACAACTCGTGCATCGCACGAGTATTCTGCTAGTAAATCTCTAAAGGAAACTTTTTTCCAAGCTCTAGGATGCTCCACATCATTTCAATTTATTTGCCAACTTAAATCTCAACATTCTTTTTTACTTAATTAATATCCACTAAACCCTTATGACATTCAATTTTTAAATCAATATAAATCTAACTTTATCAATACTTCTTAAACATGACAATATATATATATATATATATATATATATATATATATATATATATATATATATATATATATATATATATATATATATATATTCAATTAACTTTTCTGAACCAAAAAATATTCATATTATCTTTTTCTTGATTTTCATTTTTATAAACATTTAGCAAATGTTAAATTCATTTTATTAAAAACATTAAAAAGATGTTAACTAAATACTACATTTTCTATAAACTTTAAAAAAAATGAAATTCTATGTCTATATTGTGAACTTTAGTAGACCAAATTTATTCCTCTAATTATTTTCATAAGGAATTTTCATTATTATTACAACAAGTACTTATTTATACATAATTTTCTACACACAAACTTGACTATTGAATTGTGAGTTTTTCTTCCTTTGTTATTTTTATTTTAAAAAATTTCTCCTTATTGATTACTCTTAATTAATTACTTGATGTTTTAATTTTTTTTTGCCTTTTGGTGTCTCTAAATTATTATTTTCATTAGTACTAATTATTAGTGTTGGTTTTTAATAGAGATTAGTTACAATCCTTTCATTTTCCATCACTTAAATTCTTCTTTTCAAAATACTATATATACCTAAGAAGAGAGGTCACCCTCATCTTTTCATTTTACATCAATTTTTTGAGTGTTACATCACTTATGTGTCTGCTTTTTTATTTGGTTTTACATCATCAATATTCTAGCTTGAAGAAATGTATTGTAGTAGATGGAGTTTCAAAAAGTTGTATAAATTTGTCTTTTATTCTTAAGCTTTTATTGATTGTTGATTAGGTATTGAGTTTGTTATAGGTTCCAAATTGCAGTCAAGGGAGGAAAAATAAAGTTTACATGGATAGGAGAAATTGGAAAGGCAAATCAAAGGATTTGAGCTTCATGTTGTAGACAATTCTAATGTTGTCAAAAGTTATAGACATAGACATACAAATTGAGGAACAATTTTTAGTGAGTAATGCGGTTGAGGAACAATTGTTTAGTGAGTAATGTTGTTAAAAGTTATAGACATAATAATTTGGATTAGTTAGTGAGTAATGCAGTTGAGGAACAATTTTTTGCCAAGCTATTAACATGTATGGATTATTTTAAATTTTAATATTGTTCTTCAAAAAATTGTTTAGTTTTAATAGGTTCCATGAAATTGGATGAGGCTTTGTATCTAAAAGTTTTTTATAATATGTTCTTTGAACATTCACAAATGCATGTTCGTTAATGTCCCTTCTAAACTAATGATATTAAGATTTTATTTTTATTTTTTGTACAATTTAATATTAATAATAAATTTGTTAATTATTATTCATTATAAATTAATGAGATGAAGTTTTTACTTACATTTAATTTTTTTATTTTCAAAAAAAATTAAAGATAGATAAATATCAATGTACCATTTGAAACAACATACTTCTGTAGCAAATAAATTATATTATTACTAAAATAGATTAATATAAATTAGTTTAGTAAACACTTTTTATAATTATAATAGTTTAGATCAATTTAAAAGATTAGAATCATATGAATTTGTCTTTTAAAACATTTAGTGCAAATTAAAAAAAAAAAGTGATAAAGGAGGCTTGATCGTTGGTGACCTTTCCTCTCTCTCTGTTTTATTTTATTTTTTAAAAATGTATCTCTTATTGATTACTCATCAATATTTATGATTAGTAGTTATTATTTTAGTTGTCTTTTAGTGTCTCTAAATTAATATAATTAGTACAATATATTTTCTTTTTCTTGATTTAAAATCCACCCAACAAATCCTTCTTTTTTTAATAATATATTGAAAATATTTTATAAAATCAAAATTAAAAATAGATGAAACTAAAATTATACAATAAATTATTTACTTGCTATTTGATTGCACAAAAAGAAATTATAAGAAAAAAAAAACACTATCGTAAAAATAAATGAACTGTCTCATTTTTTCCCCTTTGGCATCCAATATCATGTTTTACCGTTGTGTTTTTTCATGTTACCATGAACTAATCTATACATATGATTGCTTTGATGAAAAAAAAATCTACACATATGAATGTATAGAAAAACAATTTATTTGTCGTAAAAATAAGTCAACTAACTCACCATCTCTATTGTCATATTAAAATGTGTCTATTGGTATTACTTTTGTTGACCTAATGTTTATCATCAATTTAACATTTTTTGTGCATTCATCAAATTGATCTATAAAATTCTTATGGGTCATGATTAGTTGTTTAATATTAATCATTCACACAATTAAAAATTCCATACAAATAGTAACCGATGTCATCCAAAAGGTTTATATTCCACCATCTACTACTTACATAACTTAATAATTCTTTAATAAAACAATAAAGCTTTTATGAATGTCTTTTTCTCTTTAAACCATACAGATTAACCATTTCCATTCAAATGCATCCTCACAAGAGGTTAGGTGTCAATTGAACATAAGTTCCTATATAAACACTTTAAATATTTTCACCATTAGAAATAAAATAGTGTTTTCTTTCTAAACAATCTATCATCCACAAAAACTGCATGCAAAATAAAAAGGATAATTTTGACCATAGGACACTCTCAACATCCATGAAAAAGCGGAATGGACTCATTCAAGTATGCTGCTACTCATTGACGAGAATGTATGAATTCTATAATTTTTCTTTCTTACAATATACTTTATTGCAAACTTTTCTAATTCAAATTTTTTCAAAACCTTTTAGACCACCACATACATACTTCCTTTGGGAGAAATAATGGCATAGATTCATGAATATATTACAAGAATGTAAAATATTTGTATTACCAAATTTATTGTATTATGCTATTCAATTTTCTTATTGACCAACTAACAATTTCATGATAGAATATCATAAATTTCATAATTAGAAATAAGACAATATAAAGGATTTAGATTTCATATTGAGAATTAAGACAATAAAAAGGACTTAATTAGATCAACTATCAAAGTTTTATTAAATTTCCAACACGAAACTTTTCCTAGGGTCAGAATAAGGTGAATGTGATTTGTAATGCATAATATTCAACTTTATATTTCATTTATCGATTAAATATTTGTTTCAAATAATTGCAACTTTGAATCTAATGAAGATGAGTCAACTTATACGGAACAAAAAGTGGTCGAAAGAGAAGTTCGAAAAAATTGTATGGTTGAAAAAAATTAGATTTAGTTTTTAGAACTTTAGATGTTTCAATTATCGCAGCAAATATCACTATGGTTGATTAAATAATTGTTCGATTTTTTTATTATTTAAAATGTTGGGTTTTAATAGGTTTCAAATACCATGAATTTACTATTAAAATATTTGTTAATTATTAATTTTATAACTTAGATATGTTTATAGAATAAAAAAAAATGTAACAATCTCTATATTAAAAACCAACTAAAATAATTAGTACTAACCATACTAATTTAGAGCCACCAAAAGGCAATTAAAATTATGACTCATCCGGTAGATAATAGTAATCAATAATGGAGTAATTTAAAAATAAAATAAAATAACTCAAAGTTGGAAGAGGTAGTAAAAAATGAGTGAAAGATGTAGAGTTTTAAACAGTTGTAACAACAAACAACTATTTAAAGAAGACAACTTTGGATTTAAGTGGACTTTCAGAAGAAAAAAGTGACAAAGTGACTTTCAGAAGAAAAAAATAAAATGTGCAAAAAATAAAGGATTTCATGTTTTTATAGTTTTATATATATATATATATATCTTTATCTTTATCTTTATTATATTTAAATGAGAGTTTTTCAAAAAAGCCACGTCACCTCGCTATAAAGCCACGCAGGCACTAAAAAAAGCCACGCAGGCACTAAAAAAAGCCACACAAGCACGGAAAAAATCACGGTTGTTGGATCGTTTTTTTGAGCAGCACTATCAACGGTGTCCGTTGGTCGAACCAATCAACGGCTTACAACCCTTTGGATTTAGGTGTTATTGTGTAATTAACATTAGACAAGATAGCACAACCCTTAATTAGCATTAAAACCGTCAATCAGACATTAAAGAATTTGATAGCCATTTTAATTACCAGATTAATCACCCATTATGACATTTTGATTGTGGACAACCCACATATTACTTTTATTGCTAATTAATTCGTTGTTTACCAATTATATTGAGGATGTAACAAAATTCCAACACATTTCCACGAATTGTGCTATCGAACTTGATTATGGAGAATAAACCATATCAGATGTAATATAAAAAATATACTTCTACTTTTATATTTCAATATGTGCAGCAAAAATAAGGATTTAAAAAACGCAAGTATATGAAAAGAGAGGCCAAACATGATTATTTGGTCACGTAAGCATTTTTCTATTTTTTAGTTTGTTATCTGTGTATTGAATCATATGTAGAGAATTAACTGGATGTAACAAATCGCTCAACCACCTTCTCCATCACTGCGGAAAAAAAAACAAATCCTCCAGGTTCCCTTAATTCCTAAACTTTTAGAATTTCAGTTTTTCCCCATGTCCTAATTCAATTTGCTTGGTTACTGAACCCTTGCTATTAAGGCATTTGGTGTTGTGTTGTGTTAGATGAGATCCTTTTTATGTTTGATTATTTTTCTTTTTCTGGTAAATTTGGTCATAGGGAAATTGACTTTCATTTACCTGATGCATTAACTTTTAAGATTTTAGAGTTATGGAGATTTTTTGCTTTTTATGAGATTTTTGGCTTTCTTTCTATTGAGCTGATGTATAAGGTTACAAACCCTTATAATATAAAAAAAAAGCCTGCCTAAAGAACAATGAAAATTCTTATTGAATTTATGCACTTCAAAATCGGTTGCCTATTGTTTACAAAGGTGTTAGTGTTTTCAATATAACTAAACTAAATACTAAATTAGTTGCCTCGTAGTTTTCAGTGCCAGCAATGCAGAGAGCAAAGAACGGAAGTCGACAAAACGAGAAGCTCCGACGGGAGGTTCACGGGATATGTTCTTTGTTTGATTCTCGATGTTTTAATCATGGTTTGTTTCTGAGCTTCAATTGACTAATATGTACCAATTTGTGAAGCTGCATATTTGTGTTATTTATTTCTATTTGCATTGAAGAGTTGAAATGCTCACACCAAAATGTGACTTTTTGTTATTAAAGTTTGGTCTTTTCTTCAACCTCTTTTTGTTATTAATGAAAACCAAAGGATGCATAACAAATTTAAATAATGAGCTAAGCATGGAGTATACAAAGTTGTACTTAACAGTGAAGAATAACATTGGGAATTACAATTAGATTCAGCAAATTTAAATGCTTAAACATATTTGATTGCACCTTTGACAGCAAGAAGGAACACAAGGGAAAGAAATTCAATGTCTTTCACACTTCATCCATATTCAACTTAATTGCACACATGGTCACAGACTCTAGATCTGCGTTTAGAAAAAAATGAATTATAGACAGGATACTATCAATTTGATGTCTGCCTAATTGTTTACAGTGATTCAATCAAATCTCTTCATCGTCCTTTTACTATCTCTAATTGCATATGCTTTTCTTATTTCTTATTAATATGATTTTCAATGTAGGTCGATGTCAATGGCTGCATTGGGTACTCTCACAACATGCTGCAGCATTGAATTGGGGATTGGAGAGTTAGATATCAATGGTTGAATGATAGAAACAAGTTTTGTATTTTTTTTCTTCATATATTCAACTATTCATAAACTCAATGCTATAAGTTAACTCTGTTACATTAATTTAGTAACCATATGGTACATAGCCATAGGCATAGCTACATAACATGTTCATTAATTTGGCCTCTAAGGCGGCTATTGGGTTGAGGTTCCAACTTGATGAACTTATTCTGTTTGCTATCCCCAGAGTAACTTCTCCTCTTCACGTATTTTGTTTTCAATTTTCTGGCGATTTACTTTGCTTTGTTAAGATTTTCAGATCCTGCAATAGTTATTTGAATCTATAGTTTTTGAAAGATGGTTTCTTGGGTCATTCCGGTTTATGTGTTGATTTTATAAAAATAAAATTTTTGGTTTCTTTACTTCTTAACTTTTTTGTCGTTTGTTTTTTCCGGTTTTTGACAAGAAAGACTATACCAGAATCCATTTGGAAATTTTGCTACAAGTATTTTACACGTGACACGTGACTTTTGATAAGAATGTTATATTTGTAAATGGAACGGGTATTTCATATTCTGTTCTTCCCCCTATTTCTTCCATATTTGGTTTGGCATATGAAGTTTTTAAACTTAAACAATACTTGGTCTATTTTTGTTATCTAATATCTATTTATACAAACAAACAACTTACAAAATTACAATTTTAGACATCTTACTTTTTTGACACATCACTACTTTAATTTTATTTATCATTTTTTAATTCTACTTTATCTTCCTTTCTCACCCACTCTCTTTCAATCTCACATTTCCCACTATATAATCTAATATAATTAAATTAATATTAAATAATCTACAATTTACTCCTATTTACTATCTAACTTAATATCTATTTATCAATTTTCTCCTATTTTCAAATTTCTTCTCACAATGCATTTTCTTCTCACTCCCATTTTTTTAACTTCCCCCTCTTTTTTTTCTCTTTCGAATTTAGAAATTCAAATCAAATCAAATCTACTAATAAACTAAAATAATCAATCTAATCTAATATCTATTTATACAAACAAACAACTTACAAAATTACAATTTTAGACATCTTACTTTTTTGACACATCACTACTTTAATTTTATTTATCATTTTTTAATTCTACTTTATCTTCCTTTCTCACCCACTCTCTTTCAATCTCACATTTCCCACTATATAATCTAATATAATTAAATTAATATTAAATAAGCTACAATTTACTCCTATTTACTATCTAACTTAATATCTATTTATCAATTTACTCCTATTTTCAAATTTCTTCTCACAATGCATTTTCTTCTCACTCCCATTTTTTTAACTTTCCCCTCTTTTTTTTCTCTTTCGAATTTAGAAATTCAAATCAAATCAAATCTACTAATAAACTAAAATAATCAATCTAAACTACGAGATAACTGCACTAATGTATAAAAACGCAGGATAACTTCACTGATATATAAAAACACGATATTAATATGGAGAAAGAAATGAAAACTTAATGACTATTTCAACTACTGATTAATATTTAAAACACGGGATAACTATACTGATATATAAAAAAACACAGGATAATTGCACTGATATATTTGATAATATACTATCTATCTTTTACTATCTACTATAATGTACTAATCAACTAAAATAATTAATTGAAACTATGAGATAACTGGACTGATATATAAAAACATGAGATAACTATAGCGATATATAAAAATATACAGGATTAATATTTGTCATTGGTAATTTACTATCTAACTTTTGTTATTTACTATAATCTATTAATCAACTAAAATAATCAATTGAAATTACAAGCTAACTGCACTGATATTTAAAAAACACTGGATAACTACAGTGAAAATTATAATTTTTGAAGACTAATATAAACCTATGTAAAAAAAACAAGAAGGCTTAATGGCTATTTAAACTACTAATTAATATAAAACAAATATCTATTATTGATAATTTACTATCTAATTTTTACTATCTACTAATCAACTAAAATAATCAATTGAAACTACGAGATAACTACACTGATATATAAGAAAACACGGGTAATCAAGCAGTGGTGATATATGAAAAACACGAGATTAATATTTTCCATTGATAATCATAATTTTTTAAGGCTTAATGACTATTTAAACTGATTAATGTTTAAAACACACGTGACAAGTATTTGTCACTGATATATAAAAAAACACGAAATAAATATTTCTTATGGATAATCTACTATCTATCTTTTACTATCTACTATAATCTACTAATCAACTCAAATAATCAATTGAAATTATGAGATGACTGCATTGATACATAAAAAGCAAACACGGGATAACTGCACTGATATATAAGAAAACATTGGATAACTGCATTGATATAAAAAAATACACGAGATTAATATTTTTCATTGAAAATTATATTTTTTTAAGGCTTAATCACTATTTAAACTAATTAATATTTTGTTGTAAAAAAACTTATTAATATTTAAAACACACGTAACAAATATTTGTCACTAACACCTAAAAAGAACAAATATTTGTCACTGGTATATAAGAAACACGAAATAAATATTTCATATCGATAATCTACTATCTATCTTTTCCTATCTACAATAATCTACTAATTTTTTTATCAAAGTGGCACTAATGACCATTTTACAACTGTCCCTAAGGGGATTCTAACTCAACACCTTGAGGATATACGAGTAGCTCTTATCATCGAGCTAGCACCTCGAGTGTCTATAATCTACTAATTAACTCAATAATCAATTGAAACTATGAGATGACTGCATTGATAGATAAAAAACAAACACGGGATAACTACACTGATATATAAGAAAACACAGGATAACTGTATTGATATATAAAAATACATGAGATTAATATTTGTCATTGATAATAATAATTTTTTAAGGCTGAATGACTATTTAAATTGATTAATATTTAAAACACATGTTACAAATATTTGTCACTAATGCCTAAAAAGCACAAATAATTGTTATTGATATATAAAAAAACACGAAATAAATATTTCTTATTGATAATATACTATCTATCTTTTACTATCTACTATAATCTACTAATTTTTTTTTATCAAAGTGGCACTAATGACCATTTTACAACTGTTCCCAAGGGGATTCTAACTCAATATACGGGTAGCTCTTATCATCGAGCTAGCACCTCGAGTGTCTATAATCTACTAATTAACTCAATAATCAATTGAAACTATGAGATGACTGCATTGATAGATAAAAAACAAACACGGAATAACTGCACTGATATATAAGAAAACACGGGATAACTGTATTGATATATAAAAATACACGGGATTAATATTTGTCATTGATAATTATAATTTTTTAAGGCTTAATGACTATTTAAACTGATTAATATTTAAAACACACGCGACAAATATTTGTCACTAATACCTAAAAAACACAAATAATTGTCATTGATATATAAAAAACACGAAATAAATATTTCTTATTGATAATATACTATCTATCTTTTACTATCTACTATAATCTACTAAATATTTTTTATCAAAGTGGCACTAATGACTATTTTACAACTGTCCCCAAGGGGATTCTAACTCAACACCTTGAGGATATACGGGTAACTCTTATCACTGAGCTAGCACCTCGAGTGTCTATAATCTACTATTCAACTCAATAATCAATTGAAACTATATATGATATGACTGCATGAATAGATAAAAAAACATAGGATAACTACACTGATATATAAGAAAACACGGGATAACTGTATTGATATATAAAAATACACGGGATTAATAATTGTCATTGATAATTATAATTTTTTAAGGACTAATGACTATTTAAACTGATTAATATTTAAAACACATGTGACAAATATTTGTCACTAATACCTAAAAAGCACAAATAATTGTCACTAATATATAAAAAAACACGAAATAAATATTTCTTATTGATAATCTACTATCTATCTTTTACTATCTACTATAATCTACTAATCAACTCAAATAACCAATTGAAACTATGAGATAACTGCACTGATACATAAAAAACAAAAACGGGATAACTGCACTGATATATAAAAAATACGAGGATAACTGCAATGTTATATATAAAACATGTGATAGCTGCACTGATATATAAAAAAATGGATAATAACACTGATATATAAAAAACACTATACTAACATATTAAAAACACGGGATAAATGCAAAATTCTTTTAAAATGATACTTTTGCATTTCTAGATTTTAATACTTATCTATTTTTTTATTTGAAACTCATTTTTTATCTACTTTAAATTTGTCTTTATTTTCACGGGATAATATTTAGACTATTTAATATTTTTTAAGTTCATTCATAGAAAGAACATGATAGCACCCGTGCGTATGCACGGGTATCGTACTAGTATATATATATATATATATATATAGTCATCATTCAAGTGTTATCGCGTTGCACTCAACATGCTTGAAAATATATCGGTTTTTTATTTATTTTTTGAGCTAATTCTTAGACCAACATTTTACACAAAGTAGCTCACAAAGTTTGTACATTGTTCTTTAAAGTGTTGCCTTAATTGACAAATTGACCATTTACACTTTTTTATCAACACTGTTCTCAATGTTGAAGATCCCCTCGCACTCACAGGTACTTGGTTCGGGAATTATCTCATTAAAATACCGACTAACATTGCACGCGCGGACAACGGACGAAATGGCATCATGGTCAATAGGCTATGTATGCATCTTGCTTTTGTCACCGACTATACAATTTTCCGAATGACAGCAGAGGTAAATTTTGAATCCAAGAGATCATATGGACCTGTTCCGTTAGACTTCGGCATATCTTGCAAATTTGAACTATTGTCTATAATATTAGATTACTATTATTCTAAAGTTGTTTCAATATGTACGTCAATATTTCAATGAACAGGATTGGGAGTTGTACTGCGAGTCTATTTCGGTAGCAGTTCCGTCTGGCCCAGGCTATCCACATGGTGGGTTGGATATAGCTCCCAATCGTGTCGGATGTGTTGGAAGGGGCGTGGGTTTCAGGAAACGCATATACGCACCCTGGAGTTCTTAGATCTATATTTAATTAATGAGATAGTTTACTAATGAACTATATTTCCCGTTATTTCACACAATAGGGAGATTTGATCCCTATATGTGTTGTTGTCCAATATTTGCTCCCATATTTTTCCAAAAACTTAGATATAAATAAACTATATTTTGAGTTTTATTTCAACAATAGTCTACTATATAACCTATTTCCCTAAATGAGTTTTATTTACATGAATTATTTATATCATCTTAAATCGTGAAAATACAATAGTCTACTATATAACCTATTTCCCAAAGATTTCACACAATATGGAGATTTGATCCTGTCTTTGTTTTTGTCTAATATTGGACCTCCTAATTTTCTAATGACTTAGATATAAGTAAACTATATTTCAGCTTTTATTTCAATATTGTCCCCTTTATATTTGTTGACAAAGTATAAAATTTGACCTTTGGACAACGCAGATTGTCATTTGTATGTTCTATGTTGTCTATAATAATTCAATGTATATACAATTAGCGACTTTTTAAACCACACGAATTTCATTACCCTATTATATTCTAAAGTGGGAGTAAAGACGTCATTTTTTCGAAAAACGCGTGTGCATCACATGAAACGACTAAAGACGGCAACCACAAATCTGTTAACGACACAATTAACCACTCAATGACGCTATGTTCACATAAAATGTATTCCCGTGCTGGCACGGGTGTACATACTAGTATATATATATATATATATATATATATATATATATATATATACATTGCATTAGAAAATGATATATTTTTATATTTTTATATATAAATTTCATAAGATTTAATAAAAAAATATTATAGCAACACGTGCATCGCACGGGGTTTTCCCTAGTATAGATTAAAATATGGTAATTATCCTATGCAGTCAATGAAATCAGTTACTTTTTATTTTTTTATATTTTTAGTCGAATCCAATATATCTCTGTCAATTAAAATATATTTATGTGTTTACATTACATTGATATTAAATTAGTGAAATACATGTATCACATTTTGAATGAATACAAGTGAGATTGATTAAGTTACTCACATTTTTATTAAGACAACTTAGGTTTCACTTAAAAAGTAAATTTCACCAAACTACATGATTGACTTATATATTTGTACGTTTACAACACATTGATATTAAATTAGTTCGATAAATTACCACATTTTTCAAAGTTAATCTAGACCCCCTTTTTATTTTGGTCTCCCAAAAAACCTTTTGTCTCATATTGGTGTCTCAGTTTTTAGGCTGTGCCAAATTCGGTACTATAGCTAAAAATGTAGAGGCCACTGAATCTTGGTATAAAAATGCTTAGGGTTATGCTTAGACAATCTTGGTATAATCTATTATTTACACGCACGCATAATGAAGTTCAGTGGATATTAATGAGTTGCTATATGAATACCAAACAACTTCAACTCTTAATTAACCACATGTGACGTGTGTGAACTGCACTAGCCAATTAACCAACCTTTCTTTTATTTTGTTTTAGTATTTTATCTTATGGACAAAGTAAGAAACAATTTTTCAAATCTAATTGATAATGATGTTTTCCTAATCTTTCATAAAACAAAATTAAAAATTACAGTGAGACAATCTTTTGCATCTCGGATTCAAATTGTGTATCAACGTCCCTCCAATCCAACTCCGATTTTTCTCTAATCCTAAGTACTCTCTCAGTCTTATATCATGTCCTGTTTGAAATTTTTCTTTGTCTCAAATTAACCGTCATTTTAGAATCCTAATACAACATTTATTATTACTTTCCAACAATACTCTTACTTTAGAATATGAATAACCGTGTCTTTACTCTAATCGAAAAAAGTGCAAAGATATTTTAGTCCTGCCACATTTTTCCACCATAGAATTTAGTAAATTTAATCATTTTCTTAATACCCGTACATAACTTCATAGGGCACTGGGTTAGTGGGTCACTGATTAGACTAGTGGGTCACTAGTTGAACAATATAAACTGATATAGAATAAAATAATATAAAAAATTCATAACTATGAAATAAGTATATATATATATATATATATATATATATATATATATATATATATATATATATATATATATATATATATATATATATATATACACACCGATCGAAGGAATTGGATCCCCTCCTACTTTTCCTATTCAGCCATCTCTCCTTCCCCTAATCTAATGGTTGATTTAATCGCAAATAAAAAACAATACAAGAGAGAGAGAGAGAACATGTGGATGAATGACTGAGATTTTAGGCAGCATGGAGGCATGAGAGAAAATGCAGTAGATGATCCAAATCCTCAAAAGGGTTTACAGGAGAAGAATGAAGAATTGATGAAAAAGGAGGCACGTGCATAACTGTCCAATTTATTTTTGGTTTTTGATGAAACACTGTGAATCGTAGGATTTATTTCTTTTAAAAGTTGGGATTTGGTGTAAATCTTTTTGACTTACACTTGGTGTCAATGCGCAGAATTAACAACAAGTAATCTCATTAATTTCGTTGTAAATGTAAATTATATTTACTGTTTAGAGTGTATAATTAAAGAATAAGTTGAGTGCAAAACAATCAAACATTCCTAATTAGTACTATAAATTTGCTTGATCAATTTTGAAAATGAGGTTGGAAATGTTGGTAAAGAAAACGTGTAAGAATTTCTGATACGTAGTATAAATCCCTTTTCAAAAAAAAGTTTGGAGAGTCAATGTCACCCATTTATTGATCAATCCCTATTAATTGATGTGTTCATTTATTCAGCAACCTTGAAGGACAGCAAAAAATCGACAGTGGGAATGGTCAACATGTCGACATGCAGGTACGTGATACAATGTATGTGAAATCGATTTTTATCAGCATTCCTAATATTTGGTGTTAGCTATCAATAATTGGTGTTACCTATCAATACTTGTTGTTATATCGATTTTTATCAGCATTCCTAATATTTGGTATTTTTGTTGTTATCAATACCTTGTACAAATTAATGATACGGTAATGTTATATAGACTTGAGATTCTAGACAAAAATCGACAAAAACCAACTTACAACACCAATTAATTAAGTTTTTTAGACTATTAGTCAAGTGATCAATTAACCAAGTTTTTAATCAACGCCTCGAAAACTGTGAAAAAGCAGATTGGCTAATTGTCTAAAAAACTTGGTTAATTGGTGTTGTAAGTTAGTTTTTGTCTATTTTTGTCTAAAATCCAATGTCTAAATAACATTTTTGTTAATGATACCTTGTGTGTATATACCAACATTCCTAATATTTGGTGTTAAATTTTTTATTTTTTTGACAAAATTACACGAATCGTATATATCTCTTTTGGGACATATATACGATGTGCAATCTTTAGGCATTGTATATATGTTCCTTGTGCGTATATACGATTGATGCGTTTTAAGTCAATCGTATATACGCACAACGAACATATATACGATGCCTAAAGATTGCACATCGTATATATGTCCCAAAAGAGATATATACGATGGGCTTATTATTTGTTAACAGTTGTGATTTTATTAACGGTTATAATTTGAAGTCTCGTGATTTGATTAACATCAACACGTGTAGATATTTTAGATAAAATAAACGCGTATATTTACAAAAACGCGATATAGTAATAGATACACGTGTAATACAAAAAAGGTGTGAATCTATAAGTCGTCAATAGAATCAATGGCTAAATCGACACATCTAGGCGAATCACCGGGAGTGGGACGATGCACTGAAGGACACATAGACTGCCAGAGGGTAAAACGACCGGCATACGGATGCAACCATGAAGCTGACTCTGATGAGTAGTGCTGGTACCACTGCGGGGCAATAGGAGGCAACAGACAGGTGGGAGAGATCGAAAGATGCAACCAGAGTAGATTTTCCTTGTTCATAACAGATATGATTTTAAACTTAGATGAACCATAAGTACGTCTCAAAAGCAGATAAGTAAAACTCATATTCAAACAAAACTGAACCAGTGCAACATTATACTTGGTTGCAACCATGTACCCCATCTCTGGCAAATCAAACCACTTCGATGGCGGTGACGTCCATATGATTCAATAGTTAAAGCTTTGCGAAGCTCTAACAGTCTGTTCTCCCCAAACATGGTTGAGTAAACTGTTTCCCTTTCTTTAGTTTCCTGAATTAAATCTTGCCTAATCAGAGGCCAAGAATCCTCACTCATATCAAGTCCAACCCCGACTGCTCTAAAACCACAATTACCGTCACCTTCCACATCAACTATTTTTGGAACATAACTGTGCACGTGTGGTGGAAGAAACGGTAAATGGATTTTAGTCTCAGTTGTCTGTGATAATACTCTAGAAGCACACTGAGATAATTTGGAAGACCGCTGTGTAGTATTTTTGTAAGACCCCTGTGTTGATTTTAAATTAGAAGCCCCAGATTCTTGCTTTTTTACCTTCTCATCCACATGCTCCCACCCAGAAATATCGCGCTTAACATCGCATAATTTCTGTTTTTTCTTCTTTGGTGCACCTTTTGTTCTGACTTTAGATTTAGCTGGAACCATTGAAGAAGTAGAAGGGAATGCTATCTCATTAAGTTGTCTCTTAATAAGAAATTTCTCCTCTTCACTCACTTTATTAAATCTTGCTTGGATAGCGTCTAACTGATAAGAAATATCACAGCCAGATGATTTATCCTGAGTGGATTTATCATCTACTGCATTCAAACTCAAATGTTTCCAGTGATCATCAACAACATTCAACGGAATAGAATTACCGGAAGCATGAAAAATACCTATCTCACAAGCACAAGGAAAAAGATGTGTCTTCCTTTGAATGCACCGATACCGCCCTTTGTCATATCCAACCCCAAATTTTGATCTTTCAAACTCCTTAACCATGTGATCCAATGCAGATAAGGAAACAAGACCTTGAAGATTTTTAAACAGTGAAATATTGGACTTGACTTCAATTTTGTTGATGCTTCTTTGAAAAGACCCGATGATTTGATCAAAATGAATTGTCAGCATGTCATCAATAGATATGAAACATTTAGATAAATCACCCTTAGAAGTCTTCAATTGTCTCTTCAAACTCCAATGCAAAGATTCTGCTTTTAAATAATAAACACGTGTCAAAAAATTCAAGCAACGGATAGAAATAATAACAAGTGTCAAAGAATTTTAATCGACGAAAAATATTATGTCCACATGTCAAAAAAATTCAAGCAACGGATAGAAATAATAAACAAGTGTCAAAGAATTTTAATCGAGAAAAAAAATTATGTCCACGTGTCAAAAAAATTCAAGCAACGGATAGAAATATTAAACAAATATCAAAGAATTTTAATCGACAAAAAATTATGTCCCTATGTCAAAAAAATTCAAACAACGGATAGAAATATTAAACAAGTATCAAAGAATTTTAATCGACGAAAAAAATTATGTCCACGTGT
This sequence comes from Oxytropis ochrocephala, assembly GCA_020916435.1. Lineage (NCBI taxonomy): Eukaryota > Viridiplantae > Streptophyta > Magnoliopsida > Fabales > Fabaceae > Oxytropis > Oxytropis ochrocephala. Next base: position 13,484,078 of record CM037090.1, read on the forward strand.
CAAAAAAATTCAAGCAACGAATAGAAATATTAAACAAGTGTCAAAGAAAAATATTAAATGCAAAAAATACCTGTTGGTCGTCACATTCCCCAAGTGTGGGATATGGTTAGCCCATGCTGAGATAAATCGCTCTTTGTGCTGTGTCAACCATGTGTCATGCAAATATTTAATAAGAGCAGGTTTATCAGAGCAAGCAGCCTAAAAAAACTTCAGATTAGATACGTACTCCGACTCATCAACAGAATCAATAATACAGAGCCAGAGAGAGGACCTCCTCCCGCCTATCCTTGTGCACCAACTCTTAAATATTCGCTTTGACATTTTTTGTCACATGCCAATGACACAATAAATTTGTAGCAGGAGGAAAGACATGAAGAATACCAGACATACAGCCGAGATCTCTGTCTGTCAAGAAAACACTGAGGATGAATAGAATGCAATTCACAAGTATCTTTCAATTTCTTCATAATACCTAAGAAAATGAATCGCAAGCTCCTGTCCAATATAGGCAAATGCAACATGGAAACTCAACTCAGTGTTAGTCACTCCCACAATCTGCAAAAGAGGCAAATTGTATCTGTTGGTCTTGTAGGTTGAGTCAAGAATGAGAACTTTCGGAAACAACCTGAGTAACTTTATAGAAGTGGGATGATCCCACATACATCAGACCCCGAAATCTTTCTACTCCAACATAGAGAATTATGTGATGCAATCAATCTCAGTACCTCCTGAATGTCCGTTCTAGGACCCCTCTTTGTAGACTGGTGTTTGTGACACTGCCTATAAACTTGACGAAGAGTAGTCACATTCTCCGGATCTAGCTTCTTCAAAGTAGTAATAGTAGCTTTCGGTCCAACATTAAGATCTGCATGCTCGTTAACCAGATCCGTTTACGTCTTAGACAGACGCCCAAATGCATTAGTACCAATGGAAGTTTTAAGCAACTCGTGCGTGTGTCTACCACATTTAACCGTCACACACCAACCCCCACAGCTAACAGTGCAAGTAGCTTTCAATCTAAAAGGATAGCCTCTCCTTTTAGAACCGAAAACCCTTGAATCATTAGTAAACCCGCCTTGCTTATCTTATCTCTACTCCCCCTCTTTCCAGCTGTTTTTTCTGATCTCACTTTAATAACAACTACACCGATACTTCTACTAACAGATTTGACCCATTCCTCCACAACCTTGCATGTAGAAAATACCTACAAATAAATACATAAATGTAACGTACTTAAGTAATTGGTTAAAATAATAATCAAACCTCATTAACAAAAAACTAGTGAAAAATATATCGTATCCGTCGTGAACGCCGCTGTAGTATCAATATCAAAAGCAACCAACTGAGAGTCGGCATCTGCAGCGGCATTTGCAATAGGCGGATCTATATCTGTTCGTACAAAACAGATATCTGTTTGAGCCGAAAACAAAAAAAATTCTAATCGTACATACCTCGTCAATCATGTATATACGATGGATAAATTTTTAACATCGTATATACCCTGTGCTTTCTGTTATTATGATAAATTTTTGCTTTATTTTTTTTATCCTTTTGCTTTATTTTATTAAAAGATACTAGTGCAAATGTGCAAGTGTTACTAACTTACTACACACTCTCGGTCTCTGTCCAAACGTGTCCCCCCTTCTCTCTTTCATTTATTTTATTATTATTACTATTATTACTTTTTTAAAAATAAAATATGGATTGACTAATATGTACATTTTGTCAATTTCGATGCAATACGTCTGAGTTGTACAGATTTGATCTTAAGTACTTTTGAAAATAAAATCAATCCACAAACAAAACTTTTTCTAAATGAACTACATAGCTTTTGATTTTTCATTGCATGCGAATATACATAGGAGCATGCCTTCCCCGACAAGTCAAATAATTCTCTTTTAACAAATGTAATCAATTATTTTAGAGTTCAATAATAAATGAATATAACATAATAAAATATAAGCTTGAAATTAAACGAAAGAAAAAGTTTTGTGGACCAAAATTTAAAATTTGCACAGGGCCTCCAAAGTGTTTGGGACGACCCTAGGTGCATTGAAACAATTAATCCATATTTTGGAACCCTAAAAAACTCAATAAATATAAAGAGTATATTTGAAAAAGTGTAGTGGATTGTACATTGATTTTCTAAAAGTACTCCTTCCGGTCCCTATTATAAGAAAATTTTTGGAAAAATTTTTGGACCCAAATATAATAAACTATTTTAGTGTTTAGTGTATATTTATTGCTTAAATACCAAATTTACCTTCATTCAATGCTTTATCTTTTTAGTTTTCAATGTGAGTGGAAATAGTGCACATAAATCTATGTGGAGTTAATGGGGGGCTATTTTGGAGACTTAATTTAAAAAAGACAAAAATTAAATGTGCTCATTGGTATAGACGATTTTTGTATTTTCTTCTTATAATAAGGACCAGAGGGAGTACCATTGTTTTAGAACAAAAATAAAAGACTAAGGCTCTGTTAGTATGTCAGTAGAGACTCCTTCCTTCACTCCTGAATCTGAACAGGTTGAAAACCACTCTGAATTGAGGACTTAACAGCATCCACTCTGAAGAGTCTGTTACCCCATTTATTGATCAGTCCCAATTAATTTATGTGTTCATTTATTTACCATTCTTGAATGACAGCAAAAAATTAACAATTGGAACAATCGAGTCGTGCTGTCATGCAGGTTACTTTACCACTTCCTAGAAGAAATGAACCAGTCACAAACATATGCAACATGGAATCAATTTTTATTTGGAATGCATCAACATTTTAACAGATTAAAGATCTCAATTGAGCAGGCTACTACATATGCCATGTTCATATGTTGCGACTTTTGTCATAGGGTGGCGGTGGTAGCCGTTAGTAGCCACGAAGCACAATCTAGTGCATATTTTCTTCGGCGGAGATAGAGATCCCACGTGCTTATTCTACTTCTATTCTAGAAAGTATCTGAAATTTCCCGGATCCTTAATTTTAAAAGTATCATCAAGTTTACTCTTGACAAGACATAATCTCATTCAGACAGCTCTCAAATACATCAAATCATCGACATATATTGAAATCACTAATAAGAAGCACCTTGATATGAATAATGAATGGTGCGAGTGTGATTGTTTGTAGCCATGAGTGACAAAGAAAAAGTGGACAACTTTGAAAACCACTTGCTACTGCGCTTGCTTTAGGCCATACAATGATTTTAATAGCTTGCAAACTAAGTTGGGAGAGTTAGAATTATACCACGATGTGGTGTGTCCATGTATACCTCCTCATTCGATTCACCATGGAGGATAGCGTTGTTAACATCACACATTGGCTCCATGACTTACTAGCATAAAGAATGGCAGAAGATGTGTGGTTGTCATCCATACCATACATCCATCAAATCAAATAAGTTATCATATCAGTAAAGACCCTTTCCTTCACTCCTGAATCTGAACAGCTTCAAAACCACTCTGAATTGATTCCTTAACAGCATCCAAAACAAGTTGTGTTTTCCTACTAATAATTGGCCACTTCTTCTCAGGTTTCGAGTTTTTAAATTTAATCTCTCCAACCAAACGCGCAAACTCTTTAACCAAAAGAGCCTCTTGAGGAAGATCTGTGTTAACTGTAATCTTACTAGGCTGCAAAGCCCACCCAGTAACAAGATCATTAAAGCTAGTCTCTGTACCAGCATAAAAGGATGCTTCCTTCTCTTGATAAGGGATAACAAAATCATGAACATGAACAGTTCCTTTTGTACCAATAGCTGTTATATCCATTGTTAAGTTTGCTAAGAAAGAGCAATGGAATGTTGCTACTTTGCCATCTTCCCAATATAGAGATGCTCCACAATCTATTATCACTCCATCTTTGTTCAGCACCGGTTCGCGCGATGCTATTACTGTTTTAGGTAATTCATAGTTTGCAGCTAACAGGATTGCCCTTATACAATACCAACCTTGATCACCTAGAGAACCAAGAGCATCAAGATCTGGCTTCACACGAATGTCTTTCTTAAGATAGTCTGAATCAGCAGCAAATGTAAAACAGGTGCGAACCTGTATAACACAAAGGGTACTTCTTATCAATATAATCAAAAAAAGTTCCTTTGAAACACCCCTTCCCCTGTAAATAGGAAAAACAGAGGGAAATAACTCTGTATTCTAAAACGGCCATAAGCTGGCCTTTGATGAATGTTTTTTTAAGTTCAGGTCAAAACAGATATGACAGTCAAAATACAACATCAACTCTTCCATCGCAAGTAGGTAGTTCAGTTGGCGAGTTAAGGGATACTGAAGGAGTGCACCAAATAAGTGCAAGAAAGAGGTCTCGGGTTCAAGTCCCGGAAACTAACATTTCCCCACTCCCATTAACAATTGCCTATCTAAAAAAAAAAAACAACATCAACTCTTCCAACTCATGCTAAAAACCTCAATGAAGCCTAATTTATATTGGCCACGAAGACCTTCAAAGCTCTGAAGCACTGATACTTCCGATTGAAGACGTGTCTCGTGTCTAACACATATCCTCTTGAACACCTACACTTCAATTACGTAATTTTCAAATAAAAACCGGTGTGTGCGTGTCCATATCCATGTCATGCTTCATAGCAGTGTTGTCAGAACCAAACTGGGCGGTTCACCGGTTGAACCAAATTAATATGAAAATCCAAAACTCCCCAAAGGTGAAAAACTTTGCAATGCATAGAAAAAGAAATGAGAGTGAGTATACCGATTTGAGTTGACCAAAACGGTGCGAATCGTTGAAGAATTGAGCCATGGTAGAGGTTCTAGGATTATGAACCCACATGGTATTATCCATAAACTGCACCTCATTAGACTCACAAGCCTGGATAATGTGGTCAAATTGAGCGACATCAAGGGCCACGGGCTTCTCCAGGAGCAAGTGTTTCTTCTTCTGGGCCGCAAGTACGGCCCATCGGAGGTGAAGACTAGTGGGAAGAGGCATGTAAACGGCATCAACATCGGGGTCATCAAGTAGAGCCTCGTAGCATCCGTACACCTTCGCTGATAGAGGGTACCCGTTGGCAATTGCGAAGGTGGATGCCTTGTCGTAGGAGCGGCTGGCGACGGCGCAGATGGAGGCGTTAGGTGCTAAACTGATGGCGCGGGAAACCTTCCGGGCTATGTCGGCGCAACCCATCACTCCGATTTGGATCAGTGGAAGCGTTTCCGCCATTTTGGTGGGAGTGAAGAGTATTAATAAGTCAATGATGTAAAAGAGATGAAATAGATTGCTAGTCGATGTCCAACCTCCCTTATCTCAATCAAAAATCTTTATTTGACAAAAAAAATTGAATGAAATCGACAAATCAATCAACCTCTGTGTACCACATTAACAACCAAGCTTTTGCAGGCGATTAAGCAACCCGCTTTTTCACGGTTTATGGCGTGTATTAAAAACTTGCTTAATCGACCGTTTGGCTAATTGTCTAAAAAACTTGGTTAATTGGTGTTGTAGATTGGTGATTTGTAGATTTGTCAAATTTTTTTTTTGTCTAAATAGCATTGTTGTCAATCAATAGATAGATAACGACATTATTATTCTCACTTTTATTACACGTGTTTTTTTTTTTTTGGAAATCGCCAAATGGTAAGGTTTCATACTTCATCGTAGCATTGTAACAAAGGTACATCAAATGAGTGCAGGTTTCGAATTCAAGCTCCAGAAATTAACATTTTCTTCACTCTATTAATAATTGTCTATCTAAAAAAAATAAAATAGCATTGTACCAAAATATAGTCTCTCCCGAGTCCCCATATATCTAGGATTTTTTTTCCGTACCCCTCCTTCATCTCTCCCACCCCTATAAATGTCATTTCGGACAAAAATACCCCTAATTTAACAAAAATTTCTGGAAATACCTACAGCTTTGGTAAATCTGGTGGGGGGTTTTTGGATTCTCCGATTTACCAAAAATTACAGGTAAATCCCGTTTGTAAATTGTGAACCGAATTTACCTGTAATTTTTGGTAAATTCGGGAATCCAAAAACCCCCTGTAATACCCCAATTTTGTCCGCCCTTTTTAACTTTAGACAATTTCAGTTATCCAGCTCAACTAAATCAAAATACCGTTGTTTAAATTAGGCAGGAACGCGAATGATCGATCTTTTCATGCGGTCTTCAATTTAATCTTCGTATTTGGGTTTAGTCGTACATAAGTAGGTCTACCAAAAGTCGTTTGTTTCTAGAAATTTAGCTCGTCTTTTCAGTTCAGGCTTAAGAATACAATTCTGAGTCGGTTTTAGTGTTTTTAGTTAATGAGCTCATTTCTTCTATTTTGGGTCTCGTTTTAGCATATTTGTTCAGTGGGTATACGCTTAAATCTTTTGTGTTTGACCACTTTTTTCGTATTATTAATCTTATCTTGTGCAATTAATTTATTTTGGGTATATATGTATAGTCCAAAATGCCAAAAATTCTATTAGTGTTATTTACAATTTAAAAGTGTTATATAATCCAAAATGTCAAAAAGAATCTATTTAATTTTTATTACAAATTAGAAGTGTTCAAATGTCCAAATGTCGAAAAAATACAAAAATAATAACACATAATGTACAAAAATAATTAAATCCAAAAATACAAAAAAATAATAAAAGGGGCAGCGCAAAGAAAATCTGGGTTCCAACAATGCTCTCCAGGGAAGAAGTTTGGGCCCGATCCGCCCCAAACTCGAAAAATAGTCAAGGCCTGCTCAAAATCATTAATTACTAGACCTAGAATTTCAATATAAAAAGCGATCAACAAAGAAAGATGACAGTCGGATAACGAATTTCAAAGGGAAAATAACCACACAAAAAATTGGGTTTCACACCAAACCCTAATCACCCAAACAAGCAACAGATCCAAAAACGATGATAAATGACCAAGAAAGGAGATAGATGAAAAGGTGGGGAAGAAACGACCGATACGGTGGAAACCACCACCACTCACCGATACCACCACAATCTCACCACCAACCACCTCACGCAAAACCCCATCACCACACCCATCACCGTAAACCACCACCTCCCTCTCTCACCCATCGCCAATCAATCCAAAACCGTCGTCCCCTCTCCCACCGCCGCTTCTCTATCTCTCCTCCTCCTACCACCATACCCAGTCGCGCGAACTCACCACCAACCACCTCACGCAAACCCCTTTCTCCCTCCTCACGACCACCACAAACATCACTCACCTTCACCACCCTCCAAACCGAAACCACTAGTCAGAAAACGTAGAGAGATAAAAAAACAGAGAAAGCAAACTGAGAGAGAAAAGAGGAGAGATGGAGAAGAAGAGAGAGGAACCGAAACTGAAAAAGGAGAAGGAATAGACCAAAAAAGCGAACCTGGAAACGTGAGTGTTGCCGGCGAAACCCACCACCGCAGTCATCGTCTTCTCCCGGCTCCTCGCCGTAGTAAGCTGCCGTGAAAATTCCCCACTCCGTTCGCGAAGGCCACCAAGTATCCCTTCCATCACGCCGCTCTCCTCCCCCAAACACCTAAAAACGCCTCTATCTCTCCTCCGTGAATTCCGGCGAGAAGCTTGCTTTCTCTCTCCCACACCTCCCTGATTTCTCTCTCTCTCTCGCGTGAATGGGGGGAGCCGCGCGGCGCAGCAAGGTAAGAAGGGAATGGGTTTTTTTTCTTTTTTTAGGTTTTGAAATTAGGGTTTGGGCTTATATGGGCCTCCAAGATTATTTTTTTAATTATCGACACTCCTTGCACCCCTTTGATTCATGCGCGAACCCCCTCCTCACTTAAGCCCAGTTTCGCATACTGGGCTCCTATATGCGAACTGGGCTTGCTGATTACACCCCCTGCTTAGTTATACAACCCCCGTAACTAGTAACACCCCCCATTTTGCAATTTTCACATTTTTCTCGTTTTAATTCTTTTTCAACTCAAATAATTTCTCAATAAATCAAAAAACTTTGTTAATGGTTTTGCGAAGCCTCTGCTTGCATAATCATTAACAATGAGGACCTAGTGGTGATCACTTGGAGCCTTTGCTCAATTGATCATCATGAATGCCTAATTTTTCTAATTATTTTCAATAAATCAAAAAAACTTTGTTAATGGTTTTGCGAAGCCTCTGCTTGCATAATCATTGACAATGAGGAACTAGTGGTGATCACTTGGAGCCTTTGCTCAATTGATCATGTGAATGCCTAATTTTTCTAAATATTTTCAATAAATCAAAAAAAACTTTGTTAATGGTTTTGCGAAGCCTCTGCTTGCATAATCATTAATAATGGGGAACTAGTGGTGATCACTTGGAGCCTTTGCTCAATTGATCATCATGAACGCCTAATTTTCCTAAAAAACTTTTCATTAAATCAAAAACTTTGTTATTAGTCCTGCGAAGCCTTTGCTTGCACGATTATTAACAATGGAGTGCTAATGGTGGTCACTTGGAGCCTTCGCTCAATTGATCATCATGAAAGCTCAGTTTTCACAACTAAACAAGTTAAAAACCAAAAACCTAGAACTACGTAGCTTTGAATTCTCCATCGCACCTGGAGATACGTAGGAGCGGATCCCCTCCGTCAAGCACAATAAACTAAAAACATTTTTCCCTTCAAAAAACTAAAGCGGTTAACTCTCGTCGAGCGTCGCAAATAAAACTTTCATTGAACCGAGAGGCAAATTTAAGCATTTTTCAAATCAGCACTTAAAATCACACGTTTAATTAAAGGTTCCCTTTCAGTAGAAAGGGGGTGTGGAGTGCTAATACCTTCCCTATGCCTAACCGACCCCCGAACCTAAATCTTCTGGTTTTCCAAAAGACCATCTGCCTTCCAAAAAGGTTTTTCTTCAATATTTTCCTCATAAAAATATTGGTGGCGACTTCATTGTTCTAAAAGGTTGTAAACGAAGAAAAACCCCTCGGGGACTTTTTCGGGCGCAACAGCTGGCGACTTCACTGGCGACTTCAATATCTCTCATACATTAGGAAAGTAATTGTAAGCATCACACATTTCATTTTCATTACATAAGAAAAATGAAAACCATAAGCAATCATCATCCGCATTGCATAAGCATCTCATTCATAATCATGAACAAAAATCATCATCAAATTCATTCAAAATATAGCATTCATGCATCATTTCATTAACCTCATCACTTTAGTTCAAATACATCATTCCTCCATACATGCATCTTCAAAAAAGGAAAGGGGCATTGGCATTTCATACTTTGCCTTGCCTCTAAAAAAAAAATAAAAAAAAATCAATCATCATTTAGGAAAAAAGCATCATTCCTGCATCTTTCAAAAGAAAAGGGGGCATCGGCATTTCATATCTTGTCTTGCCTCTATAAAAATCGTTCTCAAAAGAAGCATCATTATTGCATCATTCATCATCCAAAAAGGCATTGACAATCATATTTCGTCTTGCATAAAAAGAAAACCTAAAAAAAAAAAACAAAAAAAAAACTTTTAGAATGATCACACTTTTCAAGTGAACATGCTTTCATGCATTTCATTCTCATCATGTATGCATCATAGTATTTTCATCCATGCATTGCATACAACAAAAACTTTGTGATGAGAGACGAGATGTTCTTGCAAAGTAATCTTTCCTTTTTTGGAAAAGTTTACCCTCACTCATTTGCAAACTCAAGGTGTTCCAAGGCCCTCAATATATTTATAAGCAGTGTTATCAAAACCGAGTCGGTCAAGACACTGGGTCACTGGGTCTTTGGTCGGGCCAGCGGGTCTATGGTCGGACTGCATCAGCCGGACACACTAAAAATTGACCTGATATGTATAAATTTGTACATAACAAAGCCTTCAAAAAATTGTAATATATCTTAGAATCTACAAAACAAATTCTCAATACAAAATTAACAAAATTCTTCAAATTTACTATACAAATTTAAATCCATAAGTCCATAACCACATCATAAGTACATAATTAAATAAACAACCATGAAATAATAATAGTCTCAACATATCCAAATTCATAATTAGTACCTAATTACATATACTTTACGTAAGATATATAATATATATCATGTTTGTAAGCTTATTAACAACAAATGAAGTTGTCGTAGTGGTTAAGTGGTGTGGCACTACCTTCTGTTGCAGGGTTCGCTTTCCGTAAGAAGCCATTTTGTAACAAAAAACTTGAAAAAGTAAATTAAAAGCAATTGAGTCGTTTATGCAAGCAACCCGGATCGAGAAGGGCACCGGTTCCTGGTCGGATCGGTACGACCGGACTGGGCGCGGTCTGGTTTTGATAACACTGTTTATAAGCAAAAAATCACTTTTTAGGTTCAATAGAAAATTAATGTATTTAGACAATATTATAGTCTAGATACATTAATTTTTCAATAAATCTAAAAAGTGTTTTTTTGCTTATAAATAGGTCTAGAGGGTACTTCATCATAACATAGCGTTAAGAGGTGTCTTCCAACTTAATTAAGGTCTTATGATGAAATTCAGCCTTGGACATGTAACGGTATTAAATTTCTTGAGGGTTAGTTTCTACATGTGCGTAGAAGATACTCGATTAGTGACGGATCTGTGTTGTATTTAAAGGGTTCACTTGAATCCCCTGAATAAATAAATTGTGTACTAATATATCTATATAAAATGTTTTTGAATTTCCTGAAATATAAATATAAATAATATTTTTTATTACTATTATTATTTTGTCAAAGTTTCTACTTTGTGTTATTTTTAAGCAAATTTTCTACTATGTGTTAAATCATTAATTTGCTAATATTTTCATATAATTTAAACATATCAATTTTTGACATATTTAAATTTATTATAAAAAAAATTAAACAATCTGTCATATAAAAGTATTTCCATTAAAAATATTTCTCATAAGTAAATACAACTGTTTTTTTAGCAAACAATTCTTTTAAAAGTTATTTAGAAATGAGTAACAAAATGGTAATTGCATAAAATTTTAATCCTTCCCTGATAAAAATAAAATTAATCCTTCAAACTTACCATTTAATTTTGTATATAACTTGTTTTACTAAAAATATTTAGAAAATAATATCATTAAATATGATTAAGTTACTTTTTTTTTACTCAAAACAGCTTAATGCATTTCATTTAAAATTGTAGCAAAGATACATGCAGACACATCAAGAGAGTATGAGAAGGGTCGAGTCGAACACAAATTTACTACTCATACTATGAGCCACACATTGTTTGTCGCTTCTCTCTGAAAACTCAACATGAGAGTTTAAGTTAAAAAACTAAAAGCCTCCCTACAATAATGTAAAATACAACCATAGTTAGACACAATAGTTGGGGCCTTATTAAAATCATTAACAACCACCTTGGCATCCAGCTCAAAGATAACATTTTGGTAACGAAGATCCCTCACCCAATCAATTGCTAAATCAAACCCAAGGCCTCCCCTTTATAAACCTCTAATAAAGGCGTGAAACAATGTAACTTTGCAGCAACAAACTCCCCTTGCTCATTGCGAAGACACATCCCAAAGTCAACCTTGTTGCCGTCGACATCGAAAGCTGCGTCAACATTGCACTTCATGAAATTTGGAGGGGGCTTTCTCCAACCAGTTGCTGCAGATTCGGCTTGTTGTTGCAAGTGAGGTGCTGGTCGCTGAGAAGAGTTGCTGACCAAGGACCAATCCTCTAACAGCACTGCTCCATTGCGCACAATTGTAGCTGCTGAGTCACGAGTATTGTTCCAAACTAGATTGTTTCTGCTTGACCATATGTTCCACATATTCATTGCCCAAGCTACACGGACATCTCCATGCAGCTGCTGCAAAACAACAAAAAACCAATCATGGAAAGAAGCTGCAGTAGCGGCCTCGTGTGCAAGCAGCGCGCCTACACCAAGAGCTAGCATGACAACAACATGTTCCCCGCCGCTGGGATCGGGGGACGGGTTGGGGATGTCGATACCCACCCCGACCCGCTTATTTCATTTTATTTTATGCAAATATATTCATTGATTTTGTTTCCACAAACAAGTGCATATTTGTTTCTTAAATTAATTTTCACCACAAAACGGACATAAAGGAGGCACGTCTAATCCCGACTTTGAAAAGGACATCACGGGCGCTCCAACATGTTGTTGCAGGGAATGCAATCCATATTTGTTTCTTCAGTTTCACAAACGCCATTAAGTTACTTGGAGTTAAGTGATATGTTTGACCACCAATAAGTCTTCTTTTTACTTATATTTAAAATTGAAATAATAATAGTTTAGTGCCCCCTCAAATTGTACGTATCATTTGCGCGCAACTGCAGAGATTGATCAATCGAGTTGGGTAGGACCACAATAGGCGGCAAAACTCTCCCTCAAATGATTTAACATTGTTGCTTGCCCAAGATTTAAACTCAAGACTTTGATTAAACTAGAAGAGATCCCTATCATCCTATCTAAGTGCTCTTAGGTTCTATGTTTCATATTAGTAGTGTGTTAAAGTGGTTTTGTACATAATAAGGAAGTCATTATATTTTAATGTTTTTCATAACATTATTATTAGTCTTTTTCCTATTATGTCCTTGATTGTTTATTATCCATCATACTTGTTTATTTATCTCTTACAATAAATAACTAAGGATATAATTGGAAAACAAATAATTAATGTAACCTTAAACCATCAAAATGACAACTAAAAATAAACAATTTTCTCCAAAAAACAACAAATTTCGACAATTTTATTGTAAATTTTTCTCCTTTGTGAAATGAGTTATTCATTCCAATTGAAAGTTGAAAACTAAAAGTGAGGAGAAAAAAAAATATCATTCCAATTGAAAGACTGAAACTAAAACATATCAAAAGTGAGAGAAAAAAAAATGGCTAAACTTAAACTAAGAACAAAGATAAAGTACCAAAAATACAAAAATATTTTTAAAAAGTAGGGACAAAAACGAAATATGAACATAAATTGGGGAAAACCATAATTAACCATTCTTTTTGATGTATAACGAGTTAGTTTTTTTAAAATAGACAAAGTGATTAGAAATTAGTGTGTTAGTTGTTAGAGGAGAGGGGGGAGTTTTAACTCAAACCATATGAGCTAGTTACATCTATCTATACCTATATATAAAGGGGATTAAAAAAAAAACTGCCACTTTTGTTGTCAGATTTTTCTAACACACCACCCACTCACACACTAATACACCAACATACGTCATTTTTTTTTTTTCCGCTGGTGTAAAATAAGGTTCCCACCTTATCTCCCTGCTTTACTCTCGCGGACAGATGAGAATGGCAACACAATCTTATCTCATCAATCTCAACTCCTTCCATACGGCAATCACAGGTAACTTAGATAACTAACTACTCTAATCCCCCATCCTATCAAAATCTCACTTCACTCTTTTTCTTTTTCTTTCCATTTTTGCAGGATGGAAACCTTCAATGTTCAAACCTCGCAATTTTGACTTTGGTGTCTCGGTAAGTATCATCATTATCTTGTTATTTTAAATACTTTGCACCAGTATAGCTTATAACGTGAACACTGAACATTAATCTGTCTAATTATTTAGTAATTGTTTGTTTTCCTTATTTCTGCATAGTCTCGTAGCTTCAATTTATGGTTAGAATGTACAAAAGTATCTTTCTTTTGTTGCTACACTGAATCGCAACTTCAAGTACCTAGTGTGGGGAGAGGATAGGTGGATTAGCAGGAAATAAAATTCAGAAAACACCATCAGTTTCAAATCTTAGAGATTGGGTCGGTCGAATTGCAAATTGCAATACAAGCTTGTGGTGAGAAGAAGCTCCTTAAAGATGGCTTTATGGTGCAATATCTGTTTATACAAATTGATTTTATTAGAAAGGGCTTTGGAGTATTGGGAGAAAGATAAAATTTTATATGGATATCACATAACATACTGTATCCAGCTTATAGCTCTAGATGGCACATGTTGGCACCAACCTGGTTTAAATGCCTGTACTCACTCCTAAGAATTCATTCATTCAATTACTGGTTTTAAGGATCTTGTTGGCAAATATGATGATTCTAAATGGCATTATGGCACCACAACTGGATGAAGTAATGACTTAAGGTCGTATTGTATGCTTTACTTGAAAATGGTGAGAATGAAAAGACAGATCATGCACTAGATTATTGGTATTTTATTAGACAAGATTGTTTTCTTGGCAACTTTGCATAATTCAACGTAGGTTGTTTTCTTAGCAACTTTTTGTGCTACTGGTTCTGTGATATCAATTTTTGCTGTACTAGTTTAATGTTGATGTATTGATCAATGCTGCTATTACTGACACAAAGTTAATATCTCCATACTGTTGCTATTTGGATATGCATGAGTTCCCTTGTTTTCTTATAGGTATATTTGTTTAATCTATTCTTAATCCTGCTAGTATTTATAAAAATAACATACTCTATTAAGTTTGTTTAAACAAATGAAGACCCTTGAAACATATGTATTTTCTCCCTCACTGCAAAACATCATGTTATATCAAATTATCTCATAACAGTTATGCATTTTAATTATTGCAGAAAAGTTCAAAGCATCCTACTAAAAGAAACGTCGACGGCAGTTCACGAGTCGTGCAATGTTTTCCATGTTACACAAAAGTTGGAGCTTCTACCGGCGTAACATTCTCAGTCCTAGATGCAGCTACTGCACAAACATGTATTGATTTAGATTTAGACTTGAATACTCTCAAGCTTAACATTCCAGAAGCTTTACACACATCCACAGATTTCATGACAAGAGTGGTTCTTGCTGATCTTGATCCTGCTACAGCAAAACTAATTATTCCGTTTTTAGGTCCCTTCCTCTCTGCGTTTGGTTTTCTCTTTATCTTGAGAATAGTCATGTCTTGGTACCCAAAAATACCAGTGGGAAAGTTTCCATATGTAATAGCTTATGCTCCAACTGAGCCACTTCTCATTCCTACCCGCAAAGTGATTCCTCCTCTTGCTGGTGTGGATGTTACTCCTGTGGTTTGGTTTGGATTGCTTAGTTTTCTTAACGAAATATTAGTAGGTCCACAAGGATTACTAGTTCTCCTTTCTCAGCAAGTCAAGTAGTGTATATATTTGGTGTTTTTTGTGAATGACAGGTTTATATCTTATCTTTGTTTTTGGATGTATACAAAGTTAAATACTAACATGATCTAACACACTATATACGAATCATTTTAGACTACACTCCTTGTGGGTGTATCTATGCCACAAAAAAAAAAAATCAACCCGATTGATTAAATATTTATATTAAATAAATACATGCATGCCCAAACACATACAGAAATTAAAATTAAAATGACAAAAATGATCTAATTGTAACATTTTATATCTTGAAACATACGAGAAACTAGTTCAACTGTGGACAATACTGAAAGGGTACAGCTCTCAAGTGACACGAGAGTCCAGTGAAATCCTAATCATTCATTAGTGAGAGAGAAAATGTGAGTTTACATTGTAATAAATGAGAGAAATGAGCTTTAAGCATGAGATTTGTAATACTTTAAAGGTGGTCTTTCTCAAGTTTTTTACTACTTGAGAAAATGTGGGTTTACAGTGTAATAAATGTGAGTTTTTTTTCCAGCTAACACTAACAGCGGAGCACTTGTAGGAAAGACCACTGATTGTCCTTTTAAAGATCCAGCTTGTCTATAGGGACAATCAGGGTTCTTCAAATCTGCGCAATTTGGTATCCACAGGAAAATCAATGGATTCAGCCCAAGTGCTTAGATACTTATCATCAAATGACAGGGAAAGATACTAAAGCCAACACAAAGACAACAAGATACTTAAACGACAAAACTTTCATCACCAAAATTATTATTGTACAAGATATCTCTTCTAAGAATTTCGTACATTCTCACCGCTACAAGAAATGTCTTCTGGACACGTAATTAGAAAATAAATTACAAAAATAGGTGAAAAGTGCTAAAAATAATTTCAACATTCTGAACCTAATCTACGGCAAATGCTAATATACAAGCTGACAGACTTGGTTTCTGTCAAACTATCTTCTGAGAAATGAGTTGGCTAAACAGACAACCGTTGCCAGAAATAAATAGCTGCATTTTTTTAACTGTGTTTGTTCCTGTCTGTTATGAGGGCTGCATCTGATCTCGCCGAAGAGTCTGTTGGAGCTGAATAACCTGTTGTCGCTGCTCTGGTGGCAAGGAACTTAATTGCTCGGGTGTTAGATTCAACACTTGTTGCAGTAAAACAGACTCCACATCAGCTGGCAGCTGGGACTGAGCAAAGAAATGAATGGTCATTTTATATATCCGGATTCACTTTGGCTACGTTGACCAAATAAGATATAGCCTAGGCCGTTGTGGTAAAAGTAATCAAAACAGCAGCAGCATTTGAAACAGTAAAAGTAGAAATGTTGTAAATCTGATATGCAGGGAAAAGAAAAGGACATTGTCTCCAAAAAATAGTTGGGAGTAGACATTGGAAATAGATCATATTTTCTTGACCATATATAACAAATTTTCAAATAATGAGATATTCATATGTATGCAGTACGAGAGATAATAAGGAAAGTTTACTTGCATGTTTAAATAACACATTATCCGTCGAGATAAAGTACTGCAATGAAAAAATATAAACTTTGGATATGCAAGATCTACTATATTACTCCCTCTGTCCCTGTATACAAAACCATTTTATACTTGGTGTCATTTGATCTTTTCTCACGTATGTATGTATGGATAAAGTATTTTACACTACCTACGCATATAATCCTCTCTCATAATTCGACTTTTATAACAGATGGCATATTGGTGTGATCCCTAGCAGAAATAACGATCAGCTCTCCCAAACTCTAGTTCCACACCAACATGGGGTCATGCTGGGACATGATCCCTGAAGTACAGACTAGTGTTCTAAAGATGGTTTGCTCGCCACGAGTACAAAGCATAAATTTATCCACCTAGTGATGATATCTTAAAAGGAAATATAAGAAACCTATTATATAGCACAATTGTCATCTACATAAGTCAAATATTTAACTCTTTCAAGAATAGTAGGCAAGGCATATCACCTTTTACTTATGTAAAGATACTTACTACCTAAAGTAAATTACAACTAGTCTTTCATCTTAATTCATCCACTAAGGGTGCGATCAAGTATATCTAAGCATGAATCTAGGTCAATTTTAGAATTTACAAAGCCTTTTCGTTTTCAAGTGACACTATTTTGGAAAAAAAATAATATTCCTATATCCGTAGTTTTAAAAGTCCAAGATAACATCAATTATTAGTTTGTCAACAATACCTCTTTTAACCCAATTAATTAATAAGAGAGAAATTTGTGCAGACACAATATATTCAAGAGATAAAGGGTGTAGTAGAAAGTTAAACAATGATTCAATATCAAAGAAAATATTAACTGACTTTCTCAATATGTGAGCAATAATATTAAACAGAACTTGAAAAAGAACAGGGGTAGTAATTAAGAAGCATGCAACACTAGCAGATGCTGAGGTATATTCCTGACATCCTTTTTATAAGGTTAGAGTAACTTTTGGTACCACGTGAAGGCTATTCAGAATACAGAACTCAAACTGGCTGACCATACAATAAATCTCACATCCAAATTCAGACAAATCAATAATAAATCGTTAATCACCAAATAAACTCATAATGGAGAAATTATTCACCGTCACTACTTGTCTAGGAATCACCAAGTTACACATACCTGAGAAGATTGTTGATCAGAGTATCGCACTTCTGCTTTAGTATTTGCAGGTACAGGTAATGAGCTACTTCCAAGAACATGGGATGATCCATTGGTAACAGGCACGTCAGCAGAAAGAGAAGTGCTCCTTCCTTCATCCAATCTCATGAGCTTTGACGGGCGAGTAAAAGGTTCTGAAAAATTGCTTGTACTCTCTACTCCCAAAGGCATTTTTGAATATTTACTACTACTCTTGGCCCAATCCTCAAGAACTTTAGAAGATCTATCACCTTCTTTACTAAGTAACTGCGAAACAACTGATGTTGTGGAGGGGCCAGGCTGTTTAATAAATAAAGTGAGATATTTTATTTGAAGATATAACCATATCAAAAAGATCTTAGTTATAACCAGCTAAGCAAAAAAGCCAAGACTGAAGAGAACATCAGCTTCTACACATAGTAGATGGTCAAACATAAGTTTATTGAATTTTTCTTTGAAGGTAAATAATGTAAAATGCATTGCAAAGATGTCAAGAATCATCCACCAGTAGGTACTTTGCAGTTTTCTGATTTTGCTCTTCGTTAACCAGCCACTTTTATAAACAGAATATAAAAAGGGATGCAAAACTTGGATTCTTTCTTATTTTAATCCAAAATCACCCCCACTTGTAATATCACTCTTCCAACTTCTTATTGGAGAAATGTTTTGTAAGGAGTCCAGGAAATTGATAGGAAAAGAAAGAACGGTTTTATTGAAAGAATGCGAGAATAGGAGAAATTTTCTCCTCCAAGGGTTTCCCCTTCTCAACAGAGCAAATCCCACTCAAATGATTAACTCAACAATATTCCCTCTATGCTAGAGTCCATACATGATAGGACATAGGACTCTAACTAACTCCTTATCCTAACAAACCATCAAACCATTATCCCTTATCCTATCGTATTACTAACTGCCCCTTATTATAAGTCGTAACAATATATCCTTACCCAAAACAATATTTTCCTTAAGGTTTAAGTCTACTAAACTTGTCTTGCTCCATTGGTTGTTGAAAACAAAAATCTCCCCTCCTGGATCCCACAGTTGGAAGCTTGTCCAGTCAACATCAAACGAGTCATATAGAAGAGGAAGCCAAATGAGGGAGCCTACATATTGTCTACTATACCATCTTAAGGGATTTTTTTTTAGAAATCCTTATACTTGTGCAAAAATTCAAAACCCCCGGCAGGCTAACAAGGATTACTCTTATAGAGTTTGTCACCGATCAGGCCCGCTGATATTAGATTTGGAATTAGGCCATTTAATATCTTGAACTGTTGAACCCAAAAGTGACCCTCGAATTGGGTCAGGCCCATTAGGTTTCGAGGCTGATCTGGATTGCAACAGCGACGCTCTCTCTTCTATCCATCTCCCTTGTTCCTTTCAAATCATGCGCTACTTTTATGGGATAAAGTGATATACTTGGATTATGGTGCTCAGCTAGGTGACTAAAAGACAATGTCTTCACTCAAAGATATGCATTGGGAATGGAAAGCTTTGCTCAGTTGATGGGTATTTCTTTTGTTGTCTGGGTTTTTGTCTTCTTTCTTATTTTGTGCTACAGGCATTTTTCTATCTCTAGTACGAACGACCAATTGCTATGCCAAAATAATAAAGTGCATAAAGGAAGATTAATGGAGCTAAACAAACATGGTACATTCTAATCTCAACTTACCGTTTTTTTTTGGGTCAAAATTATCTCAACTTACCGTTTTATCCATTGGTTTTTCAACAGTACTAACATCTACACAACATACAACGACACAATAATACAAGCAAAATACGGCACCTGAAAGCTTGCATCTGGACGAACCATTTGAATATTATGTCCAACGGTTGAGCTTCCAACATGTACTGGATGCTGTAGGAAAGAGGCAAGCAGTTGCTGGTTCAGAGGTGTCGAAGTTGCTGGTTGAATTGGAGGCCTAACAGAAAAACTGCCCAAGGATGAGGGGCGCACAGAAGGAATAGACTGCCCTGACATTAATCCCGGCTGTACAACAGGGTTGTTTGAATGATGTTGAAGGGGAAATGGAGGCTGAAATGGAGGCTTTGGTTGTCCAGTTAATTGATTAGGAGCCAAAGGGTTATATGGTATAGTGCTGACTTGGCCTTCTTGAACATATGGTGTCAAGCCAGACTGCAACTTGTTCTGTCCAAAAGGAGGTAGGCCAGACACAGTTTGAACCAATGATGGCTGACCCAAGTTACCTTCGTTCAATAAAGACTGAGAGCTTTGATCTGAAACCAGTCTAAGGTTTGGCATTTGTAACTGCAACAATTATCATTAATAATGAAGTTAAAAATAGCTGTAAAAACTGGACGGGATAAGCTTAAGGAAAAAAATATGTTTGTAATTTGATAACACATAATAATAGAATATTCGCTGATTCTTGTTTAAAAAACTGTCAAATTAGCATATGCAAATCCTTTTCCACAAATTAGGAGGTTCAGTTCACAGCTTCGGAAGTTGGAACAGAACCCTAAATCAAATCTGAAGTATTGGATGACAAAGACGTGTCATAAAAAAATTAATGGAATGGAATAAGAAAGAAGGTACCACTTGGGAGGTCACCATCCCTAGCATTATCTGAGCCTGCAAATACAATGAATTTACAAATTATGAATAAATTATGCTCAAAGAAATTATCCAAGTTATTAAATTCTAGATATAGATCCAATGAAACTAAATCATACATATGGATGTTAGAACTTAGGAAGTTAGAACTTAGAAGCGCAAAATTCCCAATTTCCCCATATGCTATATTTCAAAACAGTAACAAATATTGTTCGTCCTATAGAACTACCAACAAAATCTAAATATAGGAAAGAGAGATCAGCAATGCTTTGGTCTGTCAAAATGAAGACATAGAATAGATCGACCACACCAAATTGAAAAATAAAAAATGGCATCCCACTCATTTTCTTTAGACAAGAAGTTTGCCAAAATGCTTGCAGAAACCTCAATGGCCCAACTCATATGGGCCAATCCCATAACAAGTTGTATGGCCAGAGCATCTTTGGCAGAAAATTATGGTAACACTTTCCAATCGAATGCCCTACGCTACCTCCCAACAAATATATATTCAATAAAGAGCTTATGTTAGGTTATCACAGGCTGAGATTTACTTAAATGCACAAGCCACTACAGGAACCCTACCTCATAGACCGTCAAATGCTCAAGCAAATAAACCAAGTATAATCACCTATTGTTACAAAATACAAACCATAAAAATAGACCAGGATAGTCTCATCTAAATTGAAAAATATGAACAAAGATCGTCCAACTATTCATTCTTCTTTAGTTCTTTTGCATACAAAAATGTCTCAACCCCATCTGTCTGATTTTAAAACAGTCTCCACTACCTACACGACTATCATAGTTCTTAATTCTTATCATTCTTTTTACATTTGTTCATCCCCTTTATGCAATTTGATATCAAGCATTCTGTAAGAAACTAAGAATGAACGAATACAGTAAAGGACATTCTTATCATACAAGCAGATGTAAGAAGAGACAAGTTCATCGACAAAGAATGATGTGCTTGCGTAAATGCGCAAAGGAAATGACACGGGAGGGAAGTTCATGCCTGAAAAAGAGCCTTGGGCAACTGTGGTCTTGAAAGCAACAGCTGGCGAGCCAATTCCTTGTTGTGTGTAGCCATTCCCTGCCATCATAACAAGAAAAAATAAGTCAAGAAAATATAAGGTTGTCTATGAAAACGAAGTTAGCTTTACCAAATATTTACCTTGAGTTCAGAGATAATCTCAGTCAGCTGACTCCTGGACATTTTGGCCAGATGCAGTGTCAAAGGATCATTTGTCAATGCCGACTGACTCTGCATACCATTTTGATTTGGTTGGATGCCAGACTGAGCACCACCTAGAGCTGCAGTCATAACAGTTGCAGCTGTTATGGCAATGTGAAGACCAATAGGTTGATGCTGAGCAGCTTCCCCTTGAACAGCTGGGATGCCTATTTGTTTCTGAGGGTCTTTAATATAAAAATGAGAAAATGAAAACACGTGATCAAAAATATCAGTGATTGAATGCACGAGATAATTTATCACAATATAAAAGAACAGAGATAGCATAAAGAACCGACCAACATTGGCTGTCATTCCAGGGCCCCCACGACCCTGCAGTGAAAGAAAGGGAAACACTTTTAATCCATGATGAAATTGATATTTAGCACACGACTTGCTTTTTTAACCTACGGCCTACGCAAGTATGAAAAATTAGGTTGGAAAGGGGGAACAACAACGACAAAATCTTCAAGGTGTCCTAAGTCTTTTTATTACGCACGGTGTCCTACATCTTTTTGCATCAGTTTTGAAATTAATAATAAATTTTCAACATTACTATAGTGTTTCTGTTTGATTAAAGGCTTTACAGCTTGGAGTGATTGTGGGTGGCTCAGTAGACTGGTCAAAAATGTAATCATCAACAAATAAAAGACATTGATTAATGTGAGATCACTGCAGTGCTTAGATACAATTATAATTATTTCATGGCATATTTATCAATATTATTGTATGGAAAAGCAAATTTAACTAGAATATGTGGCATTATATATCACTTTCAAAGCACATATGCCCAACAACTTGGATCGTGAATAGAATCGAATTTCAAGCAAAACCGGAACAAAATCGTAAAATCGCAAGATTTTACGAACTGAATTGCAATTCTCTTGGTAAAATCGTAAGCAAAATCGTGACTTAAAGAAGAGAAAGATCTGGGTTGGGTTTGCACGACCTGGTTGCTTCCCCTTTTTAACCTCTAAACCCTAATTGTTCACCCTCCCACAGCATTGAAACCTCATTCTCATCTCTGTCTCTCACGCTCTCATCTCTAATGGTGGTTTTATTTTGATTAAGACTTGTGAACTTATGCACTGTACTAGTTTATAGCAATATTTTTGTTTTTGTAAAATCTTACGATTCTACTTGCCTTTTTGGAGTTACGATCTTGCTGCCCCTCCCGATCCCACGTAATTTCTTCGGTAAAATCTTATGATTCTACTTGCGATTTTATGAGTTACGATCTTATTTCCCCCCTCACAACGCAAACTCTCGATTTTGACAACCATGCACATACCGGTATGAATAGTTGGGAATTGAGCTTCTTTTCAGAAAATTTACTGCACTTTCTTTTAAACAAAATATAGCAAAGATTTAGGAAAAGTAATTTGTAGCTATTTCCATAAGTTCTAACAAATTACCTGCTCTTTATTTCTATCAGACCCTTTATCATTTTCAGCAAAATCAACACGTAATTGGCGCCCATTAATTTCATAACCCTGAAGATTCCGCCGTGCACTTAAAGCCGTCTCTTCATCCTTATACTCGCAGAACCCATAACCTTTAGGTTTCCCAGTTTCTCTGTCAACAACTAATCTGTGGATAGAAGAAAATGAGCAATTTCTGAAAAACTATCAAAAAGAATAAATAAACTTATCAACTAATACAGAGACCTAAAAATCATTTTTTTATAACAAAAACAAATCAATTTCAGTGAGAATAAAGCCACTAGTCACTTCTAGTTGTAGATATTATCCAGAACCAATTCCCCTAATTGCAGAGTTGAATAAATCATGAATTATAGCAAAACATAAACAAAGAGAGCTTAACTAATTAGAAATATACCTAAAAGAGACTACAGGGCCAACCTCCTGGCAGATTTCAATAAGCTGTTCCTCTGAGGCATCATAGGGTATATTCCCAACTACAACAGAAATCACAAAAATTGTCGTAACCATATCAATTTCAAGATTTGCAATATCGAGAACATTGAAGAACCAGAAAGCTACGAAGAAATCAATCAATCACGGTACAGAGAGAGAGAGAGAGAGATACCAAAAACGCAGCGATGTTGGGACTGAGAGGAGGCCATGAAATCAACAGGAGAAGAAGAAGGTGAAGCTCTGCTCCATCTTCTTCCTCCTCACCACCATATTTTGTTCACCGACCTCTCTGCGCTCCGATCTTCACCAATCACCGAGGGGTTTTTTTTTCTTGCAAAATTTAATTTAACTTTATTTCTCATACGCGTTTTGTTTTATTTTTTTTCTTTTGATAAAGAACATTTATTTATGTTTAAACTCTTTGACTCACCTAGGTAATTAAGGAAAGGCTCAACCTTTAGAATGTGTGCTGAATCTTTACAAATTGGAGTCATTTTCGTTGATGTTTTTTTATCTATGTTTTTTTAACTGGATTTTATCAAATTTTTTTTATCAATTGTTACAAGTAATAATATATAATATTCCCTTTTTTTGGTAAATGTAATATATAGTATAATATAATATAATATTACTAGTTGGCTCATTGTCCGCAAACGCATAGGTTCAATTTATGCTGCTGATGTAAAGATATTTTTGGTGGGTCATCTGTAAATATCTATGTTATTATTAGCGCTGAAATAGTCGTGAAGTCTGACTTGACTTACGCGAATCCAATTGAAAGAGACTAATTGGTCTATGTTTTGAAAATGTGAGAGACTAATTTGTCTAAAAAATTTGTTACCAACCAATTTGTCCCATAAAGAAAGTATTAATGACAAAAATGAGTTTTTACTCTAGAGTTTATTTTATATGCACGTATAATTCATGGAGTGGTTGGTCATCAAATGACCGAGTCCAGATTCTCACAAGTATTTGTCGGATAATTTCAAAGAGAGTGATACATACAATATAAGGATGGTTACTAATTGTGTCACTCTCTCTCCAAATTTGTCTCACAAGTACTTGTGAGGATCCAAACTCCAATTGACCGATAGGTGGTTACTAATTGACTAGATTTTTTTAGTGATGTGTCAATCTGCAATTGGTAGATAGTGTAGAACACTTATCCACCAATTGTGTATATAAATTAAATCTTTAGATATACTACTACTACTAGAAATGCTGCATACTAGAAATGTTGCAAGGGTGTTTTTATACCCCCACCATATCTCCCCACAATAAAGTGAAACCCCAAAATACCCCTTTGAAAACCAATTTAAAAAAAAAAACAAATCGTATATACGTTTTGAGTACGTATATACGATGGCTATTTTATGTCCAATCGTATATACGTACTCAAAACGTATATACGATGGCTATTTTATTTTATTTAAATAATTTGTTTTAATTTAAAAAAAATGTTATAAAAAGGCTACTAAAAATTCGTTAAAGAGTCAAAACTAATCAAAAAATTATAAAAACACCACTAAAAATCTAACAAAACCAAAATAAGTCTATGCAAATTTTTTTAGATTTTTTGGAGACTATGAAAAATAAAAAAAAATTAATAAAAAATAGTAAACGATGAAATTTGGGATTTTGAGGCTGTAGTCCCGTAAGAACTCCCTTCTACGGGAGTCATGCTCGGTGATTTTTTTTCGGATTTAATGATTGTGGTTTCATTATGATCGGAGTAGGTTGCCCGAAAACTTAATTTTTAGCCTAAATTATTCGTTCGACGTCTAACATCGTTACGTGTTAACGAACTACACACTATATTAATTTTTATATAGTGTGTAGCCTTAATAAATTTTTATTTAACTAAAAAAATAAAAATACCATAGGGATCGTATATATGTTCAAATGAACATATATACGACCCTAAATTATTGGCCATCGTATATACACCCCCCAAGCGTATATACGATTGGCCAACCCCACATCAATCGTATATACGCCTTGGGGTGTATTTATGATGGCCAATAATTTAGGGTCGTATATATGTTAAAAAAACATATATACGATTGGTGCAAAAAAAAATTAAAAAAATATATACGTTTTGTCAAGGGTATTTGGGGGTTTCACTTTATTGTGGGGGTATAAGGAGATATGGTGGGGGGGTAAAAAAACACCCATGTTGCAATGGTCCGGTGGAAATGCACCTATTCAGTGCACCCAGCATATGAAAGGTCATGGTCTCATATATTAAATTGGATGCGTTTACATTTAGTCTTGAGTTTGATCCATAGTCGATGCGTATGAAAAAAGTTTATTGAATGGATATTCGATACCTCGAAGGTTAGTCTTCACAGTCTCGTGGAGTATACCTTTATTTAAAAAAAGGAGAGAGATATACTATAACATTCAATATTAAGAGAAATGCTATTTGTACCCAAAAAAAGTATACCAAAATACGTATGGAATACAAAATGAATACGTGTATAAACATTTATTTTTTTATTTTAAATAAAGTTCAGTGTGATACCTGTATAATATATTTAATATTTAATTTAAAATAAATAAAAATATATCATACACATGTTCCTTCTGTATCTTATATGTATTTGTATCTTGTTACACTTTTGATACACTTTTTTTATTCAAATAACATTTCTTCTTGTTTTTTGGTCAGAAGAAGAAAGTTCAACCTTCGACACTACAAATTTTAGGTAGATAATAAAACGTATAACCCATCAAAAAAATAGTAAAATGTGTTTCATTTTCGTATTTAATATTTGAGAAATATTATTTGAACCAAAAGTGTACCAAAATACGAATACATATAGAATAATGAGGGAATACACATACACATATAATATATTTATTTTTTTATTTTTTTAAAACTAAATATATTATACGCATATAATACTTAATTTAAAATAAAAAATAAATATTATAAGCACTGCCAACACCTTAAACTTACAGAAAAACAAATTAACAATTACATATACTACAAGGTAAAACAATAATATTTTCCCCTTCAATCTCTCAGCATTCAACTTCTTTTGCAGTTGACAATCTACTATCTTCCTACTTCAAAAACTTCTACTGTAAGTGCCGCTACATTTGATACACTTTGATTTTCAACTTCATTAATTTATTCCTCATCATCTGCACATAAGAAGAAATTGCACGTACTAGGCATCTGCAAAATATGTAAATAAGAAATTCATAAGAAAAACTTCACAAAACTGTTGGAAGTTCCTAATCTTTCAAAACCCTAAGTCTAATCTACCCTTAATCAGGCTTTAAAAATATAGCCGTTACAACCAAAATCAGCCACATCACATAGTCAAAACAGAATTCAAATAAGTGACCTAAACCTAACGGTTTATTTGGTTAAAGGCTGTTAGTAACTAACTAACTACCTTTAACCAACATGTCCGTATTCTATTGTGCCTAAGTGTATATAAATAGGCAATTGTAAATACAATTTGTACATACTTACAATCATTCAATAAAATTTCAGTTTTTACATTGAGTGTTCAACAGTATCTTTTCTTACAACTCCCTGTTCTTAACCGTAAGCTCCAGTTTCTTCAACCTGAGTCTTTGAGTGTGTGAGTGATCAAGAAGGATCATACCTTGCATACAACAGAAGAAAGATAGGTTAGTAATTGCTTTTGTGACTAAGGCAATTCAGAAGAAGGAGAAGAAAGGTAAAGAAAAAAGGAATTTGCAGGAAAGTAATAAGAGGAAGTCATTACCTCTGTTATTGTTTCTGAGGAGGTGATTTCAAGAGTGAAATCACGAGCGCAGTTTGAATCACATCTCAGTGGTTCATGCACACAGGAACAGTAAGCAAAATTAGGGTTTGCAAGATTATAGTGCAGAAAGGTAAAGATAGAAGGTTCAAGGGTGATTTATTACCTAAGCGTGGCAAGAATCACTGTCAATCTTCAAGTACCTGCAAGAATCATACAAACCAGAAATTAGGGATTCAGATTAGGGTTTCTGAATACAAGTAAAATCAAACATCAGAACGGTAAAGAAAGAGTGGATCTACCTCAGAGGAGAAGATTCACAAGCTAGGTTGAAGGATTCAACCAGATCTGTGTAAACTAGGATTTGCAAGATCGCAAAGGTGAGAAGTAAGATTGAGGGTCTCAGCTCAAGCTTCAGGACAAAAACCACCGTGGGTTTTGTTCATCATCAGCCAAGATCATCATCGACGGTGAAACCAGAGAGAACCACCGCTTCAATCACCAGAACCACCGGTGAGAGCAGTGGTGCTCTAGGGTTTCGTAGAGAGAGAGAGAGGCCGGAGAAACAAGAAGAGAGAAGAGGGTTTCTTGATCTCCTGAGAAGAGAGAAGAGTAATAGAAAGTTAATATACGTCGGGTCAGAAACAACCCGCGTGTATCCAACCACAAACGGGTCCGGGCGCGCAGGATCCAGCAAAAACAATTGTTTGGCAGTAAAAGTGAAACTGGGCTGGAGCAATTGTAAAGCATTGGGCTTTACACATTGCACCCTCCATCAGTTACTACTACATCCTGCAAGTAAAACAATTAAAGTTAGCGAAAAACATTATGGTATAAACAGAGCATTGGTAAAAACGATCCAGGGCTACTTTCTAACTCTATTCTCTGTTTCTTTTAAGTTCTTTAAAGTTTCTTTAAATTTCTTTAAACCCTGCACAGTGAGAAATTGTGCAGGTTACTGTGTTCTAACTTTCTGTGTGTTTAAAAGTGTAAATTTGCAGAAATGGGTAAAGAAGACAGTTATGTTCCTAAGCTCAATGGGAACAACTATGATACTTGGGCTATTCAGATGAAGCCTATACTAGGGTCACATGGATGCCTATACTTGGTGAAAGAGGGCCTCACAGCACCTCAAGCTAATGCTACCCCTGCTGAAAAGAAAGAATTCCTTGAAGCAGAAATGAAAGACTTCAAGGGTCTGTCACTCATCCACAGAGCTTGTGGAGAGGAAGACTTTGAAAGGGTGAGGGACTGTGAAACCTCTAAGGCAGCATGGGATGCTCTAGAACATTATTACTCTGGTGCAGCTCCAATCAAGGAAGAGAAGCTGCAAGCTCTAAGAGCACAGTATGAAAGTCTTAAAATGAAAAAAGATGAAAAGGTAACTGATTTCTTCAACAGAGTGAAGAAGATCAAAATGATATGGGCTCTCCAAGGGGAGAAGCTTGAGGAGAATTCAGTGTGCAGAAAGATTCTCAGATCAATGCCAAAAAAGTGGTATGTGGTGACTAACACCATAGAAGAAACTACAAAAAATGTAGGCCTGAAGCTAGAGGAGCTCCAGGGAAAACTAGAGGCCAAGGAGATAAGGCTGGAGATTCTAGAAGAAGAATCAGATGATGAGGACCAAGCCATGTATGCAGCTAAAGCTAAGGGCAAGAAAGGTAAAAAGGGAGGTAGCAGTAAAAAGTCTAAGAGTTCTAAGAACAAGTCAGGTACTTCTAACTCTTCTACTAAATCTAGTTCATCTAAAAATAGCAATGCACCTAAGAAAAAGGATAAATCTAAGGTACAATGTTATAGGTGTGACAAGATGGGGCATTATGCCACTGAATGTCCCACCAGAAAGGGCTCTAAGCCTAAGGAGTCAGTTTCTGAAGCCAATGTGGCTAAGGAGGACTCGACTCGAGATCTTCGATGAATCGAGATAATGTTGCTTTCAAAGATGTCGTGTGATGAACCTAATGAAACTAAGCCTAAGAAGGATAGGATTAAAACTAAGAAAGGAAAGGAATATGTTGTTTTAATAGTAACAGGTAAAGATGGGAAAACTATAACAGAAATCTGGTACTTAGACTCAGCATGTTCTAATCATATGACAAGTAATAAGAAATGGCTAATTAACTTTGATCCAACTGTTAGAATTGCTATTAGGTGTGCTAATGGTAAGACTATAGTCTCTAAGGGTAGAGGGAATATAGAACTAACTAGAGTTGATGGGGAAAAGGTAATAATCTATGATGTGTTATATGTTCCTGAGATAAGTTGCAATCTAATCAGCTTAGGACAGTTAATTGAAAAAGGGTTCTCTTGCCTAATGAAAAATGCTAAGTTGAAATTGTTTGATAAAGAGGATAAGCTAATTCTAACTACTCAACTAGCCAATAACAGAACATTTAAAGCTAGTATAAGCAAGACTGAGGCACTGTGTTTAAGTGCCACCACTGACAGTGATACTAGTTTATGGCATAATAGGTTTGGACATCTTCACTATAAGGCTCTAGATAACCTAAGTACTAATAAACTAGTAAAGGGGTTACCTAAGATAGCTAACATTAAGGAAAAGTGTACTACATGCCTAATGAGTAAACAACCTAGGAAAAACTTTAAGAAACAGATTGAACACAGATCTAAAGACTTATTGGAAGTTGTGTATTCTGATTTGTGTGGTCCTATGGATACTCCATCTATAGGAGGGAACAAGTACTTTGTAACTTTTGTGGATGAATACTCAAGGAAGATTTGGGTATATCTACTCAAGTCCAAAAGTGATACTTTCAATGTGTTTAAAAAGTTTAAGGCTATGGTTGAGACTCAAAGTGGAAAGAAACTAAAGGTATTAAGGACTGATGGTGGTGGTGAGTATACTTCAAAGGAGTTTGAAGAATACTGCACCACCAGTGGTGTTGTTCATGAGGTAACTCCACCATATACTCCACAGCACAATGGAGTGGCAGAAAGGAGAAACAGGACCATCCTAGAAATGGCTAGGAGTATGGTGAAAACCAAGGGACTACCTAAAAGACTATGGGCGTACGGTGGTGGCTGATCATGCCTATATTCTCGAATAGGTGTCCTACAAGAGGTTTGGAGGCTAAGGTGCCTGAAACTATGTGGAATGGTGAAATACCCTGCGTATCTCACTTGAAGGTATTTGGCTCAGTTGCTTACAGCCATATACCTGATAGTAAGAGATCTAAACTTGAGGACAAGAGTAGACCTCTAATCCTAGTGGGATATCATCCTACAGGGGGTTACAGGCTACTAGACCCTAATACAAGTAAAACTGAGGTGTCTAGGGATGTGGTTGTGCTTGAAGACAAGCAGTGGGATTGGGAGAAAGTTTGAGCAGTGTAGGTTCAAAGTGGACTCTACAACCATTGAAGAGGTCTTTAACACCGAACCTAATTCAGTGACACTAATTACGATGAAGAGGATCCTCGTGTTCTACCTAATGATGATCCTATGTTACCCAATGTGGATCAAAATCCACATGAAGGGGTAAATGAGGAGGGTGAGCAGGAACTTGCACAAAATGTGCAGGCTCCTCCTAGGCCTCAAAGAGAGAGGAGGTTACCTAGGAGGATGCTGGATTTTGAGGTACACATGGATAATCAGGTCACTAATGATGGTGATCTGGTTCACTATGCAATGTTAGCAGATGCTGAACCTATGGACTACTTAGAGGCACTCAAGGATGTGCATTGGAAGAAAGCTATGCAGGAAGAGCTCAAGTCTATTGAAAAGAATAAGACCTGGTCTCTAGTTCAGATACCTAAAGGTAATAAACCTATTAGTGTCAAGTGGGTTTTCAAGCTCAAACTTGATCCTAAAGGCAATATTGTGAAATACAAGGCTAGGTTGGTTGCAAGAGGCTTCCAACAGAAAGAGGGGGTGGATTACACAGAGGTGTTTTCACCTGTGGCCAGGCATGAGACTATACGTTTAGTGATTGCCTTGGCTGTGAATAGAGGTTGGGAGTTGTTCCATATGGATGTTAAGTCAGCATTTCTTAATGGTTCATTAGAGGAAACAGGTCTATATTGCTCAACCACACAGGTTTGAGAAAAAGGTAAAGAGGAGTATGGTTACCTATTACATAAAGCTCTCTATGGGCTAAAGCAAGCCCCTGAGCTTGGAATAAGAGAATTGACTCTTTTTTCAAGGAAATTGGGTTCTCTAAATGCACTAGTGAGTTTGGAGTCTATACTAAAGGTAGTATTGATACCTATTTACTAATTGTGTGTTTGTATGTGGATGATATGTTGGTCAATGGGAGTAGTCCTAGTGAGGTGGAAAAATTCAAAGTTGCTATGCACAGTGAGTTTGAAATGACAGACTTAGGCAAGTTGTCATACTTTTTGGGACTTGAGTTCCTAAGCGGTACCGAAGGTATAATTCTACATCAAGCTAAGTATGCTCTTCGAGGTACTAACTAAGTTTGATTTGTTAGGTTGCACTTCGCAACAAATCCTCGCAGAAAGTAACCTTAGCAAAGAGCCAAGTGAAGGTGATGCTAAGGTAGATGCTACACTATACAGGCAGCTAATAGGCTCTTTGAGATACCTATGCCATAGCCGCCCAGATATTTTGTTTGCAACTGGTATGACT
Organism: Oxytropis ochrocephala; assembly: GCA_020916435.1. Classification (NCBI taxonomy): domain Eukaryota; kingdom Viridiplantae; phylum Streptophyta; class Magnoliopsida; order Fabales; family Fabaceae; genus Oxytropis; species Oxytropis ochrocephala. The sequence continues at coordinate 13,515,760 of CM037090.1, forward strand.
AGCAGGTTTATGAAATGACCCAAGACAGTACACTTAAATGCCACTAAGAGAATCCTACGTTATATTTCTGGTTCTACTAACTATGGAATATTTTTTCCTAAGGGTTCTAACTTAGGGAAAAATATTCTCCTTGGTTTCTCTGATTCTGATTGGTGTGGTGACCAATTGGATAGGAGAAGCACTTCTCAGTTTTTGTTTAAGTTTCAAGGAGCCCCTATTTCATGGAGCTCCAAGAAACAAAATATTGTGGCTCTGTCCTCCTGTGAGGCAGAGTATGTGGCAGGTTGTGGAGCAGCAACTCAAGCAGCATGGCTGGAGTCACTACTCAAGGAGCTGAAAGTGGACCTAACTCAACCTCCTACTCTAATGATAGACAACAAATCAAAGATTAAACCTAGCAAAGAATCACGGTGCTCATGGAAGGACCAAGCATATTGAAGCTAGATACCATTATCTAAGAGAGCAAGTTAACAATGGTAGGCTAAGTGTTGAATATTGTCCAACACAGAATCAATTGGCTGATATTTTTACAAAGGTCCTCAAAGGAGAAACCTTTGTAAAGCTTAGAAGAGAGATAGGACTTGTTGCCTTCTAAACTATGAAGGCAGCAACTAAAAGCTATTCCTTAGAGGCTTGTTCTAAGGTGTCTATTTCTAGTGGCTATCCCAGAGGCTTGTTCTGGATGATTTAGTTCTCTCTAACCTAAGCTAGCTCTAAGTGGTTTCACTAAACTAACTTAGGGCTTTCTAGATTAAGGGGGGGTGTTGGAAGTTCCTAATCTTTCAAAACCCTAAGTCTAATCTACCCTTAATCAGGCTTTAAAAATATAGCCGTTACAACCAAAATCAGCCACATCACATAGTCAAAACAGAATTCAAATAAGTGACCTAAACCTAACGGTTTATTTGGTTAAAGGCTGTTAGTAACTAACTAACTACCTTTAACCAACATGTCCGTATTCTATTGTGCCTAAGTGTATATAAATAGGCAATTGTAAATACAATTTGTACATACTTACAATCATTCAATAAAATTTCAGTTTTTACATTGAGTGTTCAACAGTATCTTTTCTTACAACTCCCTGTTCTTACAGTAAGCTCCAGCTTTCTTCAACTTTGAGTCTTTGAGTGTGTGAGTGATCAAGAAGGATCATACCTTGCATACAACAGAAGAAAGATAGGTTAGTAATTGCTTTTGTGACTAAGGCAATTCAGAAGAAGGAGAAGAAAGGTAAAGAAAAAAGGAATTTGCAGGAAAGTAATAAGAGGAAGTCATTACCTCTGTTATTGTTTCTGAGGAGGTGATTTCAAGAGTGAAATCACGAGCGCAGTTTGAATCACATCTCAGTGGTTCATGCACACAGGAACAGTAAGCAAAATTAGGGTTTGCAAGATTATAGTGCGAGAAGGTAAAGATAGAAGGTTCAAGGGTGATTTATTACCTAAGCGTGGCAAGAATCACTGTCAATCTTCAAGTACCTGCAAGAATCATACAAACCAGAAATTAGGGATTCAGATTAGGGTTTCTGAATACAAGTAAAATCAAACATCAGAACGGTAAAGAAAGAGTGGATCTACCTCAGAGGAGAAGATTCACAAGCTAGGTTGAAGGATTCAACCAGATCTGTGTAAACTAGGATTTGCAAGATCGCAAAGGTGAGAAGTAAGATTGAGGGTCTCAGCTCAAGCTTCAGGACAAAAACCACCGTGGGTTTTGTTCATCATCAGCCAAGATCATCATCGACGGTGAAACCAGAGAGAACCACCGCTTCAATCACCAGAACCACCGGTGAGAGTAGTGGTGCTCTAGGGTTTCGTAGAGAGAGAGAGAGGCCGGAGAAACAAGAAGAGAGAAGAGGGTTTCTTGATCTCCTGAGAAGAGAGAAGAGTAATAGAAAGTTAATATACGTCGGGTCAGAAACAACCCGCGTGTATCCAACCACAAACGGGTCCGGGCGCGCAGGATCCAGCAAAAACAATTGTTTGGCAGTAAAAGTGAAACTGGGCTGGAGCAATTGTAAAGAATTGGGCTTTACACATTGCACCCTCCATCAGTTACTACTACATCCTGCAAGTAAAACAATTAAAGTTAGCGAAAAACATTAAAAACTACTTCACAAGAGTGAAAAAAAAAACTCCAGAACTACTTATGACATGTGGATTAGGGATGACAAGACGAGTTGGCACGCGACGACCAACCTTGGTCCGTTGTGAGCCCGCCAAAAAATTGGTGGAGTTGGATGGCCCGCCAAAGAATAGAGGGCCGAGAAGTTGAACCCGCCTTACCACTTGGCGAGTCGGCAGGCTAGCTCGTCATTAAAAGAAATAATTAAGAAAGGTAATTAAAAATAATTTTACGCTAAAAAGGCGTGGGTTGGGCCGCCTAAGTTTGCCTGAAACAAGGTAAAAATGATAGATTGGTAGGCCAAAACCCGCCAAAAAAACATTAATTTTTTAAAAAGATTCAAAATAAGGAGAAAAGCAAAAATAAATAAAAATCGACGAACTGGCCCACCACAGTCTGCCTGTGGCCTGCCGGGTTGGCAAGGTGGGCTATCATTGGTTAGTAGGCCAAGAAAAACAATCCAACCAGCCTTTTTAGGCAAGCTGATGGGCTAGCCCGTCGTCGGGTCTAGTCTGTTTTGCTATCCCTATGTGTATACCATCCAATGAGGCCACCTTGGGAATTGCTTCCAAAGTTTGGACACTTCTTGTCGTCATAAGTATTGAGCGAGCACCCATTCCCAGGTTCGTCCCCTTCAAGTTAAAAAAGAAGCTACAAAATTAGATGGCTTACACGACTATTACCCATTCTTAGAACCTCATCTTCACATTATGAAGTCGACGGTGAATGACACAAATTCGCGAAGAAGATGAAACAAGGACGTTTATTGGTCAAGTGATTTGGTGAGGAGCACAGATTAAAGAAGATGAAGACTGATTGAGGCAAGATGGAGAAATAGTTTTGGGAACTTAGGGTTCAGTTCCCAATCCGGGTCTGAATCGTTCCGAGTTGTATTGAACTGAAATAGGGTGCCACATGGTATCACATCAATTAAACGTGATGACACGACATTTAATTGTGCCACGTAGGAGATGCTACACCAGAAATGCTTAATAAAATTTAATAAACACAAAACTTAAAGTATCACAATTTTTATTGACCAAAAAAAGTATCACGATTTTATAGGACCAAAACATATCAAACCCTATTATTTATTATCTTTTTATCTTTTGATTTTGCACAATTTTTAATCATAGTAAATAGTACCAAATACTGTTCTATAGCTGGAAGTGGCAGCATGTATAACAATTGGGTGATGGAAAACTAATTCGTTTTAATAATATTTTTGAGGCTAAATTGATTTAATGCTCATAAGAAACAAATAAATAATGATAGTTTGTTTGATAAAAAATATTATCACAATAATAATTACATTACATTTTGAATAAAATAACAGTTTAATAAAAAAAACTTGAAACTTATTTTCAAAACTAGTTTATTTGATAATATAATTATAGGAGTATTTATGTCAACACTAAATAATATTTTTCTTTCCTCTCCCTTTCTATTCCATTTTCTTTCATATCAAATAACTAAAATAATCTTCTCACTTTCTTTTGTGTACATTCCATATTCTTGCCTGTTATTTTCCCGAGCAATCACCATAAATATTTAAACTTAAAATTGGAAAAGTTACCACATGCAGTGTCCCGATGGTCTTCAAATCATCCCCATTTGGATTTTAGGCACCAACATTACAACCACGATAAGAGTATTCACTCATTATCTATACTTATAATCCTATGCAGCCTGTAGCCTGTTTTGGCGCCAAGGCTGAGTCACTTTTTGTGGGCTCCATTTTTTCCTTAGTTGTCCTCTTCTCATTTGCTTCTTATGCCATGTGTCACTTTTGTCTTTTAGCTTGCATGAGAGACACATTTCATCTTCCATCTTTTATTTTGGTCTTCCAAGTGTTCATATCTTCCTGTAATCACATTTCTTTTGTTATGCATGTCCAACACATCTTCCATCTTCTCATAAAAAAATTCATCACTCCATCTTTCTCTTCCCTCTCTACAACCGCTCCCACACAGCCCCTCCCTCCCTCCTTCCTTCATCTGCTCTTTTGTTCCTCCGTAGATTTGAGTCACTCTCTAATGTCGCCATCACTGTCGCATCACTTGCCGTCGTGTCTGGCCGGAGAGAGGATTCTGCCATGGGTTTCATCTCATTTTGTTTGTCGTCTCTTTCCCCTTCTCTCTTTCTCTTCTATTTCCTTTATTTATTTGTTGTTGTTTTCCTTTTTCCTTAGCATGGTAGGTTTCAAAGCATGTTGAGAGTGATTTTGGTTTAGGGTAACAATGGAGTATGAATAAATAGATTGATTTAGGATTTTTGAAATCAATTGACTAAATCACTCATTTATTTAATTTCTCTAATCCTTTTACACTATTTCATTTTTTCTGATTCTTTTGATTTAATTCAATCTCTTTGATTCCAGTCCCTTTGCAATGCTTGCAGGATCAGGAGCTGAAAGAAGAAGGGAGCGATTTGGGAATAAAGAAAGCAACGACGATGGAGGATGAAATGGGATGACGAGCAATGGACAAATTGAAAGCAAGCAACCGAAATAGAATATTTGAAGAGAGAGGAGTTGTGGCGAGCGAGAAGGAGAGAAAGAGAGAGACGGAGACGAAAGGGGAGGGTGAGATGTGGTCACCATTGTATTCTTCTCTTCTTGATTTATTTCTATTAATTTTTTTTGTTCCTTGCTTATTGATTATTTCCTCTTTTCCAATTTCTGCTTTGAGATTTGCATCCCCTATAGCAATTTTATGGTTCTAGGCATTTGAAATTTGCTTGGAGTAGATCACATAGGTGAAGTTGTTGATCACGGTTGCTATGAGCAACATACACGACAAGACGAAGTGAAGTTGAAAAACAATAATAGCAACGACAACCGCGTGGAGTGGTGGTGCTGCTCTTGTCGCGCACACTAGACGATGGGTAAGTGAGCGTCTTTCTATTATTTTGCAAGGATTGTATTTGATATTAATTCTTCTGCATTTGTTACTCTCTTTTTACTCTTGATTCCCTGTTTGGCTCAAATATGTGGTGTTTTTTCAATTCAAAGCTTCAATAATTATAATTTCTAATCATTTATTTACTATTGGTTGATTATCATTATTGGGTTTCTAATAATTTTTAATTTCCTAACCGACCATCCATTATTTTTGTCATCATGTATGTTCTGAGACATTGGTTGGTGAAGTGAAAGAGAATTTGAAGAAAGGTGTTTCAAGAAATTTGAATTGCAGTCCCCACAGCAACACTTACTGCATCTTCACAAGAAAAAATAAGTGCTCTGTTTGAAGCCATATTTGAAGGTATTGAGAAAGGGTTTGCAAAGGAAGTGACTAAGAAGAAGAGTTACCTTGCACCGCAGCTTCTTTGGGGATGAGGAATTACAGCTTGTTATTGCTTCATGCTATTGAGGAATCTGTTGCAAAGACTACTAGTGCAATGAAGGAGGTTGCCCGATTTTGAAAGCACTCTATGATCTTTGATGTCTTTGGGTGAAGAACATATAGTGCAAAGTGGTATACTAAAGGGTGGCTGAAAGGAGATAACAAGGACTCGTGATTTGGAAGAATGTTAAACCCTTCATTGAGTGGCTTGAGCAATGGAATCGAGTTGGAGGAAGAATGATGTGTGCTCATTTCAAGATGTCTAAGAAGAGTAATGTTGTCTGAGTTTCATTTACTTGATTCCCTCTTTGATTGCTTGGCTTGGTCTGGCGTAGGATATATACGTTACAAGGTAGGTTATCGCAGATTTTTGAGGAATAGAAGTTGAGTTCTTCCATCATAGGTTGCAAATTTTTTGCTAGGTTTCTCCTGGGCATTAGATTCAATTGAAATGAATTGTTCAGTGATTTTTATAGCAGGTCACTTTTGGAATTCTTTTGTTTCTCTTCATTTTTATTGTTCGACTGTATCTTAGGTTGCTAACATCTCATGTATTAGAAGTCACATAAAATTTGAAACTCCAATTTCTATACAAACAGTTCATACATGCTTTTAACCAACATTTAATTGGGATTCATTTATATTTGCATTATGTGGAATACTTTTAAGATAAATGGAATGTAGTTGAACGTTGATGTATGATAAATTCATTTTGTTAAATTCTTTTTTTGCCTTAGTTTCATGAGATGTGGTATCGTTGAACAGATTAATTAGTTTTGAGATTAACCATGAAAACCATTATTTGCTTTCTTCATGTGTTAATATAATCGAGGAAGTTGTTTGATGCTTTTCCTTTTGACAAATGAAAATTTGTTGGCATAATCGAAACATATGCCATAAGGATGAATGCACTTTAAATTTTTTTGTCTCTTTTGTCTTGAGTGTATAGTTATCATCTGTCATCAATTGATGAATTTTTTTGTCAAATCTAAAAACAAATTTAAGTAGTTTTGCATTTTGAATTATGAAAGAAAGAATCCTGAATCAGTTGGATTTGGATCTCAATCCAACAGTTCTTTACAAAATTGTTTAACTCAAGACATATTCAGTAGCTTTCTATCAAGCATAGTTGTTTTACTTTTCCCAAAATTACTTGGGGTGCATTTGTATCTTTGCAAATTGTGAATTGTGATTGTCTGAAATTTTGTATGATTAGTAGTTCGGTATGGAAATTGAGTTTGAAACATAAATTTCTTGTGTAGTAAGGTCATGTAACTGTTGTGTTTGAAAATGATGTCCATCTCAATCTATGCCTTGAGTGGGAGAGAAAAGAGTTCCTCTTCCCACTTACAAAATCATATAGTGGAGCTTAGGTATAATTTATGTTGGTTTCAGGAAAAACATTTCCAACTTATGACCCGCGCACAGGGGAAGCGATTGCGCATGTTGCTGAAGGCAACGCTGAAGATATCAACCGTGCAGTAGCAGCAGCTCGCAAGGCCTTTGATGAAAGACCTTGGCCTAAAATGACCGCTTATGTAGCCATTTCCCAATTCTCCTCCCTTTCTTGCATGACCTTATACTACATTTAGTTTTATGATCATGATTTATTAATAACTCTTTCGGAAAAGATGTCGGATATTGCTCGTTTTCTTGATTTGGTTGAGAAGCACAATGATGAGCTTGCGACTTTGGAGGCATGGGACAATGGAAAACTTTATGAACAGTGCCAAAAGGCCGAGTTGCCCATGTTTGTGTGTTTATTTCGGTATTATCTTTGGTAGAATCAGAACAAATAACAAACTAGATGTTGCTTATAATAGTAAATTTTTCTGATAAAACCCTATCTCACCAATTATTGTTTTTACAGGTTGGCATTGTCTATTAAAGTATGTGAGTCACTAATTAAGCTTTTTTAAATTGCAGATTTTTTCAATATCAAAAAAAAAAAAAAAAATAAATTGCAGATTTTAAGTTTGCTATTGGTGTTGGTGTTTGCAAAATGAAATAGCACTAAGCATTTCTATTTGACTTTATGGAAATGGAAAGTGTGGTGGTGGACTTCAAGTGTAGCAAGACTTGATATTGAAGCTATGTTATATAGTATTTGGACATGTTATATAGTTACCATTTTCTTTCTTTTGCTATGATTTTTGCTGCCATAATCCAGTGCAACGATGGTCTTAAATTACTTATTCTTGATGATGCTGAAAATTATACCAACTTTACTTCTAATATGGTTTACAAAGAAGTTTTTCAAAATTTACAATAGGTTTCCTTATGTCTTCTTTCATGTTTCCTTTTTGTTGTTGTTAATTATTTCATGATTCATTTGATTTTGTTGATTTCCTTTTTGTTTTGTGTCTAGGCCTTTTTCTCCCACACATAATATTATGGAGCTTTTTGAAGTTGATGGTCTCATAGAATACTACCTGCCATATGGATTTGGAGGGATAATTATCTCATTTAATATGTGGTGGTTGCTAATATATCTTTGAAGAATTTGTATCTATTCTTATTTTGTGGGTTGTTGCTTGGATTTTCTATTCTTTGTTCCTTTATTATTATCTAATTGTATTAGTTGTGTAGTATTAATTGTGTAGTTAGTTTCGCTAATACTAACGCCTCCGTGCATCGCACGGGTGTGACGCTAGTTTATACACAACTTATTCAGGATACTATTTATCAGAAAATACTGACAATAACAACATACTACTACTATTGCTGAGTAAGTTACTACAAATAGAAGAAAATCATTACAGATGAAACATATACATAAATACACATTTCACTAAATTTGATCATATCCCTGTTCACAATCATTCTCCAAAAAGGAGTGCTTTCAGTGTTAATTAAATCATGGTATTACACATTTACACTGGACCCAAAAATGCATACCAAACAAACGAACACAAATATGACTTGACAAGTTCAACGACAAAGTCAGGTTTCTGTTGAATTAAGTTGCCAATTTCCATAAAAGCCACTACTCTTGAATAAGGCTGATTTGGCTATATCCTAAACTTTACCGTGAGTTCAATATATACAAAGAATAAAATATTTTATTTTTAGAAGATGTTAGAAAAGTGCTGCTTTCAGTAATTCTAGGGAGATCCCAGACAAAACATATATATGGCAGCAAAACAAAACTTCAAAAATACATATTCAAGGAGAGATGCATCTCCCTAATAGTCTTAAATTTCCAATGGAAACCCACAAGAAAGCACATAAAGCAATAATAATCGAGAAGAAAAGGAATGGAACTCCCTTTCTGCTTGCTCTCTTCAAAGTGGCTGTGTCTTTACCTGCAGCAACGATGGCGGCGGGGTTGATCTTCACCCTGCTGAAGCTAGACATTCGATTCAGAGCCCGGTTCACCAAAGGATTTTCAGCTGCTGATGCAGGAGTGGTAGGTATTGACTCAACAAAAGCCCAAAGAGCAGAGGAGAATCTATTTGTAGTAACACCTTCAGGAGTACCGCTTTGACTTTCTTGGCTTTCATTGGGGAAGCTAACAGAATCACATACAACACCTAAACATGACCAGAAACTAGCACATATTAGGGACAGCCTATGTCAAAATTTTAAAAGATGAGCCACTTGAAACTGGCTCAAATCTCTATTTCCCAACGGGAACATTTAGTCAGAAATCTTAATTTTAATTTATAAATCTCTCAAAATGTCACAATTTAAAGTCCAGAAAGGTTTCTGCCACCCATAAGTTGGTGTGTCAACCAGGAGCAGTAAACCGTGGAGAGCTCAGCAGAAATGAGATGGGAAGCTTGCATCTCCATCCAAATCAAAGTAAGCAAAATTGTTATTTGGCAGTTGAGTAACACTGTATCTCGTGCTGATGACAATACCTGGATTTGTTAAAGAGAAAGAACCCGCATAGTCTTCTGCTGGATCCAGGTTGTTTATTTCATCATGCATCCATAACTCATCAACAATTTGATCAACATTTTCTGGATTGGGCAGCAACTGGTCATTTTGATTTTCAACACTGCTGCCAACGTTATTCATATATGCAAGTGAGACTGTTTCGTGAGTGATTGGCCCCAGGTCATGAAGAAACATCTCAACATCCTGATACAGATCAAATTCACTTAACCCATCTTCAAACTGCAGGTTTTCCATATGATTTTCCACTTTTGGCATTGTAGGTTCAGTATCGATGAGATCATCAATTTCCAAGAAGCCCTCCTCAAGAAAGAGAAGCTCCTCCTCATTTTGGATGTTGGGAGCAGAAGTGACCTCGGGTGCTTCAGAAATATGCACGTGAGAATTAACTGACTGGTTGAAGTCAAAGCTGGGCTGCACATGATTGTGCTGACTTGACTTGGGGAACATAGTCAATGGTAGATCCTACAAGATTTATGGAAAATCCTCAGTCAATGGCTTTTGGAATAACATGAAGAAATTAAGCAAGAATAACTTATCAATATTACAATCAACAAGTACTAAAAATTAGCAGAACTCATTCGTAGATTTAGAAGAGAAACTGCCTTCCCAGCTTCTTGTTTTCTTTATTAATTGCATAGACATTCAGATATAATGTTTATCTATAAATCAAAATCACTAGTAGTCAAGTAACTGATCACATATTTTAACTAAACAAAAAAAAATACATAAAAATAACCAAATCCCCTTAAAAAACTGCAACTTTTTTCTGTCAAATGGGCATCAGTTTATAAATATCAAAATCACAAACCTGAGGAAAGTCAGCATAACTATTCACATGTTGTTGGTCAAGGACAGGCTCGCTGTCCAAAATTCCTTTAATCATCTCGTCAATTTCATCATCAAACAACGGCCGCAGCTGATCATTGACAGTGACAGTAACAGCATTTGAAGCCTCTCGGTCATATGAGTGAACATTAAAATCTACAACCTCGTCATCTGCCCAGTCTTCTTCTTTAAATGGTGCTCCATACTGTTCACCATTTTTAGGACCAGGTCCACTTTTCTTGAAAACCTTGTAAAGTGCATAATAGTCCTGATAATGAATTTATATTGAAATCTAGAAGTCAGTAAATATTAAATAATACTATTTCATTAATCAAAATAAGTAACTAAAAAAGAATTTAAAAGCAAATAGGTACATGAAGATGATACCTGAACATCTTGGCATCTCCTAAGCTCCTCTTCATCTATGGTGTATTCATGCATAACCCAATCAGTCCGTTCACCATTAGGAGCTCTACCAACGTAGAAAACCAGTGTCTTTTTCACTCCAACTGTTCGAGAATTGCATATCACATTTCGATCCTTTCCTGTTGCTTTCCAGTAGCCGTGTCTTGTTGCTCGGTTAGACCTTCCACCATTAGGATACTTCCTGTCTCTATGACAGAAAAAGAACCATTGCCTATCCCCAGTTTTCAGTACAGATTGCCCTGCAAAATGTTACAAGCTATTAATAATCAAACAATAATTAAAAAAGTAGAAGTAACCAATATTATATACTATCTGTAAATATGTATAATATAAGCACATAGCATAGAACTTTAGAATCCAAAAACCCAAAACCTTCTTTATTTGAAGGAAAGAAGAAATTCAAAAGGTTAGGATTAAACCATATATAAAAACGGATCATCAAACAATGGGAAACAAGTCTATCTACCAAGAATTGACTGAAACTACAATTCGTATAAAAAGTCCCGGACACCATATCAACCAAGAGATCACAACACCAGCCCGGGAATAAACATCCATGACAACATAACTCGCTCAGATCAAAATGAAAAAAAAAAAAATAACACAAAAAAACCTTGTTGAAACTTGAAACAAACCGAAGTCAATTCTTGGGGCTCTAACCTGAAAAACACATTCAAAGTATCAAATGATCAAAACTGTATCCTGAATTGCTAGGTACTCTCTAATCAATGTTTTCAACACTAAGATCTAAGCATTCATATCCAAATCAACACCTAACCGATCAAAATAAAACACCAAATAAAAGAATCCAAACAAAACAACAAACAATCTCTCACCGAATGAAAACCTAAGTCAACGAACCATAACAATCATCAACCAAAAACATACATAAAGGAAGTGATCGAATAAGAGTTCTAGAGAAAGAGCAAATACCAGGCAAATCCTCAGGTTCCCACTTATACACATCAGTTTCACGAATAGCGTTGAACTTCAACTTCTTCCCACAAATCTTCCGCTTCAGATAGTACATCACAAGTTCCTCATCCGTGGGATGAAATCGAAAACCCGGCATCGCCGTCATCACTTCATTGAAACAATCAGCAGAAGCAGATTCCGAAGCCGCACCCATTCCAACGACGGTGTGAAAGTGAAACGATTTAACCCTTACGGTATTTAGAATCAGCGATCGAATCAGGAAACAATAAAAAACCCTAATTAGAGTAATCAAAATTTCCCAACCCAATAAAAAAGAGAGAACAAAACAGGTGGTAAAACCGAAAACCTAAAACCCACAACTACATAAAACGATTGGAATCGAACCTCTAGGTACGAGGATTCGAATATTGTGTTGCAGAACAAAAACCCCCCAAATTAAGATAAGAGAGAGAGGTTGAGAAGAAAATATCAACGTGTGGGGTTTGGGGGGTGTAAGAGGAAATTGGGAGGTGTTAGTATTGTTGTGGTCAAAGAAGGAAGCTATGTGGTGAAGTTCTTGGAATCTTCGTTCTTTGGAAGGATAATGATTCAGTGTTATTGAGTGAGGGAGTGAGAGTGTGAGCTTTTTAGCGTGATGTGAGTGCGTGGGCTTCAAGCTTGGATCGTAGGGTGATTTGGGGAGTGATGGTTTAAGAGGGGAAATGGGTTTCATGTGAGTTTGGGTGTATGTGATTAGATAGTTTGTGTGTGAATATGAATATTGCTTTTGACTTTTGGATCGCATACTCAAGTCCTCCATCTCGACACTTGTGCAAATTATAGTGGTTTTGAATGGTTCACAAATGTCATACATCTTCTGTTATGCACAAAAAGGGGTTGCTAAGATTGTGAGAAAATTCCCTTAAAAAATGGTGAGAAAATGGGCCAGCACGAGTGCGATCATCATACAAAAATCTAAAGATTGTAATATCATTGAGGTGGTCGCACGTACTCCACAGCCATATGTCTCCTCATTGTTCTATGGAATGTCTAATCACAAAACATTTTGCACAAACATATAGAAAACTAGGGACTAATACACATGTATAATTTAGAAAGTTGTGATGAGAGCAATATATAACATCTAAACATGTTATTGAGACAATCAACCACATGTTTTGCTAACAAATCATAGTACATTCTTGCACTACCTCATAGCTCAGGTCCTTTTTCATGGACTTACCATTTGCCGAACTATGCTCTGTAATCATACCATTCGTACTGATTTCTCTTTCGTCTCTTTCCCTACAAATCTCATGCTAATACATCGAGCTATCATATCATGCTCCTAAATTATAGATTGTTGGTCATGATCCCGATGTCACAAATGTTCCCAAAACACCCATCAAACTACCCTCGAAGGAGTCTTGAGTTATAAGTCTCACCCACAATTTATCCGAGTAAATAACTGCATATGGCCTCAATAGTATAATAAATTGTGTTCTTAAAAATATTGTGGGTTGACGTTGTATGCCCATACATACAACTGTGGACCTCATAAATATTATAATCTACACGAGTCTTTATGCCTAGTAAGATCACATCCTTAAGTTGAACATACTAAAATCTCAAATCAAATTACGATGCATCTCTTACAAATCTAACCTTAATCATATATGCTTACGACTTAAATACTGATGCATACTTAAATCTTAAGCAATCAAACAAACAAGACAACAATGATAATACATAACATTATTAAGTGTTGACCCGTCCTTGACGGTCTAAACTTCATTCAACCTTAATCCCAAAGAGTAGTCAAATGATCTTTAAGTATCGTTGACTCTTTAACTCTAGTAAAACTTAGATTACTCTAAATATTTAAATTTAAATAAATATAATAAAACACGTGTCAGTCATATTCCACTCCTTCTTCCCGCATTATGGACAGATCCAAAATTAACCCCACGTTGGAGGTTTTTGTGAGTAGGGAGACAATCTTGTATAGATCCCCAAACTGTGATTTTTGCTTTTTGAGGAACATATTACTACCACAAAGTCTTCCATTCTCACCGCAATATGAGAGTTATCAACAATAATTTTTTGTTGTTGTTCCGGGGTGTATCAGCAATTACAAGAACTGCCAACAGCAATTGGGCCGTCGGCCCACCAACACGTTAATCGCCCAAACACGCCGCTTGGACCGCATTTCTCGCAAACCGTGCGAAATCTTCGCTAACTGGTCGGCCTTCTCTGATATATATATGCCATTCGCGCGCATGGCATCGTGCGTTCTCTTACCTTGTGTTATCCGCCTGAGCGACTACTCACTAGATCGTCGGAGTGTCTTTGCGGGTAACACCCGAGGTGCTTCAGCGTGAAGCCTGCACCGGTCCTCTCTCTCATTCAACGACCGCCCCGGTCTACGACAACAACTTCAACACTTCATTGGGTCAAGGTACGATCAATCGGCGACCACGATGGGAGTCCCGGCGCTATCCTACATCATTTATGGCTCCACGCGGCCGCCCCGACGAGGCCTCATCCGAACTCAACCCTCCCGCAACATCCTCGGCAGAATGGACCCCGGGCGCGTGGCGGTACGATCCACGAATCTTAAGGACATCCACGGCGAGAGCCTGCAGGCACAAATGGCGGTGTGGGGCGATCCTTCAACAGATTCACCGCCTGCTCCTAATGATCTACCGCTGAGCCGATTGAAGCGGGCATTCAGAACCATTGCGAGCATGTCACTCGGCCGTTCTACGATCCTCGTGCATAACAAGAACCGTGTTATCGCGAGATAGAGATGGTGATCTCTCGCTACGAAAGAGGTCTATTCCGGACGCCAACGTGCGGAAAGACGGAGAACCATCCGCTCGGCGCCGACTCTGGCGTGCACATCGCTCCCCTCCTGAAGGAGCCTTTCTCGCCGAGAGAGCACCACCCACCGCCGGTCTCCGCGCGACGAACAAGAGGCACGTAGGTCGCCACTGCGAGAAACGTCTTGCGCAGACGTCGTTCGTTATCTTATGATGACTATGATGATTCCAGTACCATCCCGACACCGCCGCCGCCCACTGTGGTACTCTTCTTCTAATGAGTCATCCGGTTTCACGTCGGTCGAGAAGCGTGTCTTGGGACTCTCGTGAAGAACTTGAAGATTACAGAGATGGAAGGATCGGGGCGTCTCACATCGGCGAGGAGAGGCCAAAGCGAACGCCCCGTAAGACCTCCTCAACTTCCACCGTCGCCCTCCGAGTGTTTTATGGAATGTCGGGCAACGAGCGTGCCTCGCTATGCAACCCTTTGGGTCGAACGGCATTCAAGACGGTCACGGCCCATTCACCAGGGAAATCAGGCGCTACAGGATTCCCAGAGATTTAAGGAAGCCTCCTAATCTGAATAAGTTTGACGGTCGTGGCGACCGGATAAGCATCTCCTGTGACTTTAACAATTATTGCGATTCTGAGAACTGGCTCGACCATGAAGTGCGCATTTGTTCCTCTCGATCTTTGGGCGGACGGACATTAGAATGGTGGGAGACACTTCGCCCCAATACTATCTCCTCATGGCAAGACCTGGTCAGAATCTTCTTATCGCACTATACGGCCAACCGCTGCCAATATCGATATGAAGAACACTTGGACACGATTGTTCAAGGTGATAATGAGACGAGACAAAGACATAGGCCGGTTCAATACCGAAATTGAGTCTGTTCGTGACTTGTCGAGATAAGGATAAATTGAAGTATCTAAAGCGTGGTATTCGACCGGACCACGAGTTCGTAGAGAAATTCACGTTGAACCATTATCAAGATCTCGAACTTCTTCTTCCTAACAAGGCCAACGTCCATATGGCGTATGAAGAAACTTTAGCGCAAGAAAGGCCGCTGTCTGCGCGACCAAAGGAAGAGCAAGGCAGGCCACGCTAAAGCTCGT
Source organism: Oxytropis ochrocephala (assembly GCA_020916435.1). Lineage (NCBI taxonomy): Eukaryota > Viridiplantae > Streptophyta > Magnoliopsida > Fabales > Fabaceae > Oxytropis > Oxytropis ochrocephala. Next base: position 13,531,241 of record CM037090.1, read on the forward strand.
GAAGGTCGTCCGAGACAACCGGCCGATTTCGAGAGACAAGAAGTTTGATCATCGCACTCGTCTCAACACCTCCATTGCACAAATCTATAGTGAGTGCGAGCAATGAGTTTGTGGGGTAAAGCGCGGCTGATCCACTCGTGCTCAAGAAATGGGCACGGCCAGGCCAAAAGGTGCTGCCATTACCACAAAAAGCAAGTGGTCATGATACTAACGATCGTATGGCCTCAAAGACGATATTGAAGAGCTCATTCAGAAAGGCAAGTTGGGCAAGTATGTGAGATCGGAGGAAGACGACCGACCTCAAGAGAAGACGAAAGAGAAAGATCAGGACAGAGGAAAGGGTGCTCTAGTCATAACGAGCACCCAAGATAAAGATCAGTCTGAAGATCGAGATACTCGACGGTCCAAAGGCCGCAATGTAGCGATGGTTATTCACGGTGGAAATCCGTTGGATCGTAAAGAGTCCAACAAAGCTATGAAAAGAAAGTGGGACGAGCTCCTAATGGTTGCCTCAACTTCTGCAGAACGACCGGTCTCGAATAGACCGCCCATTTCCTTTGGGGACGAAGACCTGCTCGACGGCAGGCCGAACAGTTATGTTCCATTGGTGATCAGAGCAGTTATGGCCAACACAGAAGTTCAAAGAATTCTAGTCGACCAGGGTAGCTCGGCCGACATCATGTTTGAAGATTTGATTGACAAGATCAAGGTCGATCGGAGCGAGATAATTCCCCAGGCCGAGCCTACTCCCTAACGGGCTTCAATGGAGCGATCACCTACCCGTTGGGAACAATCGAACTCATGGTCACATTTGGTGACGACACTGAAGAGAGCACTTTGTACAGGACGGTCCGTATGACGTTCCTCGTACTCCCCATCAAATCATGCTATCAGTGTATCATTGGTAGTAGCCGACCACAGGCAAGCTAGAGGCGTGGCATCGACGGTGCACTTGAAAATGAAATTTTCTGTGAGACGACCGGTGGTTACCCCGGCGGCCGACCTGAGGCGGCAGGCGCGAGCCACTACTTATATCAAGAAAGTTGTGATGAGGTAGATCGTGGCCCAAGTTCTCAAAACACCGGTGAAGGTCACCGTGTCAATCTCGGCCGATTTGGATGCTCGTTATGATCCGATAGCGACCCGAGAGGATAACGATGACGACTTAGCCCGAGAGCTAAAGAACAAAGTTGAAAAGACCCGAGAACCTCGTGGGGAATTGGAAGATGTGCGGTTGGGAGACGACCCAACCAAGACGGTTAAGCTCGGTAGCGACCTACCGGAGCAGAAAGCAAGACACAGTGCAATGTTTGAAAGACTATCTTGACTGCTCGCATGGCGGGCATCGAGACATGCCCGACATTCCTATCGGTAGCTTTGCCATCAACTTTCGATCGATGAAGGGGTTAAGCGATGCTCAAAGAAGACGAACTCGAGAATGAGGAAAAATCTCAAGCCGCGCAAAGCGCCGCTGAGGACCTCATAAAGGCCAACTTCATCGAAGAGATCAAGTACACGACCTGGCTATCCAATGTCGTGTTGGTTAAAAAGAAGAATGGCAAATGGAGAATGTGTGTAGACTACACCGACCTAAATAAGGCATGCCCGAAGGATGCCTTCCCTGTGCCCAACATTGACAAATTGGTCGATGGTGCCTCGGGTTATAAATTATTGTCTTTTTTGGCGCTTATTCAGATACAATCGATCACGATGTATCCACCCGATCGACACAAGACAAATTCATCATGATGATCGAGGAAATTTTCAAGATAAGGTGATGCCTTTCGGCTAAAAAGAACGCCTGAGCGACTTACGGCGAATGATGAATAAAATTTTCAAGAGGCAGATCGGTCGAATCTCTGAGGTGTACTTGGACGACATGATCATCAAAAGTGGGACCGATCCAGATCATGTGAACGACCTGAGGGAAATCTTTGAAGAAGCTAGGAAGAATGCACTCGGTGAATCCGAGAGAAGTGTACCTTTGGGGTGAGTGCTTGACAGATTTTTGGGCTTTCACCTAATCGAAAGAGGGTAGAAGCAAACCCGAGAAGCGCGGCGGCGGCGCGCCGACATGAGGCCGCCAAAGACCAAAAAAAAAATCCAACGGTGAGCGGGATGGTAGCAAATCTATCCGAGTTCATACCAAAGCGGCGCCGCAAGTCGCTTCCATCGCTTCGAACTCAAGAAAGACGTAGACTTTGAGTGGGCCACCAATGCCAATGAGCATTGGAGGAATTGAAAGAAGCATTGACTAACCCGCCAATTATGACCAAGCCGCTGCCGGCGCGAACATCAGATTTATACTTGGCGATAGCGAGAAGAAGTTTTGAGTCTTTGTGTTAGTCGAGAAAGCGACCTAAAGCGAGAATCCGGTCTACTTCATCGCGCAGGCAATCGCAAGGACCCGAAATGAGATATCGAGAAAATAGAAAAATTTGCCCTTGCACTTCTAAAGTGCGTCAAGATTAAGGCCCTATTTTGTAGCCCACCGTGTCGTGGTAGGGACCGTCGACCCATCGAGCAAGTCCTTCATCGGCCGGACCGGCGGGACGAATGATAAAGTGGGCGATGGAGCTCAGTGAATTTGGGATTAAGTTTGAATCCCGATCGGCCGCAAAGGCGCAGGTGCTGGCCGACTTTATAGCGGAGATGACCCCGATCCCAGAGGATCAAGCTCAAACGACACGGATCTTGCATGTAGACGGGTCGTCCAATAGCAAAGGAAGTGGAGCAAGCCTAATATTAGAAAATGCAGAAGGCCTTGCCGTGGAAGTTTCATTGACTTTTGCGTTCCACACATCGAACAACCAGGCCGAGTATGAGGCGTGCATAGCCGGCTGCGCACTCGCTAGGGATTTTCAAGTCGGCCGGGTTGAACTCGGATCGACTCCTTACTTGTTGTCTCGCGATCAAAGACTTATACGATGCCAGGATGACGTCTTTGAAAAGTTATCCGCCGAGTAAGAGAGAGCTCGCTCAGCGCGCTCGACCGAGCGAAGTGGTACATGTGCCTCGGACCGAAAACGTTCGAGCAGATATTCTATCAAAACTTGCAAGTACCAAAACTCCGGGTAATCACAGAAGTTTGATTCAAGAAACCCTAAATCGACCGAGTGTGTCAACCAAGCCGAGCCAGTCGTCGGCCGTTCTTTGTGTTAATCCAGATTCAGATTGGATCGCCCCTATTCTCAGGTATATCGTTGAAGGGGAATAACCGAGCGACCAGAAGCAGGCGAAATTGGTCAGGCTCAGGGCGACTAAGTATTCGGTAATAGAAGGGAAATTATACAGAAGAGGGTTCTCGTCCCCATTGTTAAGGTGTCTTACGATGGTCGAAGCCGACCATGTGTTGAGAGACATTCATGAAGGTGTTTGTGGTAGCCACCAAATACTTAGTCGCTCCATAGCTAAGAAAACTCTCAAGGCCTGCTATTATTGGCCGACCATGGACGAGGATGCTAAGAAGCTCGTTCAGAAATGCAAAAAGTGTCAAGTACATGCTGATGTCCACATTGCACCTTCTTCAGAGTTACAAAGTCTTGTCTCACCTTGGCGTTCGCTGGTGGGGCATGGATCTGCTAGGCCCGTTTCCACTGCCTCCGAGGCGGTTCAAGTTCTTGATCATGGCGAGACTATTTTATTTAAGTGGATCGAGGCCGAGCCTCTTTGCGATCACATCGGCAAAAGTGAGCAAGTTCTTCGGTCGGTGTGTGCTAGCCCGTTTTGGCGTCCCGCATCAATTGATAACTGACAACGGCACCCAGTTCGCAGATAAAAGATTTAGACGAATGTTGGCCGACTTAGGGGTTAAATAAATACTTCACCTCGGTCGAGCATCCGCAGATTTAACGACCAGCTGAAGGCGGCTAACGAGTTATCTGCGTGGTTTGAAACGAAGACCGGGCGCAAAAGGGAATCGGGTCGAGGAGCTACACCCGTTTCTTTGCGCGTGCGGGGCGACCCCCTCATTCATCGGCGAGGAGCGCCGCCTTCGGCTTGTGTATGGAACTGATGCTATTATACCCATAGAAATGGGGGAGCTAAATTGGAGGACTTCAAACCCCCCTACCATAGCCGAGAACGACCGGGCGATACGAGAAGAATTGGACCTAATTGAAGAGCTGCGCACTCAAGCATCACTTAGAGAACAACTGATCAAGCAGAAGGTCGCAGCTAGATACAACGCTCGAGTTCAGAAGAGAGATTTCTCAATTGGGCAGCTCGTCCTAAGGCGTGCTGACGTTGGAAACAAGAACGCCCGGCAAGGAAAGCTCGCGCCAAATTGGGAAGGTCCGTATAGGGTCGTCAAGAAGACCGGCAAGGGGGCATATGAGTTGGAAACCATGGAAGGGGCGACTATCCCCAGAACATGGAACGCAGAAAAACTTAGAAAGTATTATGTCTAAATGTAATGACGACCGATTTATTAATGAAAGACAGGCAAGCGCTCTTTTTCCCACTGGGTTTTTTACAGAGGCCTGACCTTTGAAAAATTGTTATTATTAACTTTCTCGCAAAGAATGTATGCCCGGTCGCTCAAGCATGCTTATGGCAAAGGAGCGATCGAAGATTTATCAAACTTGAACAGATCGTCGAAACGATCTACCTCGAGTGCCATCGAAGTGGCCCAAGGGTTAAATGACCCGCAAACTTCGGTCGTCGAAGCGATGCAGAGCATGTGCCACCGAGCCAAGACAAACAACGGTCACCGAGTTGACTTCGAACGAGCGCCATCGAAAATGGCCCAAGGGTTAAGTAACAACCCATCATAATAGCCGTCGTCGAACGACTACCTCGAGAGATCATCGAAATGATCCCAACAAAGCCATCGAAATGGCCCAATCGAGTGCCATCGAAATGACCCAACCATTAACGGCGCTTTGAAATGGCACAAAACGGTCGCCGAGCGGCTACAAGTTCAAAACTTAGACAAATAAACGTACAAGATTGATAGAACGTAGCAATGCGAATTCAAGTAAACAAAATAAAAGACAAGTTAAAATGTCATTACAAAACGAAACGCCCGGTCGAGACCGAAGCGCTCGGATATCTCATTTGCTCGGCGCGCTTTTCAAATTGTTGGGCGAAGGCAAGTCAAAGTATTACAAAAATTTCTCCGCTCGCAGCGGCTTCAAAAGAGGATCGAGCTAGGGGCGAACGACATTGCCACGATCATCAAGTTCCTCAGGCTGCACGATCTTGATGTTCTCGACGTAGTGGTCAGGCTTTATCAGGTTGTCATCGAAGTTGATGCTCAAGTTTGAGTTTAGCACCTGTACCTGACCTAGAGCATTGTAGAACTGCTCGATAGCTGCACCCTTAGCCATCTGGGCGACCTTCCGAACTTGCGCCTCAAACCACGACTCTGGGTCCCCATTCACCTTTTCTTTCTCCAAAACGCCGAGGTCGGTCTTGATTGGTTACTTGAGCTTGGAGTTCCTTGTTCCTCTTCGACGGCCCTGCGTGCGTCTTGGCGGTTGCATAAGCGTCCTTCTTGACTTGGCTAGTTTCTCCGACTTTTGATGCGCCTCGCCAAGGCCTTATCCTTCTCGGCCACACACACAGCAAACAAAGATGGTCAAAATCGGTTAGTCGGTCGAATGTAAACGAAAGCGCGACGGGTAAAAAGAATAAAGTACCTTCAGCCTCGTCCGCCAGCTCTTGCATGATTTTATCCATCCCCATGCAAAGGGAAGCACAAACCTGCATGGGCTTTTTCTTGAACCGCTCGAATTCGACCGGCCCCAAATCCTCGAGTGAAAGAATAGGGATGTCGCCCCTTAGCAAGATCCAAGTCTCGCTTATCAAACTTGGTCCGCTTGCGCGGAGCGGTCATCGCCGTGAGGGGCGACCGACTTTGAAACCGGCTTTTTCCTTGGCTTTTGGGGTGGGAGGCACCTTCGACGGTCCTCGAGATCGACCACGTTAAATTGGCGGCGGAAGCGCTGCTCTTAGGAGGATTCAGGACTTTCTTGATCTCGGCCCAGTTCTTACCCGCCATTCTCCCTGCAAAAAAGAATAATTCAAGAGTTAGATAAAGCGAGCAATATACGAAATTCAAAGATGAAGTCCAAAGGCGAACCAATCTCGGCCAAGAGCTCGACCCACGAGCGGGGACGAAGGGGACGGCAAGGCGGTCGCCGCCTTAGGATCTCGGGGGCATCATGCCCGCCAGAGTCTTGATCATCTCCAGAGATTCCAGGTCGGCCGCACCCAAATCCTTGACAGAATAAATATAGTCGCCAGGCCGCCTGAAAAAGTGAGCTTCATTCCACATGATTGGGAAGTAAGGAGGACCGAGCAGCGGCCGTCGGGTGCGATCTCGAAAATAGCCATGCCGGCCTCCTTATTTGGAACAACCCGAAATATTGGCTTTCCGGCCGCGCCCAACGACTCTTGTCGCTTTGAAGTCACCTGTCTTTGGGTCTTCTGAGTCTTGAAGGAGACCTGCTCCCTCTTTTCCTTATTGGCTTTCTCTCACCAACTCACTCGAAAATAGCGAAAAATAACCCCCGGGCCGACACAGCCGGCGAGCATAGTCGAAGCACTTGAATGTTTTCAAAAACGCCCACGCGTTTGGATGGAGTTGAAGGCGGCGACCCGATATAGCGGAGAACGTCGCTACCAAAACTTCGGTGAAGGGTGGGGTGATGTTCATCCGCTCGAACACGATCCGATGCATCGTGAACTTCAGATTGTCAGAATAGGTCGCGATGTCTTCCCCGTCCTTCATGCCTCTTACCCTCCAGCCGGGCAATTTCCTGAAGTGAAGCTGCAGCTCGGGCAGGGCCCAATGGCCGACCGTGAGAATACTCCTATTGGCACGAAGAGTTTCTGACACCCAAGACATGTCAGATCGTTCCCGGGCTATATCAGGCAGAACATCTTCCACTCCTTCGTTCGACCCTCCTTCATTGGTCGCCCCCTGGCCAGAGGAACTCGCCACAGGCCGAACCACAACCTCCTCATTAGCTTCTTCGGCTCGGTCTCCCTCGACCTCGACCATCTCTTCATCCTCGGCCGGGATGGCACTCTGCACCTCATCATCCTCTATGGCCACCTCTTCATCTCCGCTCGCGGCGCGAGGAATGGCATTTTCTGGTAGTGGATCGATGTTCGACCGAACATCAGAATGGGCAGACTTGGAGTCAGAGCTCCCCAGGCTAACTGACCCCTTGCTAGAAGAGCTGGAAGAGCTCGCGCTCGAGCTCGAGCCACTCGAAGAATCAGAGCTTCTGTCGCTCGAAGACGACGTAGATTTCTCCTCGTGGGAAGTAGCCTCGGACGACCTCGTCATGTGTTCGGCAAGAGAATGTGAAGACTTTCCGGGGATGCGAGCAGTCTGTTTCAACCGTGGCATGTAACACATGTGATAAGGGGATCGAGTCAGGTCGGTCGAGCAGTGCTCTCGTGAGAGGGGGCGACTTGGTCGTCCCCAGACCGGGCACCCCCTATCACGGCGTAGAGTGGTGCATTCGAAAGAAAATATTGCAGAAAGAAAAAGAGTAAGAGCAGAGATCGGTTCATACCTTAGAAAATGTTGGAGATCGGTCACGAAACAAAGACGAGCAATACGAGAGCAGCTACAGATACAGGTCGGCGGCAGACAACTCGGTCGCTGGCAGAGCAAATCGCGAAAGTGTGAGGAATAGTCTTCACTGAAGGGGTATTTATAGTGCGGACCAAGCGCGCGAAAAGAGGGCCGGAGACGGCGCGTCGCAACGCTTTCACCTTCTCACCAATAGCCGCTTTAGACAACCTCGGAAACTCCAAACGTCGCGTCATAAATGTCGTAAAGAAAGCCAACCGTCAAAGTCGGCCGCGGCCAACGGTTGTTGCGGTGGTCGAGACCGAATCCCGTCAAGAGGAGCGGCGCGTCGTCGTTCCGCTATCAAAAGATTTGTCGAACTACATAACTCCCGGGGCGCTGATTCAAGCCTCAACCCGCTCTTAAGCGACCTAGGCTTGGGGGCAAATCGCTCCGGTGTATCAAGAATTACAAGAATCGCCAACAAGACTTGGGCCGTCGGCCAAATTAACGAATCCGCCCAAACACGCTGCTGGACCGCAATTCTCGCAACCGCCAAATCTTCGCTAACGGTCGGCACTCTACAAGATATATATGCCATTCGCGCGCGCATGGCGCAGTGCGTTCTTACTTCGCGTGTGTTATCTGCCTGAAGCAACTACTCACTAGATCGTCGGAAATCTTTGCGTGAATAACACCCGAGGTGCTCAGCGTGAAGCCTAGACCGGTCCTCTCTCCTATTCAACGACCGGCCCAATCTACAGACAACAACTTCAACACTTCATTGGTCAAGGTACGATCAGTTGTTAATAGATAATAAGCTGAATTAACCTTGTACATCCTCGTTGAAGGAGTGATAAATTTAATAGATGCGAGGCATCCCGTTTTTATTACATATATATGCGTTGTGGAACTTTTGGATGCTACTGTCCAAGTAAGCCATGTGCATTTGTTGTTATTGAATTTTCGTAAAGTAACACAATCCCCTCTTTATTAAGAGAGGGTCGCATATTATATGTGATTTGGGGGGAAAAAAATTTCTCCACCATTTACCAATATACCCCTCATTTTGTATTCACTGTTTACCAATATACCCCCACTTTATATTTTTGGACCGACATACCCCCACTCTATATTTTGTGCCCCACCATTTACCAATATACCCTCATTTTGTACTTACTTGCTTACCAATATACCCCCACTATATATTTTGACCGACATACCCACTCGACAAATTTTTTATTTGTCCAACACTATTTTTTTTCCACGTTTGGTGGGAAAATTTTATTCCCATCATTTACCAATATACCCTTCATTTGTCAGACTTCACTCCAATATACCTCCACTCTATATTTTTGGATCGACATATCCTCGATAAATTTTTTTGTCCAACACTCTTTTTTTTATCCACTTTTGGTGCGAAAATTTTATTCCCACTATTTACCAATATACCCTCATTTGTACCCCATTGTTTACCAATATACCCCCACTCTATATTTTTTTGGCGACGATATACCCTCTACTCTATATTTTGTACCCCCACCATTTACCAATATACCCATCATTTTGTACCTCACTATTTACCAATATACCCCCACTCTATATTTTTGGATCGACATACCCTCGACAATTTTTTGTGTCCAACACTTTTTTTATTATCAAAATGTATCCTCATTTTGTACTTTACACTGCTTACCAATATACCCCCACTCTATATTTTTGGGTCGACATTGTTGCCTCATCCCACCAAATTTATTATTGTTGCTCTTCGCCTTATATATATGTGTTGCGTATTTTTATACCCCCTTATAAAATGTTGATGTTTTTTGAAACTACATCTCAGAAAATCATTAATCACCTCTCAAATGCATGCATGCGAGACGTATGTCCAAGTAAGCTATAATAGTAAACATGTTGGGCATTTAAGTATTTATGCGATAAGAATATTTATAATATTAATTAGTTAGCCGCACATTTGTTGATATTTAATTTTTTTTTATAGTGCTGTGCAATAAGCCACACGTGTATTTTTTGAAAAAAAACACGTGTATTTGTTGCTTTGGTAAAACATGTTGTGGTTGTGGAGTACTGTAAGCATATTAATAATAGTATTTGCTCTTAGAAAAATAACAATAAGTATTTTTTTATAATTTTTTTAATTAGCACGGTGTAGATCAACCCTAAATGCCAATAGCTCGCATGTGGAGTTTGAGAAGTTCGAGCCTAAAATTCAACTCGAATTCTTTTGTGGCTGTTATTTTTCGTACCCCCCTAATCATCTACGACACCCCCATAATATACGTTTTGGACAAAAATGCCCCTACGAATATATAAAATTTCGGAATTACCTGAGTGAATTGGTAATTCCGAAGAGATAAAAGATTTCGAATTACCAAAAATTGAGGTAATTCCGGTTCAAAAATAGTGAACCTAATTACCTCAATTTTTGGTAATTCCGAAATCTTTTAACTCTACCTAAATTACCTAGTTTTGAAGGTATTTCCGAAAAAAAAAATATTTAATTAAAAACAAATTAAAATTAATTAAAGACGCGTGTTCGATCACGAAACGATACAATACATGAAATTGATGAAAAAAATAACATAACGCAACAACAAACGAAATAAAAACACGGTACAAACTAGTGAGATGGTGGATGGAGACGTCGAAGGATCTCAAAGAACGGTCCTTCGGTTTCGACATACAGCTGAATAGGACTCCGCATCTGAAATATGTCAAAAGTGTCCATCATCACTCGAACGTCATCGTTGTTCTTCACATCCATGGTGGACCACTGAACACGATTATTATCGCCCATAGTCGGGTAGCGATAAATGATCCGGGTGACTTCTCGCCGTCACCCTCCAAATTGCACCGTTGTTATTTTTTTTCTTTCGAGAGCTTCAAAGGTGATGTCGCCCTTAAGCCTCGCATAAAATGAGGTTTGGACTCTCGAAATAGACACCATTTTCTCTGTTTGTGATTGTGCCACGATGGTGAAGGCGGTGAGTCGCGTAATCACGAGAGTATTGTGTATTCGCAGAGTATCCATGAGAGTGTTGTGTGTGTGTGAAATAAGTGAAATGGAAGGGTGTATTTATAGGAAAAATGAAACCTTGAATGAATTTCCACCGTTGATGAAAAGTGGTCGGCAAAATCTGGACCCTTTAAAGTGTCGGCAAAATCTAGATCGTTAAAAGTTGTCGGCAAGATCTAGGCCGTTAATTAGTAATGAAATAAAAAAAATGTTTTATTACTTTAAAAAATGAGTTTTTAACTATGTTACAGTCGAGTTTTACCATGCGTAATTTTTTTTAAATTTTTTTAAAAAATTACAAACTTGTAGAAAAAGTATAATACTACGATATTGAGGTTAAAAAAACGAGATACAAAATTATTTACGACCTGTAATTGTACACCAAAGTGGCCTAAAAAACATGTTTTTTAGTGTTAAAAATGACTTTTTTGACACTTGTTTATTATTTCTATCCGTTACTCGATTTTTTTTGACACGTGGACATATTTGCAATATCACACAGCATCAAATCTCGTAGGCTCTGCAGCACCCACGTGTAGTCATCATAACGCTCATGAGACAGATATGCAAACGCAACAGGAAATGTCAACTCAGTGGAAGTGACACCAACAATCTCCAGCAGAGGCAATGCATACTTGTTGGTCTTAAAGGTACAGTCCATAATCAAAACAGTGGGAAACATCCTCAATAACTTAATACTATCAGGATGTGACCACATGATCTCCTCAACAATATCACTACCTTTAAGTCGTCTCGTCCAACACAAGTAATGGTTCGCCTGAATCAGTGTCATAAGCTGCTGCATCTCAGTCATATTACCTCTATTTCCCTTCCGAATATTGGCGCGGGTTCTATACAACTGAGTAATGTTGCTCAAGTTGTTCTTAAATTTGTTCTTTAATGCTTCAAGACTTTTGGATGCTTTCACTCCCAATGACAGATGCTCCACAACAATTGATCGCTCGTCCTTGCTAAACTTACCAAATATAGCTGCTCCAAACAAAGTCTTATGAGGCTCATGATTGTGAATCCCATCCACCACTCTCACCATCCAATCAGAATTAGGAGGTAACATTGGTTTAGCTTTCAATCGAAACCTACAACCACATCTTTTCGAACTCTTGTGTCTACCAAATTAACACCCAACATCTACTCGATTGTATGTGCCCTGCCTCTCACAAACCATAAACAACCTTGTTCTTTTTCCCTTTCCCATTCTCCGTCGTCTCGATCGAATAATAACCACAATGACTCCGCTCGCTTTCCCAAGATATCTAACCCAACGTGTCATTGCATCACGAGTGGGAAATATCTCGGATGTCGTAAATGCACCTGGTTAAATCCGTAATAACCATCTATTTAAAAAAATTAAAATGTTAAAAAAATAAAATTCGAAATACCTTTTTAAAAGGTATTTCCTGTTCATATTTTGAGAACCTAATTACCTCTCGAAAAGGTATTTCAAAATAATTTAATTTAAAAATACAAAATTTCTAATTACCTTTTAGAGATAATTAGGTTCAAAAATCATGAACCTGAAATACCAATTTTCTGCGCTAATTCCGGAAATATCACCTCCAAAATTTCGGAAATACCTATTTTTTTTGCTAATTTCGGAATTTTTTTTTTATGTAGGCCCAGTTCGTTTTTATTTTAAATGCCAGGGGCATTTTAGGCATTTTGGTACTTATGGAGGTGTCGTAGGTGATTAGGGGGTACGAAAAATAACAGCCTTCTTTTGTTGGCTTAAAAAAAGGTCGAGCTTGATACATGCCAAATGTACTCCTAAGTACTTCGTAGATTTTTTTTTGTCTCTGTACTATGTAGATAATCTATGGTAGATTGTTATCTTGACTTTAGAACCTAGTAATTTATTTTACCAATATTTTGGGTTTCACTCCTTTTTAATATTTTCTCAAAAAAAAGAAACTACAGAAAAGCTAAAAAACAAAAAGGGACGGTAAAAGTTTTCTGACGGTTGTGATTTAACGAGAGTGCGATCTTGATGACAAGCTTGCAACACGTGGCGATTTAATTTCTTTCTCTTCAAATTCCAGCGAACAAAAAAGTTTCAATCATTTTCTTGTCTTCCAAATACGTTTCTTTTCTCTTCAATCAATTTACAATATAAGAAAAGTAACTACATCATTTGCTACTACCCCTGTTTAATTGTTATAGCTACCACAGTTTCTTATTTTAACATTTTTGGGGTTAATAAAGGTTTGGTTGGAATTCTAATTCCCGTATACATTATCTTACAGGAGAGATTAAAGTGAAAAATAAAACTTCTAAGAAGTGATTTGTTTTCTAATCTTTTCTACTCTGAATGATGTGTATATACCTGATCTATGTGTATGTATGTTTTTGCTATATGATTAAAGTCTTTCGTTTGGATATGGAATATATACTCTGTTTTTTGCCTTCTTTCTCTTTCTAATTATATTTGGTATCTATTTCTTTATAACCACATTAAATGGATGAGAAGAAAGTATAAAACCATCCTCCATGGAAACGGAAATTTTCAAATAAGGTGAGGCAGTTTGTTACTTGCTTTAAAATAAAAATAGTTTTGTTGATTATGGCTAACATAAGGTGATCTTCTGTGACTAATCCTCTCAATTATGACACTATTATTCAGACTTTTAGTCTGATTAAGATAGAACGATTAATCATAGGTTCGGGTCGAGGAGCTTTTAACATTACTTTATTCAAAACTACTCACATTCATTTTTGGGAAGTATTATCCATTTTATTATAAACAAAACTAAAGAATGACCTTTTGTAAGTACAGTTCAGTTTTCAATGAAGATGTATACAGTTGCAAATTTATAGTTAGAGAACTTTACTGAAAATAAAATATCTCTAGAGTACATAGTATTATATTTTCTCATTTATTACATTGAGTTGTTGTTTCTTGACTAGGTGATTTTTCTGCAGAATTATTACAATCCGCAAATTTATATATAGAGAAAGGGTGCAACAGACAACAGTGTTGGGATGTCACTACTTCTAAAGTTTATGTCTGAATGTGACATCCTCGCTTTTGTCCATGCATTGCATAGTTTAATTAATTGTTATTAAGTATCATATCCGGAACAATTTCTGCGATTAATTTTCATCACCAACATACAATTCAATCCATTAGTTGGAACTTTTTGTTGGAGCTTAACAATCGCATTTACCTCTACTTAGTTTGGGCCAAAAATAGATCTACATAGTATAAAAAAATTTGAAATAACAACAGAAATAAGAGACTATTATAATAAATTAAATATTAAAAGTTGGTGTTACTTATATTTGAAAATGAAATTAGAGACATATTTTGCTATTTTTTGTTGAATTCCTTCATCCAATAAGTTCATGTCTTTTATTGATCTTGCAAAAGTCGTATATTCACATATCCAGTTCAACTATCTATATTACTAAAAAAAAAAAGCTTCAAATAATGAAAGAAATTATAGACTATTAAGAAAAAATACACCTTGAGTCAAAAAAAATAAACACATTTTAAACTTTACTGTTAATTACATTATGTTTTTTTAACTACTCTCCGCTATTTCAAATTTTCTAGAGTTAAAGAGTCCAAATGTGATTTAATTTTTTTTTATCACATTGGTGTAATTTTATACTCTTTAAACAAAAGTCATACTTATATACTTCTTCATTATGCTTATAATGTTTTTTAGTCCCAACGGGAAGACGTTATATGGTTTTGATGTAATTTTAATATCTTTGAATCAAAAATGTAAAAAAAAAATTAATTTTATTGCCTTGGTATCTTTTGTTTAATTTCTTTATTCAATAATTCATGACTTTTATTAACCTTGCACAAGTCATATAATCACATATACAATTCAACTACATCTATGTTATTACAAAAGTTTAAAGTAATGATAGAAATTAAAGTCTCGGGTAAGAAACAGGTAAAATATTAGAAAAGATTGCACTATTTACAGTTGAAAGTAGATATATGTTTTGCAATTTTTTGTTTTTAACTATTCACATTAGTTTTGAATTTTCTATACTTAAAGAGTCCAAATGTAAGTTAATTTTGTTATCATGTTGGTCTAATTATAACGTCTTTAAACATAAATCATACATATTTACTTTTTTATTATGCTTATTTTTTTTTAGTCCCCACGGGGAGACATTATATATTGTTTCGAAGTAATTCTAATGTCTCTGAATGCATATCAAAATTATTAAAAAATAGTGTTAAAATAATAATTTTACTTTTAAGTCACGGGAAAACATGACATATTAGCGGTATATTTGACTTAATAAAATCATAACCTAAGTGTCTTTAATTTTTGAAAACAAACTATTGTTAATTATTAGATCTGAAATTTAGGTTATTTTTAATAAATATTGTATTTTGTACACATGTTCGCTTTAACACATGCGTGGAAACGAAATGACCCGTGCGAATGCACGCGTAATTTACTAGTTTGGGAGAGAGAAAAGGTGCACGGGAGGGAAAGGAAAGAAAAAAATTAGGGCAAAATAAAAAAAAACCCAATAAAACCAATAATTCAAGTTTGAAATAAAAATTCAAACTTTTGAAGATTTTTGGAATCTCACAACTGTCACCAGTGTTTATCCATTAGGATTAGCCCCCAGATCTGATCGAGAATTTTGCTTTTCTAGCTCACAAGGGTTTCGTGTGTGTGTTACCGTTTTGATCATCTGGGTAAGTAATTATGCCATATTCTGCTTCTGAGTTTCTCTTGCATTGTTGCATAGCTCCATGATTTCAGTTTTATTTCTTAGAATTCATGTGGAAGTTTCAATTTTTGTTTTATTTTGGTTTTTCCAAAGCTTATTAAGAATTATGCAGTTGTAAACATTTTGGTGGAACTGGAAGCTATGTTTGTCTTTTTCAGTTAGTTTTCTTTCTTATTCTGTCTGAATAACAACCTTAACGGTTTTGATTTTCATTTTCAGGTTGTGAAGGGACTTGTTGAAGTTGAGATCTCTAGCTGTAATGCAGCAGCATTGACTTGCTGCATTTGTTTCTAGGTTGGGTTGTTTTTTTGCTTAAAATTGAGTGTTTTACACTTCTAAAGTTATATAATGGTTTTTTGGGAAGGATATGTGAGTGATGAATTTATGGGAACTTTTGCCCCTATTGTGGTTTATTGGATATATGCTGGATTTTATCACTTGTTACCACCTTTAGATAATTACCGATTGCATACTACTAGAGATGAGGAAGAGAAGAATTTGGTGCCTTTTAAAGCAGTTGTGAAGGGTGTTTTGCTTCAGCAGCTTGTTCAGGCAATTGTTGCACTCATCTTGGTTAGTCATTCTACATTTGAGTTAGTAGCATTAGCTAAAAATCTTATTCTGTTTTATAGTTCATTTTGTGTTGCTTGTGTTGCTTTTCTGCACATTTTTAGTTAGGACCACTTTTAAAATAACTATTATTCTGTATCCATTTTGGTGGTTTTTCCTTGATTCTTGTTGTTGCTTTTGTGTACACCTACATTTTTATTTTTATGTTCATCCTTTTGGATTATGCTAGGCAATTCTCCTTGTTTCAGAGCCTCCCTTTCTTATATTAGGTGTTTAGCATAAGGCCCCTTAATATGCTTGCAAAATGACACAGCATTAGTTGAAGACAGCCCGAATTTCTGCACTGGATAAAAGACTGTTATTTATAATTTAGAATACATTGAGAAAAATTGATTGAATTTATTCAATCACACACCATGAATACCCAAAATGAGAGCAACGAATAATACGAGCAATACTAAGCCATGGAAAAAAAAGAGCCTTGTGACTCTTCTACTAGTGTCGGAGCGGGTGGCTTTAATAATATATTTCACTTCTTCAAGGATTATTGTTTTAGTTGCTTTCTCATGCTCTCATGGAGGCAATCCTTTGGGTGTGAAATCTAAGTGGATTCATTAGCATACTAGCAAGAATTCGGATGCAGTCGTTTGCCAACATGCAGTAGTTTGAACACAAAACTAAAACTATTGTTAAATGTTAGGATTCTAAAAAAGTAAAGCAGAAAAGAAAGCTGTAACAGCTGTTAACTGAGAATGGAAATGGAAACTGTGAATGTAATACTACTGGATATGATGAAGTCGACCTAGGCCCCGTTTGGATGAACTACTTAATTAAGCGCTTACGACATAAGTGTTTATCATATAACAACTTATGGATAAGCTGTATTTATTTTTATAAAAAAAAAGGATAAAAATAATGTTACGGTTTTTCTATAAACTATAAGCTGTTTTCATAAGCTATCTTGAGGAGCTTATGAAAATTAGCTCATGAACTTGTCATAAGCTATTTTCATAAGCTCTCCCAAAGAGTTTCACAAGTGCTTATGACAGTAGATAAGCTCAAATAAGCCTATCTTCCCAACTGCGTAACAAAATCTTTTCTCCCTTTCTATCTTTACCTCCCCACCTATTTATTCTTTGATTCATTTATGATTTCGTATAACTGACTTCTGCCAGCTCATCCCTTCACTTCATGATCTCACCGCTTATTTTCTTCTTTCTAGAATCGACCCTCCTTCCATATTTTGCGCCTTCTAATCAGTGGCACATCAGGTATCCCAGGATTAATCGACTTCTCCCCTTTGATCTCTATCATTGAATTTGAATCCCTTAATTACTCATCTCCCTTTTGCTTGAATTTCCATATCTCTAAGTATGAAAACATTATGCATCCATTCATGTGAATTTAGGTTCACTCAACTCTTTTCCAATCTCTTTGCATATTAGAAATTTCCTCAAAACAATTGCGAGTAGAGCTCAAAAAGAGAAGCCATTTAAACAGGATAGTCATTTGTTCGGTTAACAAGGTCAATCTACGTATTAATGCCTTAATGGACCCTGAGAACTGCTCTAGCTATAGTACTGAAGCCGAACTTTCGCCACCTATTCAAAGTGTGTTAAGTAATCTTCCTCTTCCTTTAACAGATCTATACGTGAAAGTGTCATCTCATCTTCTATGTTGTTGTAGATCTATATTTGTGTCAGGTTAGCAGGTAACATTTCATTTTAGTCTTGCTTATGTAGTAATCAAGCTTGGGTTTGGGTTGGCTAACTGATAACCTACCTGGCTACCTCACAAGTCAGTTTATATATGCCTGGCCTCTATATTCAAGAGATAGTAGGAATTGAAATTAAAAATATTGGATAAAACTCTTTGAAGTTTTCAGATGCTGCAAGAAAATTACATTTGTCATTTGTCAATCATAGAGAGAGAGAGAGAGAATTAACAGTTGTGCTGGAAACCAAATAATTTTCTGTATATACATTCTCTTGCTATAATTGAATGAATTGAATGACTAATTTGCTTGGTACAATTCTGCAGTTGACGACAACATCAAATGCAACCGGGGTTATGGTGCAGCCTTCTATCACCAAACAAATTCTGCAGATCGTTATTGCGATGTTCGTGATGGATACATGGCAGTACTTTGTGCATCGGTACATGCATCAGAACAAGTATTTATATCGCCATATCCATTCCCAGCACCATAGACTAGTTGTTCCTTATGCAATAGGAGCCCTTTACAATCACCCAATTGAGGGTCTTCTACTTGACACCGTCGGTGGAGCGATCTCATTCCTTATCTCGAGGATGACTGCGAGAACAGCTGTGGTATTCTTCTGCTTTGCTGTTGTGAAAACTGTTGATGATCATTGTGGCCTGTGGTTACCTGGCAACATCTTCCATTTATTTTTCCAGAATAACACGGCTTATCATGACATTCATCATCAACTACAAGGGTTGAAATACAATTATTCTCAGCCATTCTTTCCCATATGGGATAAACTTCTTGGGACATACATGCCTTTCAATCTTATAAAGCGTCCTGAAGGGGGTTTCGAGGCAAGGCCTGCGAAGGACTAGTGAACTGTAATTGTTATGGCACCATTTTTCCTCTGAACCAGAGGCATTACTTCCAGACATTTATTGAGTTGATTGAAGCTTGCTGGTTTTTTTTGGTCGCTTGACAATGTTTTCAGTTCATCTTATGACTGTAGGTTTGCCAACCCACCTTGTGTAGCATAACAATGATGTGGTAGTTAAAGGAGATTTTCATTATTATAATGTACTTAAAACATTTTTTAATGTGTAAGGTTCTAAAAGAGTACTGAGTTTTTAAGCTACCCTATTTGTTATTTCTATTATGGGTTTACTTGTAACTTTATTGCATTAAATAAGTTCAGTTCAGGTGTGGATTACAGTATCCTTTATTAGAAATCGTAATCTTGAACCATTTGGGGTGAAGTAGAGATATGACTTCAATCCATTACCTTAGTATTTTGTTAAATAAAGTTCGGAGATAATCATTTATTTGTATCCACAAGAATAATCCACCTTGCCAAAAGAAGGGCCTTCTATTAAGGATCAATACATTTTTCCCCATTATAGAGGCAACATTCACATACACAAAGAAAGGGAGATTACTTTCTTTTTGGAGGGAGGATTTTGTAATTCTAAAGGTGACTTTAGTATTGAGTCAAAAAAAAGTGAGTTTAATATAAGATTAATATCGAGTTAACGTCTCATTTTTCTCTCTACATTTACTATCTATTTCTATTTAAGAAATGACATGGCCGTTGAGGGAGAACTTTGTCGCCCATTGTGGTCCTACTTGGTTTGAGGGATTAGTCTCTGCAGTTGCGCGAGAGGATACCCAATTTATACAAAAATTGTAACTATTTTTAAAAAGTTTACTATTTATCAATGATTGTTTTGTTTTTGGGTTACAACGGGTAAACATAATCAGTTGTCAATTTAATATCATTTCTATAATTACATAACAATATTTTAAATCAGGTCGATCTTTGTTTGATTTGAGATGGATAAACACTTTATATAAATTTTACTTTTAATATGCAAATTTAATTTCAAAATCATTCGTATCAAGCAACACGGTACAACCCGTGAATATGTATGAGTATACTACTAGTCCATTCATTCTCATTATTATAACGTAATTATTAGACGGTAAATAATGAGGTGTTGGAATTATACCCTAGTCCATTCATTCTCATTATTATAACATAACTATTAGACCGTAAATAATGAAGTGTTGGTTTTTTTTTTTGTTTTGAAAAAGACTGAAATAAATGAATGGTGAAAAATAAAAATTTCAATTTAAAAGTCCATGCTTTGTAAAATTTGCGCCTCCTCTACATTAGTGTCATTTAAGCTCGGTTTGGCGCGTCCCATCCGCTAGCGAATAGCGGATGAAAATAGCAGATAGAACTAACACATGAATAGTACACGTGTTTGGTAAGCACTAGTGTTTAGCGTTTTTCAGGTAGCATTTAGCGTTTTTTCAAACACTACTTCAAATAGCGTTTCAAAAAACGCTAGCGGATGGCGGATAGCGTCTCACTTTTTTTTGGCATTTTTACCCCTTGTTATTTTTCTTAAATTTTTTTCTCCATCCTTATTAAATAAATGTAATCATGAATTAAATAAATATATATTTTTATGTCATTTTACATTTATCAGCTAGTTCAACCGTTAGTTTTACCAAACACATCAATTGCTATCAGCTAGCTCATCCGCTATCTGCTACTTTTTACCAAACAGGGCCTTAAAGTGATAGAAATCCTCTCAGGGTCCATTGCTAAAACTTTTGGCATATTAATGCACATAAATATCAAATTTATCACATATTTAAGAGGACGTGTGTTGTTATACACCCAAAACATTAGTAATTGATCTTCAATTCTTTTTAAGAAATTGTGAGGATCTCTACCCCATTAAAGTAGAGATCATCCGTTGGCGGTTAGAGGGGTAAATTGGTTAACAATAAAGTAAACAATAACCCATTATGTAATGGTCTGATAAATTTCTCATTCCTCACACAAAGGTAAAAGATGCACCAAGCCACCAGCTCAGGCATTATCATAGGCTATTTTTTAGTTACACTGTTCTGTTGAATCATCAATTCACCATTCCAGTATCAACAAACAAACATTCACTAACCACAACAGAACACGACAGTTTACATTCAAACAACAAACAGAACTAACTTCTGTAAAACAAAAACCATCCGATCCACCAACCCTTGTGAAACTACCGGCTTCAAATAATGTGACACAAATTACCATCCAATAAGCCAAAAACATAAGAAAAAAACAAGGTGAAATTCTCTGTCACAGGGTGTAAGGGTACATCAGCTCTCAGGCATTCTCAACTGTGCTACTTCAGCTGGTGGTCTTAGTGTGCAAACCATTTCTCTTGTTTTCCCAAAGTATACCTGTAATATGCATTAACATACAGATTATTGACAAGATTAAGTTCACCGCCTTTTAGTTTGAAATGTCCTAGCTACGACGGAACCAGTTATACATTTGAGACGCTTATAAAAAAAAATACATTTGAGAACTTCCACTAATACAATCTGCTTTCCAACCCAACCATCATACAGAAACTGATCTTGAATACAACAAATATGTAGTTGTAGTGTAAATCCTATAATCAAGAAATACCTGATCAAGTGAGTTCCTCAGCTTACTCTCCATTTCTTCAATCATCCTTCCCATGTTACAAAGATGTCCATCAGCAACTGATAGCTTCATACTCATCTAAAATATAAGGAAAAATATAATTTAGGATTTTTTCAGGAAAAAAAAAACTGAACATAAAGCTGACTCAAGCAAAAGGCAACAAAATATATCGTGCTTAAAATTAATAGCCATATATTCAGCATTCGGACAGTAATGAATTATCTATGCACACTGTCGTAAACTGACCCTTAATTACCAGTAAGAAACGTTCTGTTTGTCAATACTCAGTATGTTCCCTGTTTGTTCTTTCAAGTACTCTCTAAAGTGTCAACATAGATTTCATTGCCCAAAAGATAGATGCCTATTTTATGTAAGCTTAACATCTTGGTATTTAATGCAAATCTCCTCAATCATTCTTCAAGCCACTAACACCAATATCACACACATCTCTGCCAAATAAAACTGTATTCACCTGATCAATTGATGGAGAATAAGTTTCAACTTTAGTTAGATTATTACAATGTTGTTGAATTCGGATTTGTAAGGATTAGGCATAATACTTACTATTGTGAAACTATGGAAAGTCCTTATGTTTAGAGTAAGACATATTTGCATCTTGCACCAATAAAGAAAAGAGTTTTTCAGTTTCTCTTTGCCACTTTGTGTTCTGTATGGATGTACATTCGAGTAAATTTTTCCTTCAGAATTTCACCTGTTTACTAATTCAAATCATCCGTATCGCTCAATGATTCTACAGTTGTGATTTCCAAAATATTTGCAATTATTGTCATAAATCACTGGTGTTAAGATGTTGATATCTTTATTGTTAAAGCTTTTTTGGTGGCTACATTTATTGGTATGCCAGCTACTAAATTCTCAATGCACAATGCACTGAGTCGCCGACATGCTAAAGAATTATCTGTATAACGCAGGTTCTTACGGACAAACTATGATGTAAATAATGTTAGCTTGTGCTAATAAATATTAAATGACCTGCTCAAACAGCTAATGGAAAAAGCATACTGACAAAGTTGAGTTGAAAACCTGCCAAAAATCCCATATGCTAGGAGTCTTAATTAAGACTTAGCACATTATTACGAGTAGTAAGGACTAAGGAGTACTGAAGTCAATGCTTAGAAAGCATATGGATAATCTGTTACTGAGAATTTATAAAACATTTCCCCCCGACTACGCAAGATTCAAAGATTTCATGCCTAAAGACAGTTTAAGGTAACCAAGGCTTAGAGGCACTTGTTATGTGAATAGCTGACCTAATATGCCCGTTGCTACGGTTACACTCTTATTGAGCTTACAAACTTTCTGAAGACCGATGCAATGTCTGTGGCTTTGTCAAACAAAAATCGCATGATTCAATATTCAATAAAGGTGCATTGTTAATGACACGCCTTCTTGAGAAAGAAAAATGAAACAACCTTGGTATACAATTATTAACTAAACAGTATAATTGTTAAGATGAACAAATTCTCATAGAAAGCACCTGACGTCTAATTGATCCAGACAAACTGAAAGTTCCAGATGACTCATTATTTGTAGTCAAAGTCAGCATAACTGTACTGGTTAAACGATAATTCGTATTTTCTTCTTCTTCTGGTCCCACCTAAATGAACATTAAAGAGAACCATAAGAATTTCTGAAATAAATGCAAGAAAAGAATCTAAAAAACTAGAACTGAAGTGTGTTATAGTTTTTCAATGGATTTAAGGTCATTATGCTGCTTTGTTTATCAATGCTTAGTCTTCAAATTCAAAACAGAGGCACTTTACCTCTATAACATGTATAGCATCCCATGCTCCTTCCTCTAGATATCCCCGTCGACCTTGTCCTGTCTTCGAGCCATCTTTAATCACGAAATTGGAGAAAATCTCATGATTAGTAAAAAAGGACAAAAGGATGAGAAGTGTTTTCCAACAGAGTACTATCAAATAACAGGTTTACCTTTCTTTATCAAAAAGCAGGCTACGAAACCTTCATTGTCATCTTCCCACATATAAACTGATGAAATGCCACCTTCATAATATCTACGACATTATCCATTAATGGTGCATTTTTTTAAAACTAAATAGCTCAATAACTATATTCAGATAGGTACCAAGAAGAAGCACAGGATGATCCATCATTAAGTGACTTAAATAAAACAAATTCAGTAACAAGTTACTAGGTAGAAAGGTTTCCTAGTAAGACATCTAAAAAGCACATAAAGCTCAAAAGATAAAGTAAGGAAAGAACCTCACTGGTCACGATATATAGCAAATATGTCATTTGCTTCAATTTCAAGCTTCCTCAACTCTGAAGAAGGAAGCGATCCATCTTCTAATGGTGGATGGTATTTATTCGACCAAGGTGATCTGCAGCAGAAAGGTGCAACATAAAACAATAAGTTTTAAGTTTGTCTTTCCCTAAATACTAAACTAAACAAATGGGGCAACCATGGATCTGTCCATAGCAACTGAACAACATAGCAATAAACGTTTGTACAGGTCTCCATCAAGAATCAATGTTTTCATTAAATATATCGTCATTTTTATGATATATTTTCACTTAGTCCAAATACCAGTAAATACATTAAAGTTTATTCCTATATTTAAAAACATAGAATTAACCATACATTTTTTCGTAGTTGTTTTTCCCCTTCATTCCCTATCTTTCTTCAATATATCCATGCTTCTCGCACACACTACCAACTTGCATCTTTACCTCATATAAATAAACAACAACAACTAAGCCTTTTCTACTAAGTGGTTGTGTTGGCACATGAATAGACGATGCCACAATTCCCTTTCATGTATTAAGTTCAAAGATAGACTGTTTACCTATAAATCTCTCTTATCATTTTTCCGCCACACTAAGTCTACTTTATTGGCTTTTTAACGCACGGCATAGTCCCATACAACATGGCATATCTTATAGCTGTGTGGTAAAACTTCCCTTTATGTTTGAGTGGTATTTCCCATCACAAGCCACACCTAAAAGTAAAACATTATTTGATCATCCAATTTGCTTGAATCCTATAGTTGGCATCTCCACCTATCTACATGTCATTTTCCATGATAGCCTCGGCGGGGTAAAACATAAGCCTTGTGGTATTTTGTATTCTCCAATTTTTGCCTCTATGCTAGGATTTGTATGCCTCTTACTAAACTTTCATTCTGTATAATCTTGTCTCCATATCTCTAACTTTTCATTAATTTCTCCTCTTGCAACTAAGACTATAATATTCCAAAAAAGAGCTCATACCTAACCCTTTATATGCATCTACAGTTATAAGAAATTTTTATCTATTTGACATTGTGTTCCCACACTAGTTGTGAACTTATATTATATAAGTAATAAGTAATATGAACTCCTTTCTTCTCTGGAGCCTTTAACAAGACCTCTCTAAGTATGCATGCCTTTTCTAAATCAATGAAAACAGAAAACTATATGCAGGTCTTTTTGATTCCTGCATTTCATTAGTCTTCGTAGCTGATATATAGATCCCATTAATCAATCTCCACAATACAAAACCAAATTGATTTCATGTGATGTGAGTCTTGCTTTTTTTATTGGCAAATGTTAGTCGTTAGTAGTTAGTTAGGGGAGGGGGAGATGTTAGTTTCCAGGACTTGAACCCTGGACCTCCATCTTCAAACTCCTTCATGTTCATGTCCCTTAACTCGCCAATTGAGCTACCTTCTTGGGGCGATCTGAGTCTTGTCTCAATCTTTGCTCAACTATTCTATTTGAATTTTCAAATTATACTTTGTTGTAATGCATGTCAGTGTTGTAAACTTTAAAACCGTATCAAACATAGTATGATTTTTCATTATTTATTAAATCCATACTGTATGTGCTACTCAAGGAAATGAAAGTTACTTGATTAAGTTAGAGGAACACAATTGACTATAAAGAGTTAAAAACTAAAAATATTACATCCACCATAAACCATATATGGAGATATTACCGGTAAGAATCAGCATCCCTGTTATACTCACACAGTATGAACTCCTTCCCACAGTCCACATCGCACAAAACCTGTTTTTCCATCAAGATTATTATTATATTATTATAATAAATTAAAATTGAAATTTTTCGAAAGCATAGTCAGACAACATCCAAAAAAATCACATTTGAAAAGATGCTAGTATTAGACCAATTCCTAAATTTTTGAACCCCCGAATTTCATTCAATAAATTGATGAAATTCCCACCTAGTTGTATTCCTAAGGAAAAAAATAGGTTTAACTACCTTTTTGTTCTTTTTCCCCTAATTGTATTCTGAGCAGGCAAAAAGGGTAAAGCGAGCCAAAAGCAATGCAATTGCAACGTGGAACAGGGAAAAAGGGAAAATGTAGAGAGAGAGAGAGACCTGAAGGGGCTGATCGACTTGAGAAAGGAGATCGGAAGAGTGGTGAGGCATAAGGCTGAGAAGCGCAGAGAGAGCAGTTTCTGTGTGCTTGGGTGGAATCCTCCGCATCAGACCCATCGCAGCTTCCATCTCTTTCTCTCTCCTCTCGATTGCAGAAGAAGAGCAATGGAATGAATATGCATACACGAGAACGGAAAGAGAGAGAGAAACTGTCTCAAGAGATTTTTGGTTGCCTTTTGCTTCCTATTGGTTTTTCTTCCGAATTTCCCTCCACCTTGTCTCCCTCTTCCCTCCTAATTATTAATTAATTAATTATAAATTATATCCGTAAAATCAATATTTATTCCAAACAAGTTATTACGATACGGATGGAGTAACATTTTTTGTTTACAAATTTTGTAGGATAAAAATCTAAGAGTACTTACTTGGATAATATAGTTGGAGTATCTTCTAACTTAACTAATATTATTCTGTATTCGAATTCAGTCTTGGACATACAATAATGTTAAATATTTTGAAGGAGGACTTTACCGCTCATTGTGCTCCTACAAACTCGGGAGAACTTTGTTATCCATCGTAATCTTATTCGGTTCAATATATTAGTCTCTGCAATTACTTATTTAGTATTTACATCAAAAATGAATTAATCCCCTCTATTTTTAGAAGAGAGTGACACTTTTTTTCTTTCTTTTAAATATATGTCTACCATCTTTTCGTGCTACCATAGGAACATTTACAATCCTATATATGTTGTATTTTTGTTGCCACCCCCAAGGATTCGAATAAATGACATAGATATTTTCATGTAGTGTTTTTAAACTTGGACTGATCATGGGCCTAGTCAAGTCGACACTAAGTTAGTGAACTTGGTCAGACAATTGAGTCGCTAGTTTAATCGCATGATTCAGTTAGTATTAAAAAAAACACCATTTTGCAGTAGTAAATAAAAGAATTGCTCGAGCCCATTAGATTATTGATTCAACCCCAATCTGATCAATCGGGTCGCACGATTGGTCGATTCGACCAAGGTTTAATAACACTGCTTCCATGTATTTTTTTTGTAACAGACTAACAATCTTCTCATACTACCGATTTGTACTCGAAATAACAATGGAATTACTATTACTATATTTATAAAAGAATACAGTGTAAGAAACCTAAATATAATATTATCAAGCTCGTAGAATATATACTTGTTCCAGTCTGGGCCACGAGGCCCAAGTATGACTTTGGGCCTTGCAACGACCCAATTGCACAAGCAAAACCCTTATCATTGGCAGACTGTGCGTCGTGCCCTACCCATGTTGGCGATCCATGCACTGTGGTTATCAACTGCTGAGAGCGCTTGTCTGAATCCAACAATCCAAGACACGCCAAGTCCTCTATGCGCTGGAAACGCCTCAAGCACACCTGGTGTCTGTAAATACCAACTCATCGCTGTGCGAGGTACACATTCACTCTCCCTACCTCATTCGTGTCTTCCTCTCGTTAACTTGAGTGTAAGAGTATCATTGCAGGCACTAGTCCCAACTTGGATTCTGAAACTTTCGCAGGAGCCCTACTACTATTCACGGCCGGACTACCCAAACTCGACTATTCAAGGTTGGAGCCCTACTCAGTCTTATCTAACATCCATGGAATACTAAATAAAATGTATTTCCATGAATGTTTTTTTTGACCAAATATGTCCATGGATGTTAGATAAGTAATATCATATCATTTTATGTTCCTTAAAAAAAATTACACAAAGAAAATCATTTTATGTAGCGTTAAAAAAATTAGAAAAAACTAGAACTCGTATTATCTTTCCGACGGGATAATAGTCATATCATCAAACTTATCATAGAATTGCTTATAAAAAAAAATTATGATAGAATTCATGTAAAAAGAAAAAAACTTATTATAACGTTAAACTCTAATTCCAAATTTTAAGCTTTTGAGTCGACGTGTGTTCCACTAACAATTATTTTCCCATACTAATCAATAGATTCATTTTTTTTTCTAGGTAGGATGAATAGTAGGTGACCATGCCCATCCATAAGATAGCAAGCACAGAACAGAACCATTATTAACCCCACATCATTGAAAAAAAGGTATGGAAAGGGTTGAGTTGTTTAGGTGATTCGACTTTTTTCCACATGGTTATTGCCACGTTTGGAGGAGTTAGTTTAAAGGCTCCCCACCAGATAGGGGAGACATGGACAAGCAAAATATTGGTAAGTAGCTTTTGTCTGTTTTAACAGAATGCTCCAACCAAACCTGAAGAGCTACTTGATTATCATCACAATGCAGAAGCGTGGGTAAGCCAAATTGAAAAGAAAAGAGATTTCCACTTTATTTCTTTTAAAAACTAGATAGACTTTCTACTCCTTCCTCATATATTGGTTCTCAAAAGTAGTAACTTCAGTTGTTTTTGAAAGTTTCTCTCAATGCAAATTAATGTTTAAAAATATATTTAATAACAAATTATCAATTTAGTATAAATTATGTCTTTACTCCTTTTTTCAATAAGTAAAATTATATTAATTGGTCAGGAGAACGAAAACCCAACAAAAGGCAAATACAAACGCCAGTGGCTGTTATGCCCCTAACATTTTAAAATTGAGCATAACCAGAACATATCTAGAGGATTCAAAGAAACTCACCTGTTGGAAAAAAAAATGTCACCTTCCCTAAAACACCTATATGAACCAAACAGGCACTACCTTGCCACATGCATTCATTCTATGAAGAAAGCAATTATGAGTTATGACACTGCTCACAATTGTCATCTGGTGGGGGATTAAATAACTCAGAACCAAGTGCACTACATCAAATATTTATAATACGACCTCCATAGAAGGTTTATATATTATATAATGTAATGGAGATGATGAGTAAAATCTTCATGCACTTAAGCGGAGTTTCGCACGTCGTTCTTCATAAGATGCTGGATTTAATTCAATAAGAATAAAAATCAGTAAACAATGGGGGATACTAGGGCAAAAGTATATTTTGTGAAAATCATTTCGTTTAGAGCTTAGCAGAAAATAAAGCATCCACATTCCATGTATAACATGCATTTGAATACTTTAACACAAGTTTTGAAATATTTAGGTGTCAGAACTCACGCTCAGTTGGTCGTGACATAAGAGGAATATGGGAGGCTTTCTTCTTCGTTCCTCGAATGGGTAGCAAGCTTTGATCTAGGCAAGGAACTGTTATCAGCAAAATAGATTATAGATCACTGTAAAAACAAGTAAGCAACGTGATTGAAAATCAACTCAGTTAATCGTGTTTGCAGTACCATGCAATAGAGGCAGACAATTAAGAATAGCCTCATGAAAGATTGCAGCCTGAAGCTGGTAAGTATTGCATTCGTTAACCAAATGTACACGCAACGATTCTCTCGCTTCTAGATATGCAGTCACATAATTAAATTCAAGTTAGCAAACTTCTCTATGTAAAATTCTGCAATAGGCAAATTTGAAGTGATGAAGTCTTACATATCTGAAATACCTGATGAACACATAAATTTGACATCCTTAAATTCACAGGACTGAAGAACCAAAGGAGCCTCAGAAGCCATAGTGTACTGGGGTTTCCTGGGGATCCTATTCGTGTCCAGTAGCATATCAATCACCTATAAATTTAAGCATCAGATTTATTAGCTCAAATTAATAAGAAATCCTTATATAGGGATGGTATGAACTAGGAAATAATATTACAGTGAGATATTAATATAAAACAGAGAATGGAATGAAAGATGGAAATGCATTCAACAGAAAAGGGCTCCCCCATGGTTGTTTGTGCAAATTTTGAAGTTTGACATCTGATTGAAGCTACTAAAGATGAGTAGCAAAACATCAACTTAAGGCCTATTTGGATTAGGTTATTTGGGCTTATGTACTGACATAAGCACTTGTAAGACTGTTTGAGAGAGCTTATAGAAACAACTTATTTCCATAAAGTACTCCCCATAACAGCTTATAACTTGCATCAAAACAGCTTCGACTTTCTTTTATACTTTATTACAGAAACAGTTTATACAGAGTATTTATATGGTAAGCGTCTATGCTACAAGAGCTTAATTAAGTTATTTATACAAACAGGGCCTCAGATATCAAGATGATAAAAGCAATTATATTCTACAACAGTAACAGTGTTTTGTATGTTACAGCAAACAAGGAACATGACCATTCAGTGAGGGCCGAAAGAAGCAATAAGTCAACAGCTAAACAACTTTTTAAAATGATTTTATATGGGTGTGTTAGGTACCCACATCTGGAGATTCAAGACCTTTGCCAACCAAAAAGAGAACAGCAACCATGCAGCGAACCTGATGCCATAGAAAAGCCCTACCTCTGATTTTAAACACCCAAAGTTGATTACCATCATACCTGCAGGTAAACGGGGAGACATGCTCAGACTTCAAGGCAAAAAAGCTTCCAAATGGAAAACTGCAATATTTTCGTTGGTAAGATAGAACTTTGCAATTTTTTTACAAACAGTACCGTAACTCTAACTTCTGAAATGAAACAAGTAATAAGGGTTTCACTCTATGGAATACATAAGGAGGAAAAAACGATAGTTTTATATTGATCTGCATCTTAGACTTAGCGCTCAAATGTTAAGCATGCAGCGTAACCTGAAATATGTTATTGCTAAGTACTACACATCATGAATATATCCATTCTAAACATTGAGCACCAAACATATGGAATTAGACCTCCTCTTTCTGTGTGAAAAGGTTCTTCAAAAGCAGTTCAAGGTTGACTACGTCTACGTCCCTGGCTCTTGGCTCTGCTCAATGGCTGATATAATGACCAAGGCATGCCTCTTGTCATCTTCCTCCCCTTTAGATACAAACTCACTAAGTGTCTCCTATCCCCAAGTTGAGTTTGCGGAGGAATATTAGAATACACACCTACACTTGCATTCAGGTATTAGTGAATAAAGTTAGTTGTGCCGAGTCAGCACAGTTAGGAATTAGTTAAAATTAAAACTGCCCCAGCTGCAGACCGTAGTTTGTTAATCCTAGTCAGAAAACTCCAACTGATTCAAGGTCAAATCTCTTTACGAAAATTCTGTTTTGAGATATTCTAACAGTGATAAGCTATGGCAGTCCAATTTCAAGTGCTGGTTTTCAACATAATTTTGTCTGCAATCATGCACATACAAGCACACGCAAGCTGTAAGAAAAATTGTCTACCAATCTTAACCTCACATCTGTTGGAGAAATCTCAAACATAGTAATACACCGCCTGTAGTTGTGAACATTTGCTGCATCCATTTTACAGAAGTTTCTAAAGTCGTGTTCCCCTCGAAATTTTGTTCCAGCAATCTCCATGGCCTAATGGGACATCAACCAATGAGAAGTGATTACAATTTACATGTCTCTTAAATCTTTGACACGATTGGAAACATATAAGAGAAGAAACACAAAACAAGGTTCTAGAATTTACAGAAACTGCAACCGGAAATGGTTTTCCTACCTGGATATTCAAATTTTCTTTCCAAAAGAAATATCTGTACTCCCTGCCTAAACAGCTGAATCTGTCGGTATAAAGCAAATGAGAAACATGATAACAAAATAGAATAACAAAAGATGTCAAATTTTTTTTCATTAATTAAAAAAATTAATTTAATTTATTACAAGATCTTTCTAATATGAAGGCTAGAGTCAGTAAAGACAACAATTCAGCTTTAGTCCAAACTCTACATAAAAATTTAAATTAACCTTAGACCCTATACCTGGAAAAGCATAGTTTAGCTTA
Organism: Oxytropis ochrocephala; assembly: GCA_020916435.1. Classification (NCBI taxonomy): domain Eukaryota; kingdom Viridiplantae; phylum Streptophyta; class Magnoliopsida; order Fabales; family Fabaceae; genus Oxytropis; species Oxytropis ochrocephala. Next base: position 13,562,429 of record CM037090.1, read on the forward strand.
CCATAAATCTGTTGAGAAAGATAAAATTTTAATCTACTGAAATTACTGATTCCAGACTATAACATTTCTTAAAATTCGGGTTCCCTAAAAGCTAGCTCATGGGGTGAGGGTTGCCCCCACTTATAGACCATATCACTATCCAATGTGGAAATCTCAAAAACATTCTTCTTCATTTCATAATGTCGCACCCATGAAGGAAAAATCTAGAATTTGCTGAACTTCCTATGCATTTGTCTGGCCCTCTCAACATCAAATGTTTTCAAAACAATGGCCTTTACAACAAACAAGCATATATGAGTAAGGATTTGTTAACACCAAGTGCGAAATTGGCATGTGATCACCTTCAATAACTTTTTTGTGGAATGCAAATTTAATCAATCAACTATTGAATTTGAAGCCAAAAGCATTTTGTTACATAACTAGACACCATCTAGTTCCAGAATTGCCCCATGCTTCCCTCCTAGTATGCATAACACTAGGAAGATAGTTCCTATGTCTAGTGTTGCTCATTACTATCACTTCTATCTATATGATTTTATCAACATACAAACCTTGCGTGAAAATCAACAGGTACAGGACACCAGCCCAGAATTCGAATGTCATTCGGAAGGACTCGATTTAGCACCCTCACATAATCGATTTCCCCCTCTGTACAAAAAATGATAAATGTTAAGAAAAGGAGGAAATAAAATATGTATATTTTACCTGTACAAGATATTAATTCAGGACATATTAAACAACCAAGAGCCTGGCTTATATGATTATCAAACCGCAAAAAACATTACAAATTTGCATTTACATTTGTAATTGGCTAAAACCATATGATACCTCAATCATTTTAGCATCAGAAACATACAACAAAATGGGCATGAATCTGAGCAAGTAATCCTTTTGATATCTACACAAGGTGCAGGATATCTTCATAGTAGTATTACACAACTGAATATTTCCGCTTACCTTATAAATGAAGGGAAAATTGACAGACTCAAAAAATATAAACATTTATCAGTGTGCAAACATGGAAATCAGTACCAGCCAGTATATGACGAGAAAAAATCAGGATTTTGCCAAACAATGACAATCAAACAAGATTAAGTCAATTCACACACAATGAAAATCAGAAGCAACAAAGAAAAAGCTCAATCTCATTTTTTCAAATGATTGTTCAGCTAACCATATTGATCTTCTGAAACAATTTCTCCAGAACTACCATTATTTGCTCCAGATATTTTGAGATTTGATCTTAGGAAAACAGCTATCACCTGCTTCAAAATGTTGTCATCGTCAGAACCAACTAAATAACAAATTTACAGATGACAGATCATATGATGCTCCATAATTCAACAGTAGTATAGTGGAAACCATGATTAGAAATTTGAGGCTGATACCTAAGTTAACCAGTTCATACAATTAAGTAACTTTCCAACTTTTTTTGCCGACGAACAGATTCCAGACAATATAAATTATTAAGGACTGCATGCTAAATTATCATTTTTTTTGGGCTCATTGTTTTATTCAAATGAAAGAAGAATCTATATAAGAGAGGAAAGGAGTACACGGATAGAACGTGAAGAATACATATCCTCCAAACCAAGACCACAATGAAAAGGAACTTGACACGAAAAAAGATCCGTTCATCTTGTTCTAGCCAAAGGCATCAAAGAATAATATATAAAGCACACTGCTGGAACATGCTTTCCACCTTTTTTCTAATCAAAAGAAAAAAGGCACCAAAATCGGATGGGCAATACCCAAGATTCACCAAACATATGAAACATACAAGTGTATTTGGCATCTAGACAGTCTACTGAGTGTAGGCATAAGTATGTTTTCATTTCTAACCTACGGCAACACCTAGCACATCTATGTGTTGATAAAGCGATGTTTGGCCAATACTTTGTAATATAGCATACATAAGAAATTAATAATCCTGTTGCGAACTTCTGTTCAGATGAAAGCCTTTAGAAGGAATCAAGGAATTGTAGTTTTCCAAGGATAAATTAAATTGTAGAGTCATATCACTATATCAGCACTTATAACTATGTTATGTATCAGTCATTGCCAACAGAATATAAAGTATTCTCTTTCTTTTCTTTTTTTTACCCTTTCTGCATCAACTTACTTGTCCAACAGATGAAACCCCTTTGTCTGTTCTACCACATCTTGAGTACAGTGACTCCTTCTTATCACCAACCAATAGTCTTGCTGTCTCAAGAGCTTTAAAAATTTCAGACTGCAAACAAAATTAAGCATGATAAATAAAACAGAGGCATCCACATAAAATATTTTCAAATTGCAATGACTTTCCTCACAGTTGACAACCAGACTACTTCATCCAGCACAGACAATCAGTTGTGATGTGGAAAATTATTTGCTTACTGGTACTCATGACCAGTTTATACAAACTCTGAGATTTTTTGGCATCGCAACTTTAGGGAAGAAAACAAACCTCAACAGTTGGTTCCATTTGAGCCTCCGAAGAAAAACCATAGAACCTGTATTTAGCAGGTAACCAGAATACCTTAATTAACACATAGAGTAAGCATTCTGTTAATTCAATAAATACCAAAAGAATAAAGAAAGAAACCGGGAAAATGATAGGAAACATAAAAAACACAAGAAACTTTTAATTCAATTAAAGAATAAATTAAATGATTGCAGAATTTCAGATTAATAAGATTCTATCAAATGTCACCTCCAAAGCGGTGATTTGTGGATTGTAACATAGTCTACAAGTATTACATCATATTTATTTTTGTGTACACCAAGAAAATATTTATATAACATATACTATAGATCAGCACCTCAGTCGATTTTGTTAAGATAAAAGACAACAATAAAAGCCTTTTACCACTAGGTTAGGAAATACATATTCTGGGGTGAGAAGCTTAAACTCGACCTCAGGAAAACACAGAAGCTATGAGGCAAATTGTAAGACAGAAAGCAAACTCAGATAAAAAAGTGATAGTACTAGTAGATACCTTTTTCCAAAGTACATGACTTTTAAAGCTACATATCTCTTGCTATGATGAGTCATAAACCTTGTGTTATATCCTGGATCACAACGTAGAAGCTAATTCAAATATTAAATATGCCAATCTAGCTAAACTGGTATACGATATTTTCGTTAAAATTAAAATACTTTTTGTTTCTTTGTCTTTTGATTTTCATTAGAAGCGACAACATGTGAAAGAGGGCAAACCCATGGACACAAAACAGAGGGCCTGTAATAAAACTAAAAGCCATGGCAGAGCTGATAAACATATACACAGAGTAGGCATACAAATCAAGAAATCACTGAATTAATAAAGAAGTCCATCAAACACAACATGAGGTTTCTACTACTGAAGAGGCGAAGACCAGAAAGTGAAGCTCATAGTTTCGTTTCGACATCCACATCACAATTCACATGTGTCACTACAAATCCGCTAAGGAAAAAATTGAGGAAAAAGAAACCTGGCATTGTCTTTATTTTCCCTTCAGATTTCCCGTTGTTATTTATTGATTCCATGTCTTTCTCATTAAGGCCATGCAATTTCTTCTCCATCTGCACCACAGAAAGAAACAAATTTCTTTCATAAATGCAGATGAACCCTAACCCTCTCCTCCTCTTTCTTTTTCTTTGCATAATAATTCCCATTAAAAACTATCACCATGCTCCATGACAAGAAAATGAAACAAAAAAGAGCGAAAAATGATAAAAAAAAAACTACGAAACAATTAACTAGCTAGCTAACCTGAGAGCAGTGACAATCAGCAAGTTGTGATAACAGCTTTGCATTCTCAGCTTCTAATTCCTAATAGCATGAATCACACAAATCAGTATGAAAAACCACACTCTAATTACTAATTACTAATCAACAAATTAGAAACCATCTTCATAATTTCTGCAATTATTATTATTAAATTAAAGCAAGCACAGTAACAGCAAAACCTCCTGCAATTCATTAAATTCAAGACATAAACAATACTAAACAATAACAAACGCATTGCTAGCATTTTCAGGCAAGTATGTAAAGTAGGAAAAGAAAGAATATACCTTGACTCTGGCTTGCAAACTGGCCACATAGTCAACATCGCTCAGTTGCGTCGCCATGCTCAATAGCCAAGAGTCGGCGCTGGTAACCGGTTTGGTGCAGATTTTTGTGCTCGGTTTTCAGAAATTGAAACACAAACAACACTATATTCAAAATTGCGGACCAAAAACCTACCCCTATCAACGTGATACGGCCAGTTTTTTTTTAACCGGCGTTCATTGTCAATTGCGGACCAAAAATATAGTTTTTGAATTTATTAACGAGTGCTTTCAGAGTGATGGAGCAAATCAAATTATTCACTGGTGAAATATTAAATATGACCGCAGGATGTAGTATAATAATTCATCAACGGTTAAGATTTAATACTGGTTGATTCAATATTAATACTAGTCGATTAGACCAACAAAAGTTGGTTTGAGCAGTAGTTGGGACTTGGAATCAGATCTTGTTCAAAGACTCAAGTTCAAGTTTTAGATGTCACAGAAATTTAATTGAGAAGGAAGAACCACTCGACCAACAAACCCGAGTAAACATTGATGTTAGTGGATTAGGATTAGGGTTAGTTAAATTGATGCTAGGTTTGTAGATTAGGGTTAGTGGGTTACTGTTTGTGGATTGGGTTTATTGAATTAGGGTTAGTAGATTAGTGGATCGTTGTTAGTAGATTACCTAACTCTAATGTGCTAACCCTAACATCCCATTCAGGTTAGAGTTAGTGCATTAAGGATACGATCGTTCCACCAACTTCTAACTCTAGAGTTAATCATTTGCTCTAATAAGGCTCCTCCAAAGTTGGATTTGAAGGATTTAAGTTTTCCCCAAGGAGATTATTCTTTTCTTGCAAAATGGGATTGACATACATAAAGAACAATCTAATCTATTCAATTTTCCACTATTAGTACTGTTGTACAAAAGATACTTTGTGATGTTGTATTAACTTGTAACTTGATTTTCTTGTGAAACGATTGCTCTTATGTTGTCGAGTCCCTTGTTGTTTTTGCATTAGGGTTAAGGTTAGTGGATTTGGGTAAACGGGTTAGGATTAGTGGTTGGAAGATTGACCATAGCCCTAATCCACTAACCCTACCCCTGATTATGGTTAGGGTTACTGCATAGAGTTAGGGTTAATCCACCAACCCCAATCCATAAACTATAATCTATAAGCTTAAACCCAATGAAAAAACGACAAGGGACACGACAACATGAGATCAATTATTTGATAAAAAAATCAAGTTCCAAGTTAATACATCACAAAATATTATCCATACAACAATATTAATAGAGGAAAACAAATAGAAACTAGATTGTTGCTTTTGTATGTCATTCCCATTTTGCAATAATAATAATAATAATAATAATAATAATAATAATAATAATAATAATCTTGGGAAAACTTAAATCCCTTCCATTCTAAAAAAAAAACTTAAATCCTTCCAATTCAAATATGGAGGAGCCGAGCCTTATTGAGGGAAGGATTGAGTAGAGTGGTAATGGTGGTGAGGCAATAACTCCAACTTCTTTCATGCATCCACCATCCAAAAGATATATATAGAAATTGATTGTACATTGATGAACACAGATTTTGTATTTTAATCAACTCTTATTCTAAGTGTGTTAACACAATTTGTGCATAATTGATGAGCATATAATGCATTTGATAACTTTGAGTTTATTTTGGGCCTAATTGAATTTTTCAGCATTATTAACATTGTTTTTGTATTTTGCGGATATATTTTTATGTAGGTGTCTAAAAATTATGAATCTTATATCATTGGAAAGCTAAGATCATTATCTACAACTTTCATGGAGAGATCAAGAGCAAATTCGGTTTCATAGATGGTCTGCAAAGGGCTGGAAGTCAAAATAGAAGTGTTGTGTGAAATTTTGAACATGCTGTAGTGAATTGGGTCTAACACTCTCATTTGTGGCCCAAATTGAGCAAACTTTGTGCCAACGGAAGCTTACTCAAAGGCCATTGCTTTTCCCACACCCCCTCCTACTCTTTCACACCACTTAACAAATTTTATTCCAAAAATAACCTCGCGTGAAACACTGAGTTCACGTGTTTAAAGACTGTTCGAACGACATTGTTCGAACACGAATAACGACCGTTCGAGCGGTGAAATTACGCGTAAGAGGGTGTGAAGTCAATATTTAACACACTCGAGCGATGTCGTTGAACGAGTTCGAACACAATTAAATGCGAATGCGGTTGTTCGCGTGACCTCACCAAACAGTGAAAACGCCAAAGAGAGTGTGAAGTCAAGATTTAACACACACGAACGATGTCATTCGAACCTGTTCGAAGACCCGTGTTCGAACAAGTGAAATTTCGTGAAAAAAAAAGGTTTTGTCTGGTCTTTCGGTCTTTTCACACCCTTATGGGGTGTGTTTTGAGTAGGAGGGGGTGTGAGAAAAGCAAACGCCTACTCAAAAGGGCACGTTTGGAATTATTTTTTTGACTTAATAGACTCAAGCAGTGAGAAAAACAGAGACACGGGTTGGAGTAAAAAAGAGAGGAGCTTTTATCTATTAGCTTTCTTCATCTTGGGATTTCCTTTTCTTTCTTGCTTCTGCAACTTTATATTCCATGAGTTATATTCCCTCAATGGAGGGCTAAACCTGTAATCAATCCTTGGGTTTTTGACAATCTTGAGGTTTAACTTTGAAATCATTGTTGTTTTGTTAAATCCTATGTTAATATGGTGTTTACTCTTCTAATCCATATGGTTTTTGATTCTATTTTAGTTTGCTTAGACTAAGTTGAATCTACTGATAAAAAAAAACTAAGTTAAATTTTAAAGTTCTGTGTTGATGGCTTCATCAATCTCTTTCTAAGGAGAAGGGGCAGAATATTAATGTTGCATTCAAAGTGTTTGATGTAATGTTTATCTTGATTGAATTTTGGTTTTCATGCATAATATTGGTTTTGATGGATGCTTAATTCATTTACCTTGATTAATCATTTGCTAGATGTTTTTTTAGTAGTGAATTCATTAATTTCATTTGGGCTTCTAGGTGGAATTTCTAATCAAGAACTAAATTAGCATTGAATGTTCTTTTGTGATTAATGATAAGCCAAACCCAAGATTCGTCGATTCCCTAGGATTGGTTGTTTTTACGTAACTTTTTCGATATAGTTTTCCATTGTTTTCTTCATATTTTTGTTAGTCACCTAAGCCCCCCTCAACCTATAGTTTTCTTACTTACTTTGATTGAATTTTTGAGTTGGTCAATTGGAAAACGATTCGGGTTAGCACTCTTACTACAAGTAGGATCTTTAGCTCTTACTGACCTAATGAGTTAACATTCTTCTGTCCTTTAAACAAGTAAATGACCCAAGCTCTTTTGTTACATGAGAGTTTTGAAATCCATCTCAATTTGAATATTTTGTCGAAGAAGACAAAATTTAAAGACATATTGAAAGAATAATGTCCACGTTATAATCAATTGGGATAAATTTTATGCCACCTAAGGCAACTATTTCTAAGTTAGCATTTTTTTCATGTCATATTTAATGGAGTCTAAAAAAAAGATCTAAGAGTATAACGAATCAAAATGAATATTTGAAAACATAAATGGTGAAAATGAATATCAGATAAAAGATACATAACTAAAAGTATATTTTAGCAAAACATTTTAAAATCATTTTTTTTTTGTGGTGTAAAAAATTTAAAAATCATTTAGTATTAGCAATTTAGCATATTTTAGCTTTGAACATTTATTAGCATAACACGTTTGATAATTTAAGGATTTTTTTTAAATGATATGTCTCACTCTTTATTAGTACAACTTTAGTGTCTTTAAGGCAGGACAAACACACATACATACATTTGGTTATTTGTGTCTATCTCTTTTATCAATTATTTTGTCTCTCATCTTTTTCCCTCCAAAATAAGTCTAAAGTGACCAAAGGTTTCGACTACTAATGACACTCAATCAATCTAAATCTCATCTGGACACACACTCTTATGTTGGTTGAAATTCATATGAATTTTAATTAAATACTCAAATTGCTCGCTGACAATTTTCTCAAGGGACAAATACGTCGAAGGAAATTTTTTTTGGGAGGGGGGACACATTAGTCCCAGACATTTCCAAAACAGGACATGTCAATCCCTTTGTCACTCCAGTCATCAGCATCTCATCCAACGCCTTCTATGTTGTCACGTTAAATGCCACGTAACACATTATTTTGACTCAAATTAGTCCCTCACTTAACAAATTCAAAAAAAATAAATTAAAAAGGGACAAACCAGTCTTGCGTGTTTTGGGACAAATTGGTCTCTGGTTACCCACATAAGTGGTTTCTGGTTTTCAAAACTAGAAAATCACTTGAGACATAACAGAGAAGAGTGAGGGCGCTGAAACGAGAGAAGAAGGAATGACACGGGAACGACCAAGGAACGCCGCTGGTCGTGAATTGGAGTTCTAAATTTCAAAGATGTTATTCTTTGTGTCGGCCAGTGACTAAAATATGCCTTGATCCATGCACTTGGCTCATTGTTGTTTAGGTGACTCCATGCCTTTTCATTCACGACCTTCAGGGCTTCCCTTCTTTTATTACAACTTAAAAATCGATAAATCCGTTTTACATTTTTTAAGGGGTAAAATGGGAATAAATGATTTTTGTGGGAGGTATAGTGTCTAATATTGAGGGTAAAAAAATGTTATCCATTTTTTTATTATAAAAAAGTTATCTTGTTGTTTGTTCATTCCTATTTAATTGGCTAGCTTATCTTATCTCTTTCAATTATTTTCTATTTACAACATGTTTAATTGCTTAAAAAAAACATGTTTAATTTATTTTTTTAAGCCCATGAGGTATGAGGTATTTCCACGTTAACGGGTAGTATTTTATTACTTTTTTAGTTGGGTGAAAATATTTGGAGAAGTACAAGAATAAAGCAGAAAGCGATCGTAAAAATGGCGTCTCTTTTCCCCTTTTGCATTCGAAGTTGACATTTGACAATAAATAAAGAATTATCGATCAAATCCAAAACCAAAAGCAAAAGCAGCTTCAATCATCAACCAATCAAGCTGAATCCATTCCACTTTGCACCCCCACCGTAACCAGCTATGGCACTGCGCAGGCGAACCTTGCTCAAGGTCATTGTTCTCGGCGATAGCGGGTACGTTCTTACTTCCTAGCACTTCAATTCAACACTGCTTTTCTTTCGGATATTAAAACAAACTCGTTTCCTTCATTGCCATTGTCAGGGTGGGAAAAACCTCGTTGATGAATCAGTATCCTCACGCACCGTTTGGTAATTTCATTGTTCGGTTTATTTTAATTTACTCTTTCTTTGAATCTCAACTTTTGATTTTGAACACGCTTATTTCATTGTTGACTTTAGTGATTCTGTGACATTTACCTTTCTCTTTTGCTTTAATGTCTATGTGGTAAGTAGTTCGGATCTCCCAACTTCACGTGTTTTTTTGTGTATTGTACTGTGAATGATGAAATCTTTTTGACTCTTTTTTGGGTTCAAGTTCATATAGTATGAATAGTTGAGTGTTATTAGGCCTTATTACAATGAATTAATATTTCTTTGGAGTTGTGTTTGAGGTTGATCCAATTTAATGATATTTTTGTGGTTATTTCATTTCTTGGGATTTAGTCTTTGTAGACCGTTAACTAAGTTGTATAGATATGTGCACAAGAAATTTAGTCAGCAATATAAGGCTACAATTGGTGCTGATTTTGTAACTAAAGAACTTCAGATTGATGACAGACTCGTCACTTTACAAGTGGGTTTACTATTTCAATGGTGTTTAAGTATTCTTTTGTTTTTTTGGTTTTGAGGTTGTTGTGAAAATTGTGTTGTTGTATGGTTTGATTGGTAGATATGGGACACTGCTGGACAAGAGAGATTCCAGAGTCTTGGAGTTGCTTTTTATAGAGGGGCGGATTGCTGCGTTCTAGTTTATGATGTGAACATCATGAAGTCGTTTGATTCGCTTGACAATTGGCATGAGGAATTTCTCAAACAGGTTATTTTTGTCTTTTTTGTTCTCTCTAAATGCTAGTACTTTTGTTGCATTGTGTGGTCTGCGTTATAGTTTGCCTATTTAGTTCTGCTTGTAATATTTTCTTGACATTTTATAGTTTATGGTTAAGTTACAAAGGTACGCAACTGGTTTAATTTGCTCATTATAGTCTGTATTATTAGTTTAAAGAGTCAGAATCTTGGCATCTGCAAATGAAAATAAATGCAAAACGAATTGGCTAGTTATATTGGACTTCCATTCTTCCATCTTTTTTAAACCCCATGTCAATGCTCTATCACCCATTGATCAGACTATTAACTAGTCTATGCACTTAAGTACATATACAACGCGAAGGATGCATCTATTGATTTTACTTTCCAACTGATTCGATTTGTCTCACTCTTATATAAAACCTACTAATATTAGACTTTGCTAGATAAGCTTTTGTATTAAGATTTATGTTCTCATTGTGACACAGGCAAACCCTACTGATACAAAGAAATTTCCATTTATATTACTTGGCAACAAGATTGACATTGATGGCGGGAATAGTCGAGTGGTAGGAAGATATTATTACACTTCTAAGAGCCTTTTTTTTAATTTTTTTTGTAAGGGCCTATTTGGTTACAGAATACATTTTGTGCTTTCATTTTATATTTTCACTTTTAATTACAAAACTGCCACCATTGTTTACTTTGTTTTTTGTTTTGAAAGATATGTAGGAAACAGTGAAAGAAAAAAAATGTTTCCCTCACAAATATTTGAAAATAGGAAAATAGGGAAATCAATATGACGATTTTGTAATTATTAAAAGTGAAAATTAAAAACATTTTTCGAAACCAAACAGACTGTAGGTTTCTTTACTTTATCCACTAATGTCCATTTGTCTTATATGCAGGTTTCTGAGAAGAAGGCAAAAGACTGGTGTGCTTCAAAAGGGAATATTCCCTACTTTGAGACATCTGCAAAGGAGGATTACAACGTTGATGCTGCATTCCTGTGTATTGCCAAGACTGCCCTAGCCAACGAACATGAACAGGACATGTAAGTTTTCATGCACATTATACTTTGTATATGAATATAAGTTGCAGTACTGTATACTTCAAGTTAGCCGAAGAAATAGTAGTATTATTATGAATTTACAAGTTGTGATATTTTTATTAAAACTGTGTTTATGAATGTAGAACTAATTTGCTTAAATAAGGATATATGTATATCAAAATGTTGCAAATTCAGAAAAGAAATCTGAAGATTATTGTCTTGTTCGATGTAAAATACCAAAAAAAGGAAATATAGCTAGAGAAATTCTTCTTAGGGAAGATCCGTGTTCAGCTTTCAAGCAGAAAACACTCAAAATGGTAAAATTAAGTGCTCTCTCCTCACTCACCAGATAAAATATCCCTGTCACATGTCCCCAACTTCCCCCTTTCTACATCCCCAAAACTAACTTTCCAGTTTACACCTCAGCCTCCTATCCTCGCTGACCTAGTTTTTTAGCTATTCCAAACCATAGGCTCGTGAGCCAACTGTTCAGCCTTTTCCCTTTCCTCAATAGATTTGGGCCCAACACATTCATTGAACTCTTCTAGACCATGTATGGTCTAAGCGACAAGCATGCTATAGGGCGCATCTATTGGCAGTCGCATTTGCTTCACTTTTATAGTTTTATGCGTTGCAGGGCATCATGCTGCTGTTTTTTTTTTGTCCAAGCTTTTGATTGAATGTATTTATTTTTTTTACTGTATCTGATTTTTTATGTAATGTAATGATTACTTTGGAGGATAATCTTTCATAAAAAGTTGTAGGAAATAAAATTTCTTCAGTTGTCTGTTGCACACATGTAAGATGCATCGAGGTTCTTTCTCATCCAAATCACCTTCAAAGGCACTGAAGACTGTTATTGCCATTAAGATCTTTGGAAATACTTCCATTTGAAAATTTTGACTTCTTAACTAGCTCCATCTTATAATCATTATCTATATCTTATCAAGAAATTGCCGGACCCGCACCTGTCTTCTAAACATTAGTGGTCTGTACTCTGCACAAGTCATTGCTAAAACTACTCACAATAAATGCAAGACGATATCTTAAGTCATTGATATGTTCATAAAGATTCCAGAAATGATAGCTGAATCTTATCCATTTTCCTAAAAAGCTAATTCAAGTGTAGATGCATATTGAGGGCACTAAATGATATCAAAACAACTTTATTAGCCACATGTAAACACATATTGTCACAAAGAATATCTCCATCCAAACTCACCTCTTTCAGAATCTTCACAGCTTATTCTTCAATGTTGAGAACTGGTTTTGAGTTGTTCCCAATGCACGTTGTTTCGTTGAATTCCTTCATTAATGATGTACGCAATCGAAGCCTTTGCCTTGATAATTTTTCCTAGTTGCAGATTACTTTGGAAGATACTACCTAAGGTCCTGTATATAAGAAAGTAAGAAGCAAAATGGGTTGTTTTCTTGGTCCTAAATTTAAAATGCCAAGCCTTATTTTCAACCTTATAATTTGCTCAATTCGATATTTACCCTTATTTTTTATGAAGTGTTTTTTGGAGCCACTTAGTACAATGGGATGTCATTAATTGTATCTCTCTCTTTGAGCCACTTAATACAAAGGTTATTTATGGGAAAAAAATAAAAATTCTTACATCATTAATTGAACATAATCCATTTCAATACACTGTTTTTTTGTCTTCCCATGTTTTTTTTTGTTATCCTTTCTGGCACATTTGTGTGTTCGGTCTCGTTAACGCAAGTCTTGATTCTATATGCTTTATTATTTTTGTATTTACTAAAATTTTCTTCCTTTTCGGGAGTTTCGTGTCTTAGTTTATGTGGCCTTTTAGTTTTCAAATTTAGTTGTTTGCAGATAGCTTCTTTTCTGATTGTTTCACTTCCAATTGCAGATACTTTCAAGGGATTCCTGAGGCGGTTGCAGAGAATAATGAGCAGAGAGGTGGATGTGCATGCTGATACGGAAATACTGAATAATTTCAGGCACTCCCCCTTAATGCTGTGTTTCATATTCTTCAAATTCTTTTTGGACATATAGTGTTACACTGCGAGCAAAGTGTGTACCTTGATGTTGCCATTTTGATAAATCATACTATTGTAGTATTGTTTTGGCAAGGATGAGCTTGAGAATTTACCACGAATAATATAGGCTTAATGTAATTTTTCTTTTCTTTGATTTTCAAATTGACATGTGTCATGGAATGTTTATATTCTGTTTAATAGTCCTTAACAGACACTAATTTCCGTTTGAATATCACATGGATGAATAGTTTTGTTTTCTTTGCTAAACTAGCATGTTTTTAGGAGTGTATGATGTTCATGATTGTCATGTTGAATATGCTCTCCATCCTTGACATTAGGCTTATGATTACGGAGATACTTATGTTTTTTCTTGACAGTAAAGAGATACTTATGCTTAATGATACATGGATTCGTGTTTGATACAATATCTCAAGAGTTGTAAGGTTCTCATTTGTTAAATTAAAAAAGCTAGCAATAAATAAATAAATAATAAAAAGGTTACCTACCATTTAGGCACAATAAGTTGACATACATTGTTTTATTAATATTTGTATTCCTATTAAGTGCATTTTATTGATATATAAAATTAGAATAATCGATTTTATCTAGGCAAAAGTCTATTGTTAAATTATAATAAAGACACCTTACCAAAAAAAATTATAATAACCTTTAAGTTTACTAGTTTAGACTCAACTGTCAAAAAAACTATTGCTTCTATATACCTTGCACCATTAAGACTCCTACTAAGTCCATCAATTCAAACATATTCCTATAGTGATTTTGCCTTGTCTTGCCGACAAGGGAGTATGGATAAATACTTCCCATATACAATATGAAATAAATTCTAAGCATGTCCTATAGGCAATACAAAGGTCTATCCATCAACGAAAGTTGGTTCAATTAGTAATGATTTAACTCCGTTTCCAGAAGGACTTGAGTTGAATTTCGTTGTAGATGTGAGAATATCATTGGTTGGTAATATGTACATATCTCTTTAAACGCTTGAAGAGTCTTGAGGCTTTTCCCGACTTTGGTGACATAGGCGGACTTATAGTTCAGCACTCGACACATTGAAAAATAAATATCATCACTTAGGATGTGTTTGGATTGGGAGAGAAAGAGGGAGGAGAGAGTGAGGGAAGAGAGAGAGTAAGGGAAGAAAGAGTGAGGGAAGAGAGAAAGAGCCCCTTTCTCCACTTTCTCTCCACTTGTAGAGAGATTACAAAAACCACTAAACTAATCTTTCCTCCTTCTCTCTTTCCTATTTCTCTCCTTAACCAAACATTCTAACTTTCTTCCCTTACTCTCTCTTCCCTCTTTCACCCCAAACAAATACACCCTTAGTATCCTATATAATTTATAGGATAAAATACAATTGCGGTCTTTTATGTTTCACAAATTTTTCGTTTACATTATTTATCTTTTAAAATGTTCGTTTACGTCATTTATCTTTTCAAAATGGTTTAAAATGATCGTTCCATTAAGTGACAGTTAAATAGGGCTTACGTGGACAGTGACGTGGATAAATTGGCCACGTAAGTAGCCAATTGTGTTATTAGACCATTATACATTTTTCCTTTTTTGTCCTTTATCTTTTTAAAATGTTCGTTTACGATTTATCTTTCCTGTTTTTTATTTTCGTCCTTTATCTTTTTTAAAATTTTCATTTATGTATTTTTTATTTTTTAAAATGTCCATTTATGCCATTTGTCTTTTTACAATAAAATAAGATAAATTGATGGATGATACGAAACGAAAAGTGAAGAACGACCCATAATACGACAATGCCTTTCAGTTACATTTTATCCAGTGAATACGTCAAAAACGAGCTTTCTCGTTTTATAATTGTTTGACATGTATGATTTCTTACATTTGATATAAAGTTTTCTCATGACAAATATCATTGCTCATAATTAATAGAACAAAAATAAATTAAAAAAATTAAGAATTTAAATAGAACAAAAGTGACCAAATTTTTATAATAGCATTAACGAAATAACCATTTTAATTAAAAAACCGATAATTATTCATTTTTAATGCGAAAAAAAGTTTCTATTTCCTTCTACTTGAACTCCCTAAAAAGAAAATTTCTATTTTTCCCCTTAATAAAACTTTTGCGAACTCCCTAAAATTTTAAATTGGTAAATTCTACTCTACCATACTCGTTCAGAGTTTGGTGGTTATGCTTCCTATAACAATAATGCTATTTAATCTAACTTTTTGACAGAAAACATACAAATGGATCCCACATCTTCCATATTTGTATGGGCTCCACGACTTCCAAAAAAGAAAAAAGAAAAATTATACTAGTATAATATGTATTAGTATCTGTATTCGTATATTTGTATATTTTTTTGTCAAAAAGTTAGGCTAAATAGCATTATTGTTCGTATAATAGTAATTTCCTTCCCGGAAGTCATAATTTGACGATAACGCCGTTTGATTTTTCTTGCATACGAAAGAAAGGTGCAACGTGGTTCCCTGGCGTCCTCTTCTTCTTTCCCTTCTATTGCTAAACTCCTCCGTGTCTCTCTCACTTCCTTCTTCTGATAATGGCGACGGTTTCATCGGCGATTGTTTTGCGAACTCTCTTCGCTTTTTTAGGAGCTCTCATGCTCGCTACCCTTCTTTACACTCTCATTACCGATGGTTTTCCTTTTCGCAAACAACTTCTCACACCGTACGTATTCTCTCTTTCTCTCACTTATACATGATGAATTATCAACACTCCTCTTCTTTCTTCATGAATGTTATATGTTTTTATTTTTTATTATTTTTAAAAAACACTAGTATAGAAAGACTATAAAATAGTGATGATGTTTTCAATTTTTTAGTTGATCATAAAATTAAATAATTTCCTCCCTACTTTTTTATATTTGATTCAGGTGGATGGTGGCAACTTTGATTGATTTCTATATCAATGTTGTAGCTTTGACTGTAAGTCAACTACTTAATTCATATTATCTTTTCAGTATTTTAGACCAACCTAGTTTCACAACTAATCTCACTTTTCTTATTTTCAATTCAATTCAATTCAATGTCTGTGTTTCTTTTCAATACGAGATCAATCCATTCTTCACTGATGATGACTGAATTGACAGAATGTTTAAATATATTTACTATTTGGTGATGCATATGTACAAAAATCAGCTTAGACACGATTAGTTATGTTCATAAGATGTGAAGAAAGAGGAATTATTAGTGATAGGCTTTTGCAAGCAGAAGTTCTTGAAATTACTAGTATAATTTAAATTTTAAAATATATACTTTGTGAAGGATTTAGTCATTAGCAAAATAATTTTTACATTTCATGGCTTGTTTACTGTGATTTAGATTTAGAGTTTCAATTGTATTACTTCCTCTCAATGATTGGTGCAGTTTTCTTTTGCAAACTTATCATTTATACTAGGTACCCTGCAGCCCTTGTAATTTTTGATGGGGATATTAGTTCAATTGAGGACACCTGTATTAGTTATTTTTGTAACAATGTAATGTAATCCATCACTTTTCTTTTGCAAAACCTGTTTGTCATTTTTTGAATCTAAAATTACACTTCCTTTAAAAAATAACTAATGCTGAATGGAACATTGTCTAATTGATAATGTGGCAAAATCACTTTTCAACTGAAGTTTTGTCAGCTCTCATGTTTGTCTATCACATCAGGCCTGGGTGATTTACAAGGAAGCAAACTGGGTCAGCTCACTTATATGGATAATTTTACTTGTCTGCTTTGGAAGGTATCGTTTTCTGTCATGATTAGATGATCATCTCAATTAGTAGTAGTATTTGCAATAGTGCTTAACCGAGGCTAGTGTTAATATAAATCCGAGATACTAGAGGATACTTCTTTTAGCTAAACGATCTATACTTCTTCCCTTGGATATTTTTCCTATTTATATTACCTTATTCTGCTGTAATTGTCACTTGAATAAAAATTTCAATCAACTGTCATTGTGTCTTTTTTTTAGTTTAAATATATCTGTCGAAGCTATATGATGTACACAACACAGTGCATGTGGATATCAAGTGTTGTGGTTTCTTATTTTTAATTTCAAATATAGTTGCTCTTTGAAATGTGTTCATGTAGCGTTTCTGTGCTATACTGACAGAAAGTCATGCGGCTGTTTTTTTTTTCCAGATTTCTTACATAAATTGGTTTTAAGAGAAGAATTGAATCATGTCCTTTTTTTTCGGTTTAGTATTAAAAGTTCTACGGGATTCAAAGTTTCTTTTCCTTTTTCCAGTCATTTGTTGCACCTATGGTGAAAGCTAGCATGGATTCTTTGATTTTAAAAATATCATCAAAACACAAAATAATTGGGTGTATTATGGCTCAAATTGATCATGATTTTCTAGGTAGTATCTTATCTTGTTTACTATCATTTAAATTAAAGGAATCACAAGTACTGATTTATTTTCACCATTTCTTTGTGGTAACTTTTTTATTGTTTCAGCATTACTACATCGGTATATATTGTCGTGCAATTTTTGAAGCTGTCATCTGAAGAATCTTCACAGGATCCTATGTATAATGTTCTGTTGCGCCATCCACACAAGTATGTCTACAGAAATAAAACTATAGATTAAGTTTCCTCTACATTTGGGATTCTTCTAAACACTTATAATTTTCGTGATTCTGGTTAATGGTGTCACTCCATTTACCATCCAGCTTCTGCTTCTAAATCTTCTTTTTCATTATTTATCATGGTGATTGAAAAGTTTGCTTGATGTTGATTCTGAGCATATTTATTGTCTTCCCTTATTCAGTAAGAGGATGGTTAAATTTCTTGACTTTGATTAACAGTTTGAGAAGTCTTCACATCGAAGAAGCAAATGAGTGACCCAAGTCCTTCCAAGACTAAAGTGTTTGAAGAATTTAATTTGTTTGGAATTTGTGAAACTTACGACTTTTTGGGTGTTACTTGATGTTTTTATTTTCTAGTAGCTAAATTCTGTTAAAAATGTTGTTTATCCATGCTGTGTCATATATAATCTCTTGATTTTCATCATTAGTTTTAATTGATTGTGAGATGTCATTCTACGTAGGAGTGGCACAGAACCAAAAAGAAAGCATTCTTTAGTTACGATTCTACGAATCCTTTTCAGCAGTTTGGGTGTTGTCATGCTTGGAACCTTGGTATACACTCTTATCACTGATGGTTCTCCTTTCCGTACAGAGCTTTTAACTCCGTGAGTTCTTCATATTTGTTATTGTTATTATTATTCTTGATGTCATTATCCTTCTTGTCAACATAAGGATGATTGAATCCTTCTGGTATAGCATGAGCTGCATAAATAGATCATACAGCTTCTTCTTGTGACTCATAACAATACTTTGTTTTCTTGTTCAGTGGGGAAAGAAACATTATCTCATTATCACTCACATTTTACATTCGATGTGCTGTCTTCTATGTACCTTAGCATAAATATTTGAAAGCTTATGCAGAGTGCAGTGTGGACCACATTGATTTTGAAAGTTGCGATTGACAAGGTTTTATTCTTTATTTTTCTAAATTGAACGGGCCAAAACATGTAGTACTTTAGGTGTCTCTTTCTTGTGTTTATTTGCAACTTTGATGCACATGTCAGTAAATTTCTGCACAGTTTCTGCTTGTTGCAGTCAAATATCTTTTATGTGGATGTCATAAGCTCCAAAATGTTTGCAGGTGGATGGCAGCAACACTAGTTGACTTCTACATCAATGTTGTAGCTCTATCAGTATGTCTACATTTTTTTCCGTCTTAGCAGCTCTAAATTATACGAAGTCTGAACTTATTTCATTAACTTGGATGGTTTAGGTTCAAGGAAGCAGGTTTTTTTTCTTCTGCCCAAAAATAGACGATAGACACTTTTTTTAACATCCTGAATGAATTTTACCCTTCCAAGTGTATTCTGGGGTATATCAAAGATTTAATTCGAGGAATCGTAGTATTTCATTTTCATTAGTTGTGAAACTTATCTAAGGGTGTTTGGAAGAGCTTATATAAGCTTATCATATGATCTAAGTGCTCGTGTTAGTGTTTGGACTTTGGAAGAGCTTGAAAAATAGCTTACAATATGCCCACAAGCTATTAGCTTATTTTATGAAAATAACTTATATAGGACTTATGCAGAGTTTACACTTATTTCTCTATGATTGTAGAAATTGCTTACACATTCTTATATAATACGCGTTTATTCTTTCTTAATATTGAATAAGCACTTAATTCACCCAAAATGCTCCCTATTTTATTACTGACCAGTGACCACTAAACACTCTTGAAATGAACAGTCACAATATCTGCGAACTCGAGGCTATGATCAACACTGTATAAGAATGTGAAAGTTTTATTTTTTCAGTACTGTTGTTTTTGTTCCAAGTGTCCTAACTATTCATATAAATACAATAACAGTTCTGGGTTGCCTACAAAGAATCTAGTTGGATTTATGCAGTCGTTTGGGTGGTTCTATTGATATGCTTTGGCAGGTTAGTTCACACACTTTTAAGTTTGCTTATATTGATTGGTGGTTTATGCCAATTAAGTTTTATACAAGAGCATCCCCAGATGTATGTGCTATTAGCACATACATCTGGGGACGCTCTTGTATAAAATTTGAATCCCTATGGCATAGTTTTCTCTCTCAAAATTCCGAAGATGTTACTTTGAAGATTTTCATTGACCATTGAATAACAAGTAGCAAAAAAACAGGAGCAAAAGGGAGATTAGAGAATCAAACGATTATAAAATGGAAAGTGATATTAAATAAACAATTTTTGAAACAAATATTCTCAAGTTTATTGTGTTGATATCCTTTGAATCTTCTACCCTATCATATGGTGGAGTGGATGCTTCACTAGGTTCTAACAACTCTAACGTTTTTTTTTGTTGCTGACGGTAATTAACCCTTTTCAAATTTTCAGCATTACTACTTGCTTCTACATTGTATGGCAGCTGTTCCAGATATCTTGTCAAGATCCTGCTTACCTTATTTTAGTGCATCGCAGTGTCAGGCAAGTATGTAGCACTTGTTTCTTTCGAATTTTTAACATTTATATCTGAGACTGAAATAGGCATGAAGAACATTTTTTGGGTTGTCAGAAACCCTTTAATTGTTAAGAAATTAGTGTTCTGTCTTGAAACCGCTATAAAGTTTAGCAGATAACGGAAGAGCGAAGGCCATTCAAGTTCTAACCTTTAGTTGTAGTACTGATAACCTTTATCTCTCTTACTTTTTAATAGTTTACTTAGAAACTTCAATGATTATTGATGGTAGGGAGGAAAACAAATATAATGGGCTTTCTGTTGAGGCAACATAGCAATGGTGTTAATGAACCAAAGGGTAAGGTTCATTGGCTTTTGTCTCTTTATTATTGGGTGATCTAGACCTGTGTCTCAAATGATTTGAACCCACTATTTTTTGTTGAGACTCACGTGAAATTCATCTCATTATAATCAATATGTTGAAAAGAGGGTGTTCATAGTATTCTGCTGTCTATTGAGCTTAACATATGGCCTTTTGATAATTACAGATAATCCCTGAGCAGATATTGTGACCCCAGAAGACAGAAAATTAACATACTGGTGAAATTGTAATCTGGAGATTGTCTTTGCAAAAACTAGCTGAGTAGCTGGACAATGACATTCTCCTTGAAATAAAGGAAAAGTAGTTATATCCCTCATAATCGTTGACTTCTTCTTCATTGTTGTGTGTCTGTGTGTGTGTATATATATATACATAGTTATAGTTATAGTTACTTTCTACTAGCATTGCATTTTAGCTTTAAGCTTTAACTTTTAAAACAAAATTGAGAACATATACACTTTTATTATACGGATTACTTTCCCTCATAACTTGCAAGAAATATATTTGCTGCTTACTTTAGGAGTCTGCTCCTGCTAAGACATGCAAATCTGACTCCCCAAAGATGTTGACAGAGTCTAGCACCACTAAAGTGCAACCAAATTGATGCATCTAAGTGAGCAACTAACGAATTGCCTAAAAACTTGGTCAAATTAAAAAATTAAAAAATAATGTTGATAAGGAATCAAAACACTTAAACCACATTACTTAAACATGGAGGAATTAAATAGTAATCAAAATGAATTTTACTTGATAAATTCAGAAAGATTGTACAAATTGTACTAGGATTCAAAGGATTAAATATATGTTTTGTCCAGCCAGATAGCATCGTTCGGGTTTAATTCATGTATTTTTTTTTTTTGGGTTTTCATTCTTACAAATTTACTGCATTTTGCTTTCAGTGGTTGTTATTTTGTTTTAGTTCTTACTAAACTAAATTTGTTTATATCCCAATTGGTTCCTGTAATATGTAAAATATATTATTTTAGTTCCTCCAATATGAACAATATAAAAGACTAAAATAAATTTTGCACACATATTACAAGGACCAACTCCAATATTTTTTTTTCTTTTGCATAGACTAAGACAAAATAACAATGATTAAAAATAAAATGTGGTATATTTGCAAGTTCAAAAAACAAAAAACAAATTACAAGAGCTAAACCTTAAAAAGATTATATTTGTAGGACGGAAAATCTATTTAAACTAATTCCGTATCACTTTTTTCCTTGTTATTGTTTGTTATAAACATGTGTTTGACTCTAACATAAAAGTTTCTAGTTTAACTAATGTTCTGAAAACCAGACCAGACACTAAACAGATGAAACATTCAGATTATAATAATGCTATATAGCCCAATATTTTGACAAAAAATCATACAAAAATATGGATACATATACTAATATGTATGTTTCACAACAAAGCCACCTTTTTTTTGTGGTGAAACATACGTATTAGTATATGTATCTGTATTTTTGTATGTTTTTTTGTTAAATTATTGAGCTATTTAGCATTATTGTTCAGATTATGGTTCAACCACTTTAAATCGCTCAAATTGGATGAAGTTGATGTCGAATTGCTAAAATAATTGAATCGTAGTCGGTTTATGATTTAATCGGGGTTGAATCGCTTGATTGGTTTGGTTTTTAAAATACCGAGTTAAACATAACATTTTACTGTGGAACCAATTTTCCAAACACACGCTTATTAGTCAAGCATTTTCCCCTTTTAAACCTTTGTATAGGGTGCAATACTCCTTTATAAGCCACACGGTCCATCACAATATTAACTAAATTGCGCCTTATTAATATTGAGACGAAACTACACTTGTTAGGAGAAATGACTAAATGAGAGACCTCAACTTACCAAAAAAAGAAAGGAAATGAGAGTAACTAATAATTTTGGGATAACATTCAAAGACGGATTAGTTAGAATTGTTTAAATTAAGTAGGATTATCCATAAGGAAGAGAGATGTTTCATTAACCTATGTTTTTTTGGGTACACATTCACCTAATTGTTTAAGTTA
Source organism: Oxytropis ochrocephala (assembly GCA_020916435.1). NCBI lineage: Eukaryota > Viridiplantae > Streptophyta > Magnoliopsida > Fabales > Fabaceae > Oxytropis > Oxytropis ochrocephala. The sequence continues at coordinate 13,584,873 of CM037090.1, forward strand.
AGTATAATTATCCACTATTAGAATAAGGACGGAAGATATTTCATTCACCTGCACGATTGTGTTAATTGTTTGGGATTTGTTTCTTTAATTGAGAAATTTATTTAACAACCTAAACTATACTTTTCCTTGTATTTTTTTAAACTAAAAGGAGTGCATATTTTTTGGTGTACTAACGAGATACTCGCACATTCACACTAATCACTCTTTTTTTAGGCATTTTTTAGGTTTAAATATATGATAAGCTCCTGCAAAATTGCGAGAAATTCATTTAAGTCCCTGCAATTTTTTTTTTTTTAAAAAAACCTTGTAAAATATTGACGTTTTTAAAGAAGCTCTCGCTGTTAGTTTTATATAACAGTGAGGGCTTATTTAAAAACGTCAATATTTTGAAAACTCTTTAAAAACGTTTCAATTCACGTGTCAATCCACCATGTCATCCACGTCAGCTCCAAGTTAACTCTGTTATGTAAAACTAACAGCGAGGGCTTCTTTAAAAACGTCAATATTTTACAAGGTTTTTTTTTTAAAAAAATTTTGCATGGGCTTAAATGGATTTCTCACAATTTTATCATATATTTAAGCCCATTTTTAAATTGAATTCATTATTAAAAAAATGGTACATTTTGACAAGCATAGTAATTTTTTATATAATAAAGAAAAATATTAAAAAAAAAATTATTTTGGCAATGCGTAGTATTTCCTTGTCGGGACTATAATGACAATGAAATTTTATCGACAACATATAATAAAAAATGAATACTTTAAAACTTTGAGAAATAGGACAAAGAAACTATCATGAATAAAATAAATTTGTTTGGTAAAAAAAGAATAAAATAAATCTAAATATTAAATTATAGTAAAATAATAATATAACAAAAAAAGAGGAATTAAAAAATAAAAAATATTAAAATACAATTAAGAAAAAGAAATTGGAGGGAAAGTGAAGGCCAGAAGAGGACACGTGTCTCAAAAATGTACTTTTAATAAAAGACATTGATTGATTGATTTGTTTTAAGATTGAGTAATGATATAAAATACTATAAGAAATGTAGGAAGTGTATTGCTATAGTGCTACACATTAAGAAATAAGGAGGCTTTGCAACTAAAATTAGAGTTTCATATTCTTTTTTTATACAATTAAATATTACTCTTTAGGATTTTGTGGGAATAGTGGAATGAGGAGAAATGTTAGAAGGTAAGAAAAGACAAGTAAGAAAAATAAGAATAACAAAATAAGACACTTGGTATGTTGTGTTAGTTGGTGTCTATAATTTAGCTTTCAGTGTATTTCTTACGTTTCTTACAAAAACTATTCTTACTAAATAACATTGCTTGTGGAATGAGATGCTACATATTTTTAAGAAAAAAAATTATGTAACAAATTGGACCAAATTTTCTAATTTTTTTTATTATTGAAAGAAACAAGGTTAAAAATAACAAATTGAAATTATTATTTAAAGTGTTGTTGTCGTCTATACGACACGTTTAACCCTTGCGTTTCTCAAGTAGAAAATTTTTTGTGTCAAAAAAAAGTGTAAAGAATTTATATATCAAAAAACTATACATCTAGCATTTCTTAAAATAATAATCGATAATAATTTATAGACACAATCAAAAATAATAATTTATAGACACATACTTTTTCTTATAAAATATTTAAATTCCTAATGCTAACATTTCTTTTACTTTAAATTTTAAAATGAATAAATATTTATGTAGAGATTATTATAATTTTTTGCTTAAAAAACGAAATTATTATAATTTTGTCTAAAATATTATTTTTAATGGATATTTAAATCTTTTTTTTTGTGACAAACATGTGGAAAAAATATTATTTTTAAATGGCCTAACTTTTTTTTTATAATAATAAAAAGAAATTAGGGTTAAAACAAGAAATGAAAATTATTATTTAAAGTGTTTGTAGTCTTCTTCACGGTTCGTTAAACCCTTTACTTGCTTTGCGTTTCTCAGTGTGGCTGCCATGGCCATGCATTCCCACATAGATAGAATCCTCTGGTCCGACCACCAAATCTCTCGCCGAATCTCCGACCTCGCCGCACAAATATCCGGCGACTTTTCCGGCCATTCCTCTCCACCCGTGTTTGTCGGTGTTGCCACCGGCGCTTTCATCTTTCTGGCTGACCTCGTTCGCAAAATTGACCTCCCTATCACCGTTGATTTGGTCCGCGCTGAATCCTACGGTTCCGGAACTTTGTCAAATGGCGCTCCCACCATTTCTCTCGATTTGAAGGTTGACGTCAACGGCCACCACGTCGTCTTGGTAGAATACCTTTTCTCTCTAACCTAATCTCACTCTAATACTGCCACCGTTTTTAATTAATTAATTATAGTATTTTATAAAGTTTTTTTTTTGTCAAAAAAAGTGCTTTAAAAAGGTTAGAAATTAGAATCAATAAAGGAATGAAGACAATTACATTCATTTGGTATTTTCAATTGATATAAAATTACAAGCCATCAGTTTTTTTATTCAAACAAGGGTAGAGAATAAAATTGGTATACTATAATATTCATTTTAGGCTAGCTTTGGATAATGAATATCTATTTACATGTTGAATAGAATGGAATTGTGTAGGATGGAATAAAAACATCATTCTATTGTTTTAATATTTTGTGATGGAATGGAAGAATCATATGGAAAGGGAACGAAATGTTGAGGAAATTCATGAATAATAAGTTGGTTTGATTTCATAATTTGGGTGAACAAAAGTGGAGATATTGAATGGAATAAACCTCATTTGGTTCCATCCATTCCACCCTATTTTAAACAGCCCAAACATTAACAACTAATGTTATTTTATTCCATTCTTCTCTAGTCCATTAATCCAAACAAAACCATTGTCTGTTACTACATCTGATCTGATTAGATTCATGCTCACTCTATCAGTTCAGTTGGGTCAAAAACTTCTAAGCAAGTAATGCATTTTCAGCCTGGCTTGCACTTCAAAAGGTTGCTTGGGACATTATCATGATCTTCAATACATCAAAGTTTAAGAAAAACAAAATAAATTCATAATTGTACTTTAGCTCTCTATTTAATTTTGCACTTCAAAAGGTTGCTTGGGACATTATCACGATCTTCAATACATAAACCTCTTAAATAACTAAGGTTCAATTGATAACTAGGTTGAAGACATTGTAGACACTGGACATACTTTATCTAAAGTCATTGCCCACTTGAAATCAAAGGGAGCTTCTTCTGTGTCAGTATGCACTCTACTTGATAAACCAGCAAGGAGAAAAGTTAATTTGCAGCTGGTAGGTGATGGGAAATTCTACTGCGGATTTGAGGTATGATGCTTCTTTATCTATTTTCCGGGTTGTGGTTTTTTTTCTTCATGCAGTCAAATACATGCCATTGTGTCACATTAGCTGACTTAGTAGTATATTGTAGGTGTTATTGTTACAGTTGAACATGTTTCCCAAGAAAGGAGGAGTTTTCTAAATCTTTCATTATTAAGATGCAACTTTGATTTGCCAGTTTGCCACTGTCATACTTGCTTTATCTCCCTCACTTTTTCTTCCTTATATACTTTTTAGATGCTAAACTATTGAATGGAAATATAAAAGAAAATGATTCTATTGCTTCTGGTATCAATATCCAATTAACCTTTGGGGTTGTAGTGTATTCTCGCGATACTGCAGGCAACCGTTATGATAATTTTACCTTTTGCTTCAATCTTTGTAGATCTCCAATGTATTCAATTTGGTAACAGATCAAAATTTCCATAAGTTTCTGCATAATGTTGGATGACTCATTGCTTCTATAACAGAACAAAATCTCCTATATTTTCAGACACTAAACTATTAAATGGAAATATAAAAGAAAGAGACACTATTGCTTCTTGTATCAATATCTAATTAATCTCTGGGGTGGAAGTGTATTGTTGCCACTCGCCATACTGGAGCCAACAGTTATGATATATAATTTTAGCTTTCAATTTTTCTACTGTAGCCGTTTCTTTATCTCCATAGATGTTTTTTTGGCATAAATCTTAATAATATACAGTACAAAAACAATGCCGAAGTTGTGGAAATGGCATGAAATGCTATGGTCTGACTTGTGTGAAATCAAGTGTGAAATATACTGATTTTGTTTATACATTTCTCTGTGCAGTGCCCAGACTACTTTGTAGTTGGTTATGGAATGGATTTTGCAGAAGTGTATAGAAATTTGCCTTACATTGGTGTGCTGAAGCCTGAACATTACAGTTGATGTTATATTTGTTAGTTGGCACTTGCCACGTGTGCAACCAAAAAGCATAATACACGTACGGTTTTGAGTTTATTTATAAGATTTTTGAGAACTGCTATTTATTTATTTATCACGAAGCTAGGTCTTGTGAAAGGGAATGAATTTTCTTACGAGAGTCATAGTGAGATTTAAGGGTGTGATTTAACAGGTTTCAACAAATTCATCATGTGTATGGTCACAGACTTACAATACACGGGCGGATATAAAAAGAGAAACAAAATTGCTTTCTTTTGCCACTTCATTTGGAAATGCATTTGAGACACTATTTCTCACGACACTTAAACTATTTCCAAGATTTTTAACGAATCTTTATTGAGAATTTTATCCAAACTGACTTGTATTACATGTTACCCCAACTATCTTCTTAACTAATGTGCATACTAATTGTTGCTTTGGAATCATGTTTTACGGTGCATGCTTATTATTGCGCTTCCCCATATTCCTAGCACCTTAATCTCTTTTAATTTTTCGTCTGTCCATATTCCTAGCACCTTAATGGTAAATGTGCATATTTACTCATTTACTCATATGTCTGTCCACATTCGTAACTATTTTGGAATTGTAATTAGAAATTGTAATTAGGAAAGTGTCTGTGGAGGGTTTGGCCAAGAATCGGGTCGATGGTTATTTATTTAACAAAGAAATGAAACAGATGCTGCAATGAAGACAAAAAAGGGAGCAAAGGCATTTGAGAGTAGTAGAGAAGGTCTACTGAAAGGCAACAAGTTTCGTAGAGTGTTTTTCTTTTTAAGGCAAATCATTAGTTTTGTAAAGGGTGATGCTATTTATTTATTTATTCAAGAGTTGTGTATTAAATATTAATTAATTATCTGTTAGAACTTGGCTCATTTTTATCACTGGTAATGTGAGTGATATACTTATTTGTTAGGTTTAAGAATTTAGTATTTGTAAACTTTCAATAGTAGTATTAAGTTTGACACTAGGACACATACACCCGTGCCTACGCACGGGGAGGCCAGGAAATAATCGATCATTCGATATCTGTATACCAATTGAAAACGTAATAGATGAAATAAAAATTGAGACATAGATGTGGTTAAATAGTCGGGGTAAAAAAGTTGGCACAATTATGCGGGGATACATTTTGATAATAAAAACAATGAATCTTTGGAAAAAAAAAAAAAGTGTGGGACCTTAATTTTTTTTAGATTAATAATGGACATAAAGTTTGCATTATTTGCAACTAATGTTATCAAAAAATTCCTTCCCAAATTGATTAATAAAGTAGTCGAGTGTAAAGTGTCATATCATATATAACACATACATGACTAAATACACACACAAATGGACTTATAAAAAAAAAGTTTTGGACAAAAAAAGAATGAGCCAAAAATATAGAGGGGGTATATTCAGTAAACAAAGTGAAGGTACAAAAAAACCCAAAATATGAGGGGTACATTTTTGATAATTTAAAAAAAGTGTTGGACAAAAAAAAACAATGAGTGGAGCCTTTATTTGGTTTTCACAAGAAAATCGTATATAGGTAAATACGACTTAAAAATATAAATTGTATGCACTTATTACAAACATAAATCGATTGATTCAATTTTTGTCAAGGGTATGTCCGTCAAAAAATATAGAGTGGGGTATAACAAAACCAAAATTGGTGGGGTATATTGGTAAACAAATGGGAGTACAAGAAAACCCAAAATATGAGGGTACATTTTGATAATTAAAAAAAAAAAGTGTTGGACAAAAAAAAAATGAGTGGGGCTTAATGTTTCTTTAGATTAATAATGGACATAAAGTTTGCATTAATTACCCGTATTGATTACACTACTTTCACATTTACCAATGCAAAAAACTTTTTATAACACTACTTTTGCTTTTAACTAAAATTATCGAAACACCAAATTTAGTCTGCTACTGCTACGGATAGACTTTGCATTATTTGTGTTAAAAGCGTTTACAATATATCAATTTAGTCATTGACTTTTTCAAAAGTGTTTTAATTTAGTCATTGACCCTAAACCCTAAACCCTTTACAAAATATTGACCATTTCTCACTTACATATGATTTGACCAGAAATATTTTAAAGCTCATCGTATTTACCTTCCAGGAGATAGATACGATTTTTCAAAGACATTTCGCATCGTATTTATTTAGATACGATTTCCTCCCATAAGCTTCAAAAATAGTAAGTCGTATTTATCTTCATAAAACAGAAATTTGATTTTCCATAAAAGATCGCATCGTATTTACCATATTCTGAGATAAATAGGATTTTTTTAAATTTATTTGGTTTTCGTCAATGAAATCGTATATAGGTAAATACGACCTGAAAAAATATAAATTGTATTTACCTATTACAAACATAAATCGAGTTAGTTCAATTTTGTCAATGGTATGTCCGTCCAAAAATATAGAGTGGGGGTATATTGGTAAATAGTGGGGGTACAAAAAACCCAAAATATGAGGGGTACATATTGATAACTAAGAAAACAAATATAAATTGTATTTACCTATTCCAAACATAAATCAGATTGGTTCAATTTTTGTTAGGGGTATGTCGGTCCAAAAATATAGAGTGGGATATATTGGTAAACAAAGAGGTACAAAAGAGGGTACATTTTGATAATAAAAAAAAAAAAAGAGTGTTGAACAAAAAAAAAATTGTCAGGGGTATGTTGGTCCAAAAATATAGAGTGGGGTACAAAATGAGGGGTAAATTTTGATAATATAAAAAAGTGTTGGACAAAAAAAAATTGTCAGGGGTATGTCGGTCCAAAAATATAGAGTGAAGGTATATTGGTAAACAGTGTGATACAAAATGAGGGGTATATTAGTAAATGGTGTGACAATATTGAGGTTACTTAATTGTCTGTAATTTTTGTTTAAATTACAAACGTGCCATTGGATATTTTTTTAGTAACATACATATGCCATATATGCACATGACAATCGACATTATGTCACGTACATGTATGTGCAATGTTTTTTCCCCCCAAAATCACCAATAAAGGCGATTTTGGAATTATGGGGTTGGATTTGTGTACAATGTATGTGCGACATGGGCATAGATACCACGTTAATGGTATTGTCAAGTTCAACTAGACAGTTAGTGTCCACCAACTAAAAAGAGTTAAAAAAAATAACATAGAAAAAGTGGAAAATTCTAGAGAACTACCTTACAGGAATAGCTGTTCAAATTCCATAGGTATGTAGACAATAGAATGATAAATTGAAAACTAAAATCAAATTAAAAAGACTCATGCCAAAAAACAAAGGTTTATATTCCTATCTTAAACAAGGAAAGGCAGCGATACAATTAAATAAAATATGCTATAGGAGATTATTATACCTATTGCCATTAAAAAAGTTAAGAATTCTAATAAAATCGTTGGAACAAGTAAAAAGCCTGGTGTATATATAACAATTTATAATGTAAAATAACTAGTAAGTAGCACAAGTTATAATTTTAACTAGGTTTTTTTTTAATGAATCGTTATTGTCTACAATTTTATGAAAGAACCAATATTGCAGTTTATATTTTTGCAAGTTCAGTACACTTATGAACAAAAAGATTGAACCAATTGTCTACAACACTTCAAAACTCTACATATAGCTGTGCATTTTGAAACTTAGCATTTCTCGATGCAAGCTGTGTCATTCCATTTTCTGTTTCTCTATTCAGTGTTATTTCATTTGCATATTTCTGGTTCCTAACACAAAAGGTCCAATGTCATTCACACAAAAGTGTTACACTCCGTTATCCCCCTTGAGAATCAACATGATATAAATTTCGACCCTAAAAAGAATGGAGCGGCAAAAGGTGTCCCGAGCCAATGCAGCAAAATCTTTCCACTTCCGTTATCCCCTTGAGAATCAACCTGATATAAATTTTGACCCTAAAAAGAAATTTTTTTGTTAATTATAAAAGGCAAAAATTATTTGAAAAAGACATAAATTTTAAAATTATTACCGATTGATCAAATCCTGCGAATACGGTTTCAAAAGTATAAGGTGACTCAAGCTTTCGACGGTACATTTGGATTACATATCTTGCGAATGCAATAGCAGTTTCATAGAGTGACATTGTTTTTTGTTGGACATCTCTTGTAAAAGACACTACACAATTTGGAGACAATTTGTAAGTACTATGATAGCAATCATCAACTAATGCTAATCTTACTTTAGGCATTTGCTGGATAACGAAAAACAAAAGATAAAACACAGCACAAAAAGCCTTAAAAGTTTTGTAAAGGGGTGTTGCTGTGTTTTTAAAGGCAAATCATTAGTTTTGTAAACGGGTGTTGCTATTAGTTTTTTTAATAGAATGATAAATTGAAAACTAAAATCAAATTAAAAAAACTCATGCAAAAAAAAAAAAGGTTTATATTCCTACCTTAAACAATGAAAGGCAGGGATACAATTAAATAAAATATGCTATAAGAGAGTATTATACCTATTGACATTTAAAAGTTAAGAAGTCTAATGAAATTGTTGGAACAAGTAAAAAACCTGGTGTATATATAACAATTTACAATGTAAAATAACAAGTAATAGTACAAGCTCTAATTTTAACTAAGTTTTTTTTAATGAATCGTTATTGTCTACAATTTTATAAAAAAACCAATACCTCAATTTATATTTTTCAAGTTCGGTCCATGTGTACTTTGAAACTTAGCATGTTTACCTGGCAACAATCTTTCTGCCCATTCATCGATGCTAGTATTGGTGTATTCCACATTAATATATTCATATTCTTCCTGTTAAAATCTATGTTAATAATAATAATAATAATAATAATAATAATAATAATAATAATAATAATAGAAGAAAGATTTGTAATCCTTAATCAAACGAAATTAAAGTAACAAAAAAAAACCTTAGACAACCTTGCGACAAGTGATTTGGGAATGACTAGAATATTCTAAAATTTGGATTTACCGTATGCTAACTTTGAAAGAGTTATGACTAAAAGGAGGAAAGACTAGAATATTCTAATGGTATTTTCTGGTATGAAAAACTTGTTTACATTGAGAGCACAATCCTAAAAGGCTCTATATTAGAAGAAAATTGAAGACAGACTCTTTAACTTCTGATAGGATAACTTCCAGTAAATTCACAAAGATTTAAATTAGAATGTAATAATAAAATAACAATAATTAAATTAAATAATAAAACATAAAAAAGAAATAATTAAAATACACAAAGAAAATAATCACAAACTCCTTTCAATCATTGAAATTATCACTCAAAAGATTATTACTTTTTCAACACGAAAAGAATAATATGTCGCGTGTATGTATATATCTATATTATATATAACCATGAATCTGACACCTAGGCATCCACCTAATCAGTCACGTCAATAAATATGTCAGCACCAATTAAATCCACCTCAAAGATGTTATTTGAAATATATCAAAAAAGGTAAGTTTGGGATCGAACCCATTCCCCCACACTGTCACCTCCTAATGCTGACCATTTGAGCTACCACAATTTCATGTTATTAAAGCATATTACATAATGTTTATCCTATTATTTCTTTTATTGCAAAACTTTTTACCTACTTTTTATATCTATTTATTATTTATTTTGATACATGTATATTTGTTATTATATATTACATTTATATATTATATTTATTTACCATCTAATATTTTGTATCACATTCCATAGATTTTATTCTATATATTTACTAACTAGAATATTATTAAATATGAGTATTTTTTTTAACAAACGGACAGATTGCCCGAATTTATTAATAAAAAAAGGAAAAAAAAACAGAGAAAAGCGAAGGGGGGACTAGACCAAAATCCTTGCCAACATAAAAGATCAATATTAAATATGAGTAATTTTATCCATTTCAACCTTTTTTAATTCTCATCTTATAAATAATGTTATATATTAAAAATGTTTGTCACATATTTCTGTATTCAGCTTGATGCACATACAATTAGAATCAATATACAACTTTGATCGATCAGTATATTTGTAGTTTATAACGTTTGTGCTTAATATTCTTCTATTCACTACGATGCACTTAGAAAACAAGTAGAGAGAATAAACAAGATGACAGAGAACATTGATCCTACAGTTGTCAACGTCAATCAGCTTAGTCAAAAGCAAGCTACATGTCCTTATGCAAATGTATATTTGCTATATATTTGTAAGTTACTATTTACTAATACTATTTTAGACCGTATAATATTTATAAGTAATTCTGTTGTAATAACATCTCAATATGAAAATACCCACAAAATTATATACATCATGGTTGTCACTACTAAAGTATTATTTGATTAGTACTTATGTAGTTTTTAAAGTATTTTTATTTATGGGTTGTCACTACTAAAGTATTATTTGATTTCACGGGATCTCAAATTTATAATATATATATATATATATATATATATATATATATATATATATATATATATAAATCTAAATTTAATTTCTACTATTATACAAATATTTAAAATAGTTGAAGTAATTATCTTCTCAGTATTTTTTTAGTATAAATCGGGTATCCTCTCATGCAAGAATTGCAGAGACTAATCCCTCGAGCCGGGTAGAACCACAATTGGCGGCAAAGCTCTCCCTCAAGAGATTTAACACCGCTGCATGTCCAAGGCTAGATTCGATCTCAGGACCTTGGTTAAGCTGGAAGAGACCCTTACCATCTCATCCAAGTGCTCTTGAGTATTATCTTACGGTGTTTAAACAAATGAATTTCGACCCGTGCTGGCACGGGTTAATTATACTAGTATATATATATATGAATTATGATATTGTATAAATTATTCCAATGTTACATACACATGCTAAATAAATCTAGGCTTAATTACAGCTTTGATCTCCCTATTTTCACTAATTCACGATTTTGATCCCCCAAGAATTTTTTTTCACGAATTTGGTCCCTCTATTTTCAGTAACTCACGATTTTAGTCCCCTAAGAATTTTTCTCACGAATTTAGTCCCCCTATTTTCACCAACTCACGATTTTAGTCCCCCATTTTCAAAACTCACGATTTTAGTCCCCCTATTTTTCTTAGAGGAGGACTTTGATTTTAAAAATTGGAAAAATAGGGGGACCACAACTGTAGTTAAGCCAAAAATCTAAATCATATTAAACATTAGCTCAAATATACCACATGTTGGGCAATAACAGACGGAGGCGGTCAAAGATGCATTGAGAGGCAAGATTACAAATCATTTTAAGATGAGATTCACAAAATAACCTTTGAAAGGCACACATAAAAAAGGAGGGTGAAGTATGTGGAAAGCCCAGTTAAAACCAACATCTAGTTGTGTGTACAACTTCAAGACTTATATGTAGGTTACAACAATTTGGTGAATAGAAGTTATTTCTTCAAATTAGGAGCCATCTTCTTATGATTCTTAGTTTTTATGGTAGTACTTATATTGCAAAATTTGTTACTATGTAAAGGAAGCTCACCATTCAAGTCAATCCATTCGAGAATATGCTCTATGGACAATAAATCTTTTCTTTTCGTTTTACGGACCAATAAAATTCATTCTTTTTTTAAAAGGCTGATTAGCAATATACAAACAACTAAAGTGACACACAAAAACTTCACAATATTATGTTTATTTCCACAAAAAGATGAGTTACACGATAAATTATTTGCAATAAAACCAACACGAAGGAGTTACATTTTATAATACCAAAAGAAATCATCGAAAATAAGCATAAATGTGATTTATAAATGGAAAAATAGCAATTTTAAATATAAAAAATTGTATCCCATCCACTTTTAAACAATCTAAAGAATAGAATCAAATCATAAGTTTTATAAAACAAATAGGAGTTGAATGACGTGAGAGATTTACACAAAGTACCTTTCAATATTGGGTAGTGGGGTGCTAACAATGGTGCATATGAGGACTAGGAATGTAGAGGGTGAGTGGTATGTTTACTTATGGGATGAGAATGTATGTTAGTTTTGGGTGTTGTACTTTTTTTTGAAAAGATAAATGGAGAGAAAAGGGACGTAGAGAGGGATTGGGAAGTTAGCAAAGAGGATGGTAGAAGAAGAGAAGGGAGCCTTCCCTTATATAAAGGAAAGCGATGAAACCCTAATGGGCTTTTTTGAAAGTCCATTAACAATTTGACATATTTATCCCTATTCTTTGTTATCGGACCACACGATTCGGTTCTCCTTTTTGACTTAGTCAAATCCTAAATCGGATTATGACAACTTTTTACATACAATAAATGATTTATATTTTTCTATGTAGAGATATAAAATGTTAATTGATAAATTAGACAATATTTTTTAAAAAATTGAGACTCCTAATCATTTTTCTTAAAAGATATTTCAAACTTTAAATTACAAAAAAAATGAGACGGAGAAAGTATTAAACAAGAAAATATTTTTGGGCGCTTAACTTGGTCAAGGCTCTCGAAGTTTGACCTCCCACTTGAATGGATGTTTATTTTGTAGTCCTATGTTAACTCACTTCTTTGCTGGGGCAATATTTTTTATTGATTTGGCAATACTACTATATATCAGCTTTGTTACTTGGTATTCTGGACCATCTTTTTTTTGACCTTATAATTAGTGTCATAGTGTGTTCATTTAATTAAGACATGTTTTTAAAAAATTTCACTCTAATTAATTCTCTCTCCCAGGTCACTTTTGGAACACAACAACCATGTGATAGTGCTTGATGAAAAAGTTGACTTCATAACCAAAAATAGGAAAAGACAATAAATTAGGAGAAAGCAGTTTTACTCTACTAAAAACTAGGGGAATACACACATTGGTTGTTATTGTTGCATTTTTTTTTTGTCAAAAAAAGTACAGTACTTTAAAAAAGTTAGAAATTAAAATCAATAAAGGAATGATTTTCTACTTTTTTGTTTTGAAATGCTTTGACGTGTGAGTATGCATTGTCCCTTTGTTTTATCAAATAAAATATAAATTAAGATAAAATAATGATAGTGAAGATAATTACATACATTTTGTATTTTAAATTGATATGTAATTACAAGCCATCGGTCTCTTTATTCAAACAAGTATATAGAGGAAAATTGGTACACTATGATATTTAATTTAAATTATGTAATTACAAGCCTTAAGACATGTTTTTAAAATGTTCTACTCTAATTAATTTTCTCTCCCAGGACACTTTTGGAACACCGCAAACATGTGATAGCTGTGAGGAAGAGGCGTCCTTTGTGTGTGCAGCAGAGGCGTGCTTGTGGAGTGGTTGATGAAAAAGTTGACTGCATAACCAAAATAGGAAAATGCAATAAATTAGGAGAAAGTAGTTTCACTCTATTACTAAAAACTAGGAAATACACCCACATGGCCACATGGTATGGCACAAGTGGTAAGGATGGCAAAACGGATAAGCCCGCCAAAAATTGAGCGGGGCGGGCGAGCCGTCCTAGGATAGTGGATTAAGAAGTTGAGCTCGCCTCACCCCTCGGCGAGTTTTGGTTGGCCAGGCGATTTGGCGGGTTAGGAGGGGCGGGCTACAACGGGTTGGCGGGGTGAAATCACGAACCCAACTCGTCATTTTTTGGAGGGCTAGCGGGTTGGCCCAGCGGGCCAAGCCCGTTTTGTCATCCCTACAGGCGGTTGATACTTGGGCTCCTTAACCATTTAGTCATGAGTTCGATCATTGGTCGGTGCGTATGGAAAAATATCTGGTGGGAGAGTTCAACCCCTTAAATGGATTTCAGTACCTCGAGAAATTAGTCTCTGCAGTTGTGCAGCAGGAGATAATTGGTTTAAAAAAAAACTAGGGGAATACCCCGAGTTGTTATTGTTAATTGCATTTTTTTTGTCAAAAAAAGTACTTTAAAAAGGTTAGAAATTAGAATCTGTTCCGGGGTGTATCAGCAAAACCGAGAGGTTCCAATATCATTTGGGCCGTCGGCCCATATCAGCGTAACCGGCCCAAGCTAGGTAGCTTGGAGCGCACTTCGCGCTAGCCGGCCGAAAATCTCGCATCACGGTCGGCGCCCAGCAATATATATACGCCATTCGCATATGGCATCAGGTACGTAATCTATACCTTGTGATACCCTGCCCGAGCGACCAACACTGACTTGAGCGTCAGAGTGTCATTGCAGGTACCACCCGAGGTGCTCACCGTGAAGCCAAGACCGGTCCTTTCCCTCACTCAACGACCGACCAATCCAGCAAACGACTACAACACTTCATTGGTCTAAGCTACGATCAGAATCAATAAAGGAGTGATTTTCTACTTTTTTGTTTTGAAATGCTTTGACAAGTGAGTATGCATTGTCCCTTTGTTTTATCAAATAAAAGATAAATTAAAATAAAATAATGATAGTGAAGATTACATTCACTTTGTATTTTAAATTGATATGTAATTACAAGCCATCGGTCTCTTTATTCAAACAAGTATATAGAGGAAAATTGGTATACTATGATATTTTATTTAGGCTTGCTTTGGATAATTAATATCTATTGACAAAATCTATTGACATGTTGAATAGAATGAAACTGTGTAGGATGGAATAAAAATACAATTCTTTTGTTTTAATATTTTGTGATGGAATGTAAGAATCATATGGAAAGGGATTGATGTTAATTTATTGGGTAGTGGGGTGCTAACAATGGTGCATATGAGGACTAGGAATGTAGAGGGTGAGTGGTATGTTTACTTAGGGGATGAGAATATATGCTAGTTTTGGGCGTTGTACTTTTTTTTTTTGAAAATATAAATGGAGAGAAAAGGGACGTAGAGAGGGGATTGGGAAGTTAGCAAAGAGGATGGTAGAAGAAGAGAAGGGAGCCTTCCCTTATTAAAGGAAAGCGATGAAACCCTAATGGGATTTTTTTGAAAGTCCATTAACAGTTTGACATATTTACCCCTATTCTTTGTTATCGGACGACACAATTTGGTTCTCCTTTTTGACTTAGTCAAATCCTAAACCGGATTATGATAACTTTTTATTTAAAGGAAAGCGATGAAACCCTAATGGGCTTTTTTGAAAGTCCATTAACAGATTGACATATTTACCCCTATTCTTTGTTATCAGACCACACGATTCGGTTCTCCTTTTTGACTTAGTCAAATCCTAAATCGGATTACGACAACTTTTTACATACAATAAATGATTTATATTTTTCTATGTAGAGATAGATATAAAAGGTTAATTGATAAATTAAGCAATATTTTTTAAAAAATTGAGACTCCTAATCATTTTTCTTAAAAGATATTTCAAACTTTAATCTGCAAACAAAATGAGACAGAGAGAATATTAAACAAGAAAATATTTTTGGGCGCTTAACTTGGTCACGACGCCCAAAGTTTGACCTCTCACTTGAATGGATGTTTATTTTATTTTTTTGACCGGAAATGGATGTTTATTTTGAAGTCCTATGTTAACGCACTTTTGCTGGGGCAATAATTTTTATTGATTTGGCAATACTACTGTATATCAGCTTGTGACATATGTTTCTTTGTAAATAATCTGAAGTACTATAATTTTTATTTATTTGAAGTCCTATGTTTCTTTGTAAATAATCTGTTTAGTAAAAAATAATAATAAGCTTGTGACAAAATACGTAGAGCGTGATACTGACAGTGTATTTTAGGGTACTTAAGTGTGATGTTATACATTGTGTTTTGTGGTATTTTTGGATCCAAAAAAAATCTAGATGTCATTTTCTTTCAACTCTATATTAGTGCTTTCATTTTAATTGTGGATTTTATTCAACCCTACATGATGTATTCATGTACTCCCTCCGGACTTAATTATAAGTAAAAATAAATACCTTTACCCATATTAACAATTATAATAGTTTGAAAAAAAAACAATTAAGATTAGTAGTTTTATGCATTTAGTTTTCTTAGATTCATGGAAAATGTAAATAGATTTACTAAGCTATTCCTAATTAATAATCACTTTCTCACAATATTAATGAGTTAATTTAATGTATTTACATCCATGAATACTAGCTCACCCCGTGCATCGCACGGGAAATAAGGCTAGTAAAGGCTAAATTACTCTTTTGGTCCTTTATCTTTGACCTAAATTTCATTTTGGTCATTTATCTTTTTTTTCCCGTTTTGGTCCTTCATCTTCAATTTTTGTGTCATTTTGGTCCCTCTGTTAACATTCTGTTAAAAAAAGGTTATGTGGCAAAAGGAGGTGACGTGTCATCTCATGTCACCACTTCCACGTGGCACTGGCATGACACGTAAGCAACCAATAGATGGTTGCCACGTGGCGCACTGCCATTGCATAATGGAGGGTAGTGTGTTACTAAAATTAATAGAAATTTTGCCAAACTTGGGACTTGAACTCGTGACCAATACATTGACAACACTCTCATTTACCACTGAGCCACACACTATTGTTGGTATGTTAAGCCAAAAAACAATATATATTACATATCTGAAACCAGATTCATAATTCCAGATCTGAAAACCATATATTCATCTTCCAGAGTTCTTGTTTTTTTTTGTGAACATGTCTATTAGATCAATTGCATCCTTGTTGTTGTTGAACAATTTCGTTTTGGGTTTAAAAACCATATAATCAAAACGAATGTGAAGGTTTAGGGATCGGGGGTTTTCGATTCGGAATCACAATTTCGTTTTGATGTTGATTCCCCTATTTAAACAACTCTTTCAAAGTTAGCATACGGTAAATCCAAATTTTAAAATATTCTAGTCATTCCCAAATCACTTGTCGCAAGGTTGTCTAAGGTTTTTTTTTGTTACTTTAATTTCGTTTGATTAAGGATTACAAATCTTTCTTCCTATTATTATTATTAACATAGATTTTAACAGGAAGAAAATGAATATATTAATGTGGAATACACCAATACAAGCATCGATGAATGGGCAGAAAGATTGGTTGCCAGGTAAACATGCTAAGTTTCAAAGTACACATGGACCGAACTTGAAAGAGTTGTGACTAAAAGGAGGAAAGACTAGAATATTCTAATGGTATTTTCTGGTATGAAAAACTTGTTTAAATAGGGGGAATCAAAATCGTGAGTTGGTGAAAATAGGGGGACCAAAACTGTAATTAAGCCAAAAATCTAAATCATATTAAACATTAGCACAAATATAGCACATGTTGGGCAATAACAGACAGAGGCGGTCAAAGATGCATTGAGAGGCAAGACTACAAATCATTTTAAGATGAGATTCACAAAATAACCTTTGAAAGGCACACATAAAAAAGGAGGGTGAAGTATGTGGAAAGCCTAGTTAAAACCAACATCTAGTTGTGTGTACAACTTCAAGCCTTATATGTAGGAGGTTATAACAATTTGGTGAATAGAAGAAGTTCTTTCTTCAAATTTGGAGCCATCTTCTTATGATTCTTAGTTTTTATGGTAGTACTTATATTGCAAAATTTGTTACTATGTAAAGGAAGCTCACCATTCAAGTCAAAGCACACATTTAATAGAGTATCATACTAGAATCATATAGAACCAAAAATCTAAATCATATTAAACATTAGCTCAAATATACCACATGTTGGGCAATGAGCCAATAACAGACAGACGCGGTCAAAGATGCATTGAGAGGCAAGACTACAAATCATTTTAAGATGAGATTCACAAAATAACCTTTGAAAGGCACGCATAAAAAAGGAGGGTGAAGTATGTGGAAAGCCTAGTTAAAACCAACATCTAGTTGTGTGTACAACTTCAAGCCTTATCTGTAGGTTATAACAATTTGGTGAATAGAAGAACTTATTTCTTCAAATTAGGAGCCATCTTCTTATGATTCTTAGTTATTATGGTAGTACTTATATTGCAAAATTTGTTACTATGTAAAGGAAGCTCCCCATTCAAGTCAATCCAATCGAGAATATGCTCTATGGACAATAAATCTTTTTTTTTCGTTTTACGGACCAATAAAATTCATTCTATTTTTAAAAGGATGATTAGCAATATACAAACAACTAAAGTGACACATAAAAACTTCACAATATTATGTTTATTTCCACAAAAAGATGAGTTACACGATAAATTATTTGCAATAAAACAACACGAAGGCGTTACATTTTATAATACCAAAAGAAATCATGGAAAATAAGCATAAATGTGATTTATAAATGGAAAAATAGCAATTTTAAATATCAAAAATTGTATCCCATCCACTTTTAAACAGTTTAAAGAATAGAATCAAATCATAAGTTTTATAAAACAAATAGGAGTTGAATGATGTGAGAGATTTACACAAAGTACCTTTCAATATTGGGTAGTGGGGTGCTAAAAAATTGTGCATATGAGGACTAGCTAGGAATGTAGAGGGTGAGTGGTATGCTTACTTATGGGATGAGAATGTATGCTAGTTTTGGGTGTTGTACTTTTTTTTTTTTTGAAAAGATAAATGGAGAGAAAAGGGATGTAGGGAGGGATTGGGAAGTTAACAAAGAGGATGGTAGAAGAAGAGAAGGAGCCTTCCCTTATATAAAGGAAAGCGATGAAACCCTAATGGGATTTTTTTGAAAGTCCATTAACAGTTTGACATATTTACCCCTATTCTTTGTTATCGGACCACACGATTCCACTACAAAAAAAACAGGTGATTAGCGAGGGACGTTGCGAGGGAATATTAGGTCCCTCGCAAACTCAGTAATTAGCGACGGAATTTCTGGGTCCCTCGCTAATTTTTGCGCTGCACACACTTCAAGACACTTAGCGACGGAATTTCTGGGTCCCTCGCTAATTTCTGACCTTGACAGTACACTTTGCAGTACGCTCAGACAATTGACAATACACTTTACAGTTAGCGACGGAATTAGCTGGGTCCCTCGCTAATTCCCTCGCAAACTGTCATATTTTTTTTAATATTAATCCGAACCACCTCTTCTTCTCTCTCATTTACACTCTTTTTCTCTCTTCTTCTCTCTTCTTTTCTTCCACTCTCTTCTTTTCTTCTTTTCCACCACCACACCACCACCACCAACCACCACTCTCTTCTTCTCTTTTCACTCCACTCTCTCTCATTTACTCTCTTCTTCTCTTTTCTTCTCTTCCACCACCACCACCACCACCACCACTCTCTTTTCTTCTCTTCCACCACCACCACACCACTCTCTTTTATTCTCTTCCACCACCACCACCACTACCACCACTCTCTTTTCTTCTCTTCCACCACCACACAACCACCACCACCACCTCCACATACATCTTACTATTCTCCTTCTCTCTCTACGACACCACCACCACCACCACCACACCACCACACCACCACCACTCTCACTCCTCTCTCTCTCTCTCTCTCTTTGAAAATTTTTGTTATAATAATAATAATAATAATAACAACAACAACAATAATAATAATAACAATAATACTAATAATAATAATAATAACACTAATACTACTAATAATAATAATACTAATAATAATAATAACAGTAATACTAATAATAATAATAATACTAATAATAATAATAATAAACTCAGATTGAGAAGCGTGCTAGTCAGACTCGGGAAGCGTGCTGTCAGCATTAGCGACAGAATTAGCGAGGGACTGTCCCTCGCTAATTAGCGACTGACACAATTTCTCTCGCTAATTGCATTAGCGAGGAGGGAATTAGTGACCGAACTGGTCCCTCGCTAATGGCAATTAGCGACGAAATTGGTCATGTTAGCGACCGAATAGTCCCTCGCTAATGACCGTTTTTTTTTTGTAGTGTTCGGTTCTCCTTTTTGACTTAGTCAAATCCTAAACCGGATTATGACAACTTTTTACATATAATAAATGATTTTATTTTTCTAAGTAGATATATAAAAGGTTAAATGATAAATTAGACAATGTTTTTTAAAAAATTGAGACTCCTAATCATTTTTCTTAAAAGATATTTCAAACTTTAAACTGCAAACAAAATGAGGCAGAGAGAAAATTAAACAATAAAATATTTTTGGGCGCTTAACTTGGTCATGGCACCCAAAGTTTGACCTCCCACTTGAATGGATGTTTATTTTGTAGTCCTATGTTAACTCACTTCTTTGCTGGGGCAATATTTTTTAGGGTTTTGATCTTGGTACCCCCCTCCTTAAACCCTATACCCCCCTTTTGTACAAAACTTCCAAAATTACCCCTAACTAAAAAACAAAAATCAGAAAATCATCTCATAATTCATAATTCCGTAGTTGAAGAGTAAGATTCTCTCCTAAATTTTACTAAACATCACCCAAAGGATAAATCAGTAGTTGAATTCCTACGAAACATCATACGTAGATGAATCCGTAGTTCTTTGCGATGCAACTTAGAAGGATTTACGGGAAAATTTACTTTAATCATCTTCTTACGATGAATCCGTAGTTGATGCTTTTACGTATTTACGAAATTTTTACGGATTCATCATGCGTTGATGTTTCCGTAGTATAAATTTTGACTACTGAATGATCGTTGATGGATGTATCCGTAGTCGATCTTCACTTTCTTCTGTTCCGAGAGACTACGGATTTATCCTAGGAGAGATAAATCCGTAGTCAAAATTTTTATGTTCTTGATTTTTGTTTATTTTTTGCGATGCCGCGCACATGTACCGTTTAGGTGGGAAGATTCCTCCATGGTCCAGTGGTTTGATGCGTCGAGGGGAGGTACATTGGACAGGTAGAGGAGGTGCGAGTGATGAAGGTCCTTCTGAGCCACCGAGTGAGCGGACACAAAACAGGATAGCCGGACACGCTTCTGAACGGCAGAGACGTGTTCGTGGACGTCTTCCAGCTCCTCCAGGTGACGATGACAGGGGAGTGCCTGACATGCATCATACAGGTTATGTTAGAGATGTTTATGAGCCTCCTCCTCCTGCTTTTGATAGAGGTTATCATAGAGATGTTTACGACCATGCGCCTGCTAGAGGTGATTATGGAGATTACTATGAGGGTGGACAGGTGGGGAATGATGATATTCCTGAGGATGATCCCCATGTAGAGGCTGATGATAGTATGGAGGCGGAGTTTGAGTTAGGTGAGGCTAGTTCAGAGGTAGATTTAGAATAATGAAATTACCTGGACCCAATGAACATTGTTGACGAATACAATAGCTGCCAATTTGGACTTCCTAGTTCCGCGAGAGCCTCTCAGTGGTAAAAACGTCCATGAACCTTGATCTGTCAATGAGAATGAAACTACAGTTATTGAATACTTGGTTGCAATAATATGTCCCATATCAGGCATAACCATCCACTTGTCCTCCAGTTGGTGCCCCCAATCTTTAACAATCAATGAATCTCTGAGAGTGTTAAGGTTATCACCAAACAACTGATCATATAGACCCCAATGTTCATCAATTTCTGAAGCGGATCTTGCCTAACTAGGGCCAACTATCAACACCAAGACCAAGTGAGGCGGCGATACATCGATACCCACGCTTCCCATCTCCTTCTACATTAATAATGTCATCAATGTAGTCGTGCATATGAGGAATCCACCCAATGAAATGCATGTCATGTTGTGCTCGCTCCTTTCTTTGATCGTTGTGAGGGTAATCGGGAAGGTTATTTTGATGATCTTTGGGAGGAACATTTGATGACCGCTGGGAAGATTTTCTCGATCAACTCGTGTGGCATTCTTCTCTCTCCTCGTCCACATGCTCAAAGAAGGAAGGATCTCGTTTCACATCATACGCTTTCGCTTCTTTGGTGCACCTTTAGTCTTCACTTTCGAAGGAGGAGGAACCATAGATGTTGTGCTAGGAAAACCAAACGGCATAAGACCTTTCTTCAACGCAAATTTCTCACTAAGATCCATATCCTTAAAACGCCTCCATATTGCCTCCATGATGAAACTAATGTCACAATCAGCAGATACTTGCTTCTTGCGTTCCTCATCAATACCCTCCAAAGTAAGTTTCATCCAATGCTCATCAACAACCTCCAATGGGATAGGTTTTGCATGAAGGTGCATATAACCAAGTTCACAAGCACACGGCAATCCATGAGTAACTCTAATCGTGCAACCACATCGACCTTTATCTCGTCCCCACGTAACCCAAAGTTTTATCAAACTCGGTAGAAATATGGTTAAGTCGTTGACCGATACAAAACCCCGTGAGATTTTGTAGAATGGAGTGTTGTGCTTGACATCCACACGATCAATACTCTTTGTGAATGATTCAACTATCTTATCGATCTGTGCATTTAACATACCATGCATTGACTCCCAACATCCGCACAAGTCCTCCACTAAAACCCAAAGCCCTCTTCAATGCCCAATGTGCACTTTCAACCCTAATATTAAACCAAAGCAAAAATAAACACAACATTTCTAAAAAAATACTCAAAAAAATATAGTGAACAACATTACGTACCTATTTGTTGTGGTATTCCCAAAGTGTCTCCTCTTATTAATCCACGCCAACACAAATCTGTCCTTGTGAGGAACCAACCATGTGTTGTTCACGCATCAACAAACCGTGGTAGATCAACACATGATTGCTCGAACTCAAGTAGCCACGATAAAACTCTTCCTCATCTGTTGAGTCACTATACGCACCTCCAGATCCATTACCATCTCTTGCCTATCCTTCTTCACCATCAATTTACACTTAGCACTCACATTCTTGCTTATGTGAT
Organism: Oxytropis ochrocephala; assembly: GCA_020916435.1. Taxonomy (NCBI): domain Eukaryota; kingdom Viridiplantae; phylum Streptophyta; class Magnoliopsida; order Fabales; family Fabaceae; genus Oxytropis; species Oxytropis ochrocephala. The sequence goes on from CM037090.1 coordinate 13,607,676, forward strand.
ACCGACCAAGCAAATTGTAACTTTCTCGGGAACACCATCTCTATGGCACTCATCTGTCCAAGATCTCTATCAGTGATAAACAGTTCAGGAAGAGCAATATCTACCACCATCATGTCTCTCAGTGTCTGCAATACCCATTTGAAATTGTCATACCGCTCATTTGACAAATAAGCAAAGCAAACCGAGAATGTCAACTCTGTTGAAGTCACTCCAACAATCTCCAAGAGAGGCAGTTTATACTTGTTGGTTTTGTAGGTGCATCCCCATAATCAATATCCTAGGGAATATCCTCAATAGGTTGATAGACTCAGGATGTGCCCACATGATGTCACCAATAACATCGAGTTCTCAATTCTTCTAGTCCAACACACATAGTGTTCCAAATCTATCAACCTCATAAGCTCCTGGATCTCCGTTCTAGAACCTCTACAACTCGTCCTAAAACATCCGGCGCTGCTTATACAACTGCGTGATAGTACTCAAGTTCCCCACAAATCTCTTCTTCAATGCACTTAGACTCTTCTCTCGCTTTGACATTTAACAATGTATGCTCATCCAACATACTCTTCTCTTCCTTTGAGAATCGCCCAAATATTGGAAGTCCGATACATGATGGAGATGGCTTATGATTGTGTACACCACACCTAACCTCTACCTTCCAATCCTCAACCGGAGGATTCAGAGGTTTAGCTTTTAGCTTGAATGGACAATCACACTTCTTTGAAGATATCCTTCTACCTTTAGAGCAATCCACGCCTACTCCAAAGTGTTTCCCATGTTTCGCACAACCAAAAACAATCACATTTTTTCTCCCACTTTTGCCAATTGCTTTATCGGATCTGCGGATGATAACAACTATTCCGTTGGCTTTCCCGCCTCTCTAGCCCAACGTATGAGATCATCACGGGTATGAAAAATCTACAAATAATTTACAATTATCGGATTAGACTAAATTCTAAGTACTATTTAAAATAATTAATGATAAATGCCCACCTCATTTGTTGTAAATGCATCCGATAGATCAATGCAATTGGGAAGCGTCCCATCCGACATAGCCATATCTGTATAATATTAACCATTGAAAACTTAATTAATTAACTAATTAAATAAAATTAAAAAAAAAATAAAAAAACACTACGGATTTATCTATCCTAGATAAATCCGTACGCATAAAAAAAACTTAACTCCGGATTTATGTTAACCACATAAATCCGTAGTGTAAATTAACACTCCGGATTTATGTAGTTAACATAAATCCGGAAACAATTTTAAAAATTTCCTACGGATTCATCTACATTTGATCAATCCGGGAAAAATTAAAAAAATACACTACGGATTTACCTTTTAGTGATGAATCCGGAAAAATGGCGAAATTTTAGACTAGATCTGATTTTTTGTCAAAATAAGAGGGGTATTTTGGTATAAAAGTGTATTATGGGGGTATGGAAGCCAATGAGGGGGGTATGAAAATTAAAAGCCTATTTTTTATTGATTTGGCAATACTACTTTATATCAACTTTGTTACTTGGTATTCTGGACCATCTTTTGTTGACCTTATAATTAGTCTCATAGTGTGTTCATTTAATCATTTTAGCCTTAAGACATGTTTTTAAAAAATTCCACTCTAATTAATTCTCTCTCCCAAGTCACTTTTGGAACACAACAACCATGTGATAGCTGTGAGGAAGAGGCGTCCTTTGTGTGTGTAGAGGCGTGCTTGACTGCTTGTGGAGTGGTTGATGAAAAAGTTGACTTCATAACCAAAAATAGGAAAAGACAATAAATTAGGAGAAAACAGTTTTACTCTATTACTAAAAACTAGGGGAATACACACATGGGTTGTTATTGTTGCATTTTTTTTGTCAAAAAAGTACCGTACTTTAAAAAGGTTAGAAATTAGAATCAATAAAGGAATGATTTTCTACTTTTTTGTTTTGAAATGCTTTAACAAGTGAGTATGCATTGTCCCTTTGTTTCATAAAGAATTACTTCTTTGACGGGCTTACTTCAATTTTCTCAATTTTCTCCAAGAGGTTTTTCTGAAACTCCGAAATATGTTTCTGTGTCTCCACAATTTCGTTCAGCTTCTCAATTACTTCCTTATTCCATTGTTTCCTTCTGCCAAATCAGAAGAAACCGTTTCAAGTTTGCTCCAAGTCTGCACCGTATCTTTGTCTGGTCCAAAAATGTATCGCTGAACTTTTGGATACGATAGATTGCCGAGAAACCCAATATATGTTCCCAGGGCTAATAACATAAAAAACAGGATATAAGTTAATTTGATAAGTTATACCGGAATCTAAATTTAGAAATAGGATTTTCAGGCCATTATTTTCAGGACTTTGGGATTTATGCAACTCCTTCTCTAACTAATCAAATCCCTAACAGGCCATTATTTTCAGGGCTTTGGGATTTATGCAACTCCTTCTCTAACTAATCAAATCCCTAACACGCGAGTAGCTCCTACACCTCCTCCTAGGACTCCTTCGCCAACGGATCATGTGAGTCCTGATCGTATATATAACAATTTACAATGTAAAATAACAAGTAATAGTACAAGCTCTAATTTTAACTAGGTTTTTTTTAATGAATCGTTATTGTCTACAATTTTATGAAAAAACCAATACTGCAATTTATATTTTCAAGTTCGGTACACTTTTATGAACAAAAAGATTGAACCGATTGTTTACGCTTCAAAACTTTACATATAGTTTTTAGTCAATGTGTACTTTGAAACTTAGCAGGTTTACCTGGCAACCAATCTTTCTGCCCATTCATCGATGCTTGTATTGGTGTATTCCACATTAATATATTCATCTTCCTGTTAAAATCTATGTTAATAATAATAATAATAGGAAGAAAGATTTGTAATCCTTAATCGAACAAAATTAAAGTAACAAAAAAAACCTTAGACAACCTTGCGACAAGTGATTTGGGAATGACTAGAATATTTTAAAATTTGGATTTACCGTATGCTAACTTTGAAAGAGTTATGACTAAAAAGGAGGAAAGACTAGAATATTCTAATGGTATTTTCTCGTATGAAAAACTTGTTTAAATAGGGGGAATCAAAATCGCGAGTTGGTGAAAATAGGGGGACCAAAACTGTAATTAAGCCAAAAATCTAAATCATATTAAACATTAGCACAAATATACCACATGTTGGGCAATAACAGACAGAGGCGGTCAAAGATGCATTGAGAGGCAAGACTACAAATCATTTTTAGATGAGATTCACAAAATAACCTTTGAAAGGCACAAATAAAAAAAGAGGGTGAAGTATGTGGAAAGCCTAGTTAAAACCAACATCTAGTTGTGTGTACAACTTCAAGCCTTATATGTAGGAGGTTATAACAATTTGGTGAATAGAAGAAGTTCTTTCTTCAAATTAGGAGTCATCTTCTTATGATTCTTAGTTTTTATGGTAGTACTTATATTGCAAAATTTGTTACTATGTAAAGGAAGCTCACCATTCAAGTCAAATCACACATTTAACAGAGTATCATACTAGAATCATATAGAACCAAAAATCTAAATCATATTAAACATTAGCTCAAATATACCACATGTTGGGCAATAAGCCAATAACAGACAGAGGCAATCAAAGATGCATTGAGAGGCAAGACTACAAATCATTTTAAGATGAGATTCACAAAATAACCTTTGAAAGGCACACATAAAAAAGGAGGGTGAAGTATGTGGAAAGCCTAGTTAAAACCAACATCTAGTTGTGTGTACAACTTCAAGCCTTATATGTAGGTTATAACAATTTGTTGAATAGAAGAAGTTCTTTCTTCAACTTAGGAGCCATCTTCTTATGATTCTTAGTTTTTATGTTAGTACTTATATTGCGAAATTTGTTACTATGTAATGGAAGCTCACCATTCAAGTCAATCCGAGCGAGAATATGCTCTATGGACAATAATCTTTTCTTTTCGTTTTACGGACCAATAAAATTCATTCTATTTTTAAAAGGATGATAAGCAATATACAAAAAACTAAAGTGACACATAAAAACTTCACAATATTATGTTTATTTCCACAAAAAGATGAGTTACACGATAAATTATTTGCAATAAAACCAACACGAAGGAGTTACATTTTATAATACCAAAAGAAATCATGGAAAATAAGCATAAATGTGATTTATAAATGGAAAAATAGCAATTTTAAATATCAAAAATTGTATCCCATCCACTTTTAAATAGTCTAAAGAATATAATAAAATCATAAGTTTTATAAAACAAATAGGAGTTGAATGATGTGAGAGATTTACACAAAGTACCTTTCAATATTGGGTAGTGGGGTGCTAACAATGGTGCATATGAGGACTAGGAAACAATGGTGCATATGAGGACTAGCTAGGAATGTAGAGGGTGAGTGGTATGTTTACTTATGGGATGAGAATGTATGCTAGTTTTGGGTGTTGTACTTTTTTTTTGAAAAGATAAATGGAGAGAAAAGGGACGTAGAGAGGGATTGGGAAGTTAGCAAAGAGGATGGTAGAAGAAGAGAAGGGAGCCTTCCCTTATATAAAGGAAAGCGATGAAACCCTAATGGGCTTTTTTTGAAAGTCCATTAATAGTTTGACATATTTACCCCTATTCTTTGTTATCGGACCACACGATTCGGTTCTCCTATTTGACTTAGTCAAATCCTAAACCGGATTATGACAACTTTTTACATACAATAAATGATTTTATTTTTCTAAGTAGATATATAAAAGGTTAAATGATAAATTAGACAATGTTTTTTAAAAAATTGGGACTCCTAATCATTTTTCTTAAAAGATATTTCAAACTTTAAACTGCAAACAAAATGAGGCCGAGAGAATATTAAACAATCAAATATTTTTGGGCGCTTAACTTGGTCATGGCAGCCAAAGTTTGACCTCCCACTTGAATGGATGTTTATTTTGTATTCCTATGTTAACTCACTTCTTTGTTGGGGCAATATTTTTTATTGATTTGGCAATACTACTTTATATCAGCTTTGTTACTTGGTATTCTGGACCATCTTTTTTTGACCTTATAATTAGTGTCATAGTGTGTTCATTTAATCATTTTAGCCTTAAGACATGTTTTTAAAAAATTCCACTCTAATTAATTCTCTCTCCCAGGTCACTTTTGGAACACAACAACCATGTGATAGCTGTGAGGAAGAGGCGTCCTTTGTGTGTGCAGAGGCGTGCTTGACTGCTTGTGGAGTGGTTGATGAAAAAGTTGACTTCATAACCAAAAATAGGAAAAGACAATTTTTATTGTTGCATTTTTTTTTGTCAAAAAAAGTACAGTACTTTAAAAAGGTTAGAAATTAGAATCAATAAAGGAATGATTTTCTACTTTTTTGTTTTGAAATGCTTTGACAAGTGAGTATGCATTGTCCCTTTGTTTCACAAAGAATTACTTCTTTGACGGGCTTACTTCAATTTTCTCCAAGAGGTTTTTCTGAAATTCCGGGCGAATATAAAAAGAGAAAATTGTCTAGCCTTGTAAGGACTATACTTATGTCATATTTAAGCAAGGAGAAGGAAGTGTTTTGTCAAAAAAAAATAAAAAACGTTCACAATTTTTCCCCCCATTAAAGGCGCTAAGTGTGACTTAGAATTTAAATGACTTTGCAACTTTCTATTGGTGTGATAGGGTTAGAGTTTGGAAGTGTGGGATGGGTGATTTTCATCCAACAATGATAGTTATTAATTAACATATAGTGCAAGATTTGCAAAAAAAATACGTATAGTGCAAGACATAGTCACACGTGATGTAAATATCACCACAACATTAGTGAAATAATATTCCTTTTTTCTTTACAAAATATGTTACTATGTTTAACTCTATTTCTCTTGAAAAAAAAACTTATTCTTCAATATAATTTTTAGAAACCATATTTATCGACTCTGCATGTAAGTAAGAGTAATATCACAACTAATAGAACAAAATAAACGTTCTAAATATGCATATAATAATAGAATAGAAACGAGATCACTACAAATAAATATTAGACGAGTTCAGGGAAAATAGTGGTTTCAATTCAATAATAAAAAACGATGATACATAACAAAATCCACAAATGTGTATATTTACATATTGGTGATACTAGACTCTCTTATCAATTAAATGACTAATCACATGACTTAAATTCCTTGAAGTGCGGCTAAAACATGAGCAGGAAAGAGTCCAAGAGCAAAAATGGAAAATAAAAGGAAACAAGATCGAGAGTTGAAGTTTAAACTAATGGAAATGAGAATTCTCCAAATTGAGAGGGTGTTCCGAGTAAAGCACCTAGACTGTAAAGGAATTAAAACATGTTGTGCGGTGTAAATTGGTGAGCCAACTTTGGAACACGATTATCTCATCTCCAATGTTTGCTAAACTCTATTCTGATTGTGCATAACCCACCACCGTCTTAATTCGGACTTGTCATGATACTTACTGATCGTACATTGACCAATAGAAGGACCTGGGTCGTTGAGGACCTGGGTCGTAGAGGACCTGGCTGGAACCAGGGGTCCTGGCCGCACGGAAGGACTGGCCGCCCGGCCGGGCCGTGGAAGGACTCAGTGAGGAAGGACTGGCACAGTCGTTGAGGAAGGACTGCCACAGTCGCTGAGGACCTAAATCGGTCGTTGAGGACCTGGCTGAAACCTGGGGTCTTGGCCGCACGCGGGTGGTACCTACAATGACACTCCGACGCTCTAGTCAGTGTAGGTCGCTCGGGCAGGATTCACAAGGTGAGATCACGTACCTGATTCTCGGGATTTGTCTTTGCTTTTATAGTGGCACAGCGCTCGCCATATCTTGTGGAGCACGCCAAGTTGGGCCGTGTTGGGCCTATTAAACCGCATCTTGGGCCTTGAGCCCACTCCGAACAGCTTGCCCCCAAGAGCCTAGGTCGCCACGGCGAGTTGAGGCTTGAATCGCCGCCCAGTGTGTCGTGTGTTGTAGCGGCGGGTTGCATTGCGCAATCGGTCTCCATCTCTTGAAGTGTGTGGTTGCTACCACGCTAAGTCGGCGGGTGGTCGCCGCCATCGCCGAGGTGTGAACGCTGCCACTGCCGAGGTGTGGACGCTGCCACTGAGTGCATGTGGTGGTCGTTGTAGTCGGTCTCTTCCGTGGTGTTCGGCGATCAATGCTCGTTATTGGGTCATTGCTCGACCTCGGTCATTCGATGACATCGATGGTTGTGCCAACTCGGTGGCACTCGATGTAAACCGCCGGGGCCTACTCTGCTTGTGGGTCCTTCCGACCGCCAGGCCATTTCGATGGCACTCGATTGTAGACCGCTCGGGCCTACTGCATTTGTGGGTCCTTCGACCGCGGGTCATTTCGATGGCGCTCGATTGTAGACCGCTCGGGGCTACACTTGTTGGTGGGTCCTTCGACCGCGGGCCATTTCGATGGCGCTCGATTGTAGACCGCTCGGGGCTACTACTGCTTTGTGGGTCCTTCGACCCTTGGGCCATTTCGATGGCGCTCGATTGTAGACCGCTCGGGGCCTACACTTGTTGGTGGGTCCTTCGACCGCCGGGCCATTTCGATGGCGCTCGATTGGGCCAACTTCGGTGGCGCTGCGTTGTAGACCGCTCGGGGCCTACGTTCTTCGCTTTTGTAAGCCGGGCGCCTACTTGGATGACCCGGAAGGGTGTAGAACATCTGAATATAACTTGAGTTTAACATGAAAGTCGTAGCCGCTTCTCGCCTTTCCAACGCATGCTCACACGCCCCATCGGATGAACGTGGACGCTATGGTCTCCGTCTTCGGGCGGACCTTTTGGGTCGCTCACGGGCGACCAGCTTTTTGGACGCCCCACTTTGGGTCGCCCAACATCTTAGGTCGCTCAACAAGCATGGTTGTAATGATGTCCGGGCGGTCTTCCGTGTAGCCATAGTTGAAGTAGGATAGCGCTCGCCTCCCATCGTGGTCGCCAATTGATCGTACATTGACCAATAGAAGGACACTCGGTCGTTGAGGACCTGGGTCGTAGAGGACCTGGCTGGAACCAGGGGTCCTGGCCGCACGGAAGGACCTGGCCCGGCCGGCCGTGGAAGGACTCAGTGAGGAAGGACTGGCACGTCGGCCGAGGAAGGACTGGCACAGTCGCCGAGGACCTAAATCGGCCGTTGAAGACCGGCCCAAACTCAGGGTCTTGGCCGCGCGCGGGTGGTACTACTGCAATGACACTCCGACGCCTAGTCGGTGTAGTCGCCGGGCGGGATTCACAAGGTGAGATCACGTACCTGATTCTCGGGATTTGTGCTGCTTTTATAGTGGCACAGGCGCTCTGGCCATATCTTGTGGAGCACGCCAAGTTGGGCCGTGTTGGGCCTATTAAACTGTACTGGGCCTTGAGCCCACTCCGGAACACTTACGTGTCAAGATACAACACAACATATTGTCGGGTGACGTTGATTTTGAAAATAAAATTGAAAAAGTGAAAACAAATGTGTTCCAACCTTTCTGCCCATTTATCGATGCTAATATGCTAGTATTGGTGTATTCCACTTTAATATATTCATCTTCTTCCTGTTAATTTCTATGTTAATAATATAAAAATATTAAAGATTTAAAATCCTTAATCAAACGAGAGTAGAAGTAACAAAAAAATACCTTGAGACATCCTTATGACAAGTGGCTGTGTGCCTAGCAAGGAAAGAGGAGAGGGACACAACACTACCAGAGGCCTCCTGTTCTCTTATTTTTGTGAATCTGCACCCTTATCTATTACACTATATATGAACATATACACTATATATCACTTTAGATTTTTTCCTAATGGGCTTTTTTTGAAAGTCCATTAACAATTTGACATATTTACCCTTATTCTTTGTTATCGGACCACACGATTCGGTTCTCCTTTTTGAAAGTTCATTAACAGTTTGACATATTTACCCCTATTCTTTGTTATCTTCCAAGATTCATTTTGCACTGCCTATCTTCCAAGATTCATTTGGGCTGTGGGGTGCTAACAATGGTGCATATAGGACTAGAAATGTAGAGGGTGAGTGTTATGTTTACTTATGGGATGACAATGTATGCTAGTTTTTGGTGTTGCACTTTTTTTTTTGAAAAGATATACGAAGAAAAAAGAGACGAAGAGAGGATTGGGAAGTTAGCAAAGAGGATGGTAGAATAAGAGAAGGGAGCCTTTACTTATATAAAGGAAAGCGTTGAAACCCTAATGAGCTTTTTTGAAAGTCCATTAACAGTTTGACATATTTAACCCTATCGGACCACACGATTCGGTTCTCCTTTTTGACTTGGTCAAATCCTAAATCGGATTAGGACAACTTTTTACATACAATAAATGATTTATATTTTTCTATGTAGAGATATAAAAGATTAAATGATAAATTAGACAATACTTTTTAAAAAATTGAGACTCCTAATAATTTTTCTTAAAAGATATTTCAAACTTTAAACTACAAACAAAATGAGACGGAGAAAGTATTAAACAAGAAAATATTTTTGGGCGCTTAACTTGGTCAAGGCGCCTGAAGTTTGACCTCCCACTTGAATGGATGTTTATTTGTAGTCCTATGTTAACTCACTTCTTTGCTGGGGCAATATTTTTTATTGATTTGGCAATACTACTTTATATCAGCTTTGTTACTTGGTATTCTGGACCATCTTTTATTGACCTTATAATTAGTGTCATAGTGTGTTCATTTAATCATTTTAGCCTTAAGACATGTTTTTAAAAATTTCTACTCTAATTAATTTCCTCTCCCAGGACACTTTTGGAATACAACAAACATGTGATAGCTGTGAGGAAGAGGCGTCCTTTGTGTGTGCAGAGCCAGCAGAGGCGTGCTTGTGGAGTGGTTGATGAAAAAGTTGACTGCATAACCAAAATAGGAAAATGCAATAAATTAGGAGAAACAAGTTTCACTCTATTACTAAAAACTAGGAAATACACCCACATGGCCACATGGTATAGCACAGGTGGTAAGGATGGCAAAACGGATAAGCTCTCCAAAAATTGAGCGGTGTGGGCGAGCCGTCATAGGATAGTGGATTGAGAAGTTGAGCTCGCCTCGCCCCTCGGTGAGTTGGCAGGCCAGTGGGTTAGTTCGCTATTGAAATAAATAATTAAAAGTTTTTTAAATCTCACTTTTTGGGTATAAAATAGGGGAGTTTTCGGATTGGTCCGTCCAAACTCACAAAAAACAAGATAAGAATGACGAGTTAATGGGTTTTTTTAGATAAGCGACGAGTTAATGGGTTGACCCGCTACAACCCGCCAAAAAAACATTAAAAAGTATTTAGAAATAGCTAAAAACATGGGAAAACATAAAAAATAGAAAAAAAATTAAAGTTGGCGGGTTGGCCAGCCTCACCCCGTCTTTGGCCCGGCGATTTGGCGGGTTAGGAGGGGCGGGCTACAACGGGTTGGCGAGGTGAAAGTCATTTTTTGGATGGCTAGCGGGTTGGCCCAACGGGCCAAGGCCGTTTTGCCATCCCTACAAGCAGTTGATACTTGGGCTCCTTAACCCTTTAGTCATGAGTTCGATCATTGGTCGGTGCGTATGGAAAAATGTCTGGTGGGAGAGTTCAATCCCTTAAATGAATTTCAGTACCTCGAAGGATTCGTCTCTGCAGTTGTGCAACAGGGGATAACTGGTTTAAAAAAAACTAGCGGAGTACCCCGGGTTGTTATTGTCAATTGCATTTTTTTTGTCAAAAAAAGTACTTTAAAAAGGTTAGAAATTAGAATCAATAAAGGAATGATTTTCTACTTTTTTTTTTGAAATGCTTTGACAAGTGAGTATGCATTGTCCCTTTGTTTTATCAAATAAAATAAAATAATGATAGTGAAGATAATTACATACATTTTGTATTTAAATTGATATGTAATTACAAGCCATCGGTCTCTTTATTCAAACAAGTATATAGAGGAAAATTGGTACACTATGATATTTAATTTAGAGATGCAGTACCATATAATATCTATAATAGCGGTAGGGAACCCAATGTCTTCAAGCGTTTCTTTAACAAAGTCCCAACTCAACCTGTCATACGCTTTTTCCAAGTCGATCTTGATAGCCATCCATCCTCTTTTCCCTTTTTTACTTCGCACAATATCTACAATTTCTTGGGTCACTATAATGTTGCCATGGCGGTGTCGTTCGGGGACAAAGGCGCATTGTGCTGGGCCCACCAAATTGGGTAAGTACTCCCTAATATGCCGAGAAAGAACTTTGGTGATAAGTTTGTAGGTTGCATTGCATAGGCTTATAGGACGAAATTGCTTCATATAGGTGACGCCTTCCACTTTCGGGATGAGACAGAGAAGGGTTTCGTTGAGATCCTTAATGCGCCACGGTTCCCGCCACACATTTGAAACAAGTTGAAGGACCGAATCCCCCACAATATCCCAATTGGCTTGTAAAAAGACAGTTTGAAAACCATCGTCCGGGAGCCTTGTAAGGCCCAATTATCTTCATAATGTACCAAAGCTCATCCATCGTCACATTCTGGGCCAAGAGTCTGCGATCCTCCTCAATGAGTCTAGTAAAGCGACCCTGCACACAAAAGGGGTAAAAGGTGAGTTATTAGTCAACAAATTTGAAAAGAAAGTCGTAGCCATCTGCTCAAGTTGATCCAGTTCACGGATCTATTGGCCATTATCACCAGGGTCGTCCCAAACAATTGAGAGACCCTATTCAAATATTAAAAGTTAGCCCCCTAATTTTATCAAATTGGACCCATTGGTGATGGAGGTTTACACGATTATTGTGGCGGCCAAAATCGTCAACGGATATATCCAATAATCAAATATAAGAAAAAGTAACTATAAATTAAAAAATAATATAGCTACGAACAAAATTAAATTTCTAAAAAAACTATTTTAATTCATCAATAAAATTCGGTTAATAACTCAAAATAACAATATTCTTAAAAAACACATGTAAGTTTAATTAATTTTGGTTTTTTTATGAATTATTAATTGGCGATAAAATTAAAAGATAGAAAATAATAAAGATCATTAAATTTTATTTTTTAAGATATATGTTTTGCCATATTCATCTGTCTCGATTATTAAAATTCACGCTCATTGCTCAATACACCAAAAAAGATCATGCACATAAATTTACCAAAAAAAAATCATACTCATAAATTCAATATATTATATAGAATAAAATTTCTTGTTACTAAATATAATGAAGTTTAGTAAATGTTATTTAACAATTAAACTCATAAAAAATATTGATGATTAGTTATATTAAAAACACTAACACTATATAAAAATATTGTTAAAAATTAAAAACAATAAAATATAAAAAGTGCAACAATAAAGAATCAGGATCCTCTCCATTTACCGGAGAGTTCCGAGAGAGAAAGACACAACAAATAAAAATGGTGAATTCTTAAGTGCCTACTATATAATGTGTGGTACCAACATCTAGGTGAGTTGTCAAAATAATAAGAGATGATGTGTTTAAATGTTGCCGACTCATTTTGTAATAGTCAATTTTAAGAAATTTCAGATTTACCCTAACAATTGTGGCTTAATTTCTAAGGAGCCCGTATTTTCTTCTGTCTTCCATCGCATTCTGTCGTCCAGAATACACCGTACTACCTCTGTGTATTCTCTTCCCTTGCAATCGCTCTCTCACTGTAAAACCTCTGCGTCTTCTCTCTTCATCAACGGAGTTTCCTTCTGTTTTCTCTTCTCCACCGCAATCTCTTTCTTCTCCTTTCCATCTCTAAGCCTCCTCTTCCTCCATAACGCAATCCCTCTCCTCTCCTCTCCCTTCGAAGAATGATGCTTCTTCCTCGGTAACAGTCGCCGTTTCCACCAAAGGTATGCTTTTATGTTCACTTTTACATTCACTGTACAAGGAAACTTGCATCAGCAAAAACTAATAGAAAAATTTATTTAGATAGTCAAATTTAGATGATTCTAGGGTGGATCACCTTGACATGTGACCCACATGGACTGATACTTTAAAGGATCTTTCAAATATCGGCCAATGTGGCCCACCCTACTAGAATTTACCCAATTTTCAACCAAGAGTTTAGTAACTATGCAGGGTAAAATAATTTACACAATCATCCAATCATATTTAACAAATATCTATATGGTGAGATATGATTGGATGGACGTGTAAAAGTATTTAGAGTCATCTTACTTTTGCAATAGAGTGGTAAAATTGGTTACCTTTAAAGCCATCTTTGCTTCTCCAAAATAAACAGTTTCCCCATTTGAGAGCAAAAGCAAATCATCAAAAATATTGAAAGTTTCACTACTAGGTTGGTGAATAGAACAAAAAACTATCTTTCCCTTATAAGCTATGTTGCTTAAAGCTTGGATGACATAGAATGCTGAGGCACTATCAAGTCCACTAGTAGGCTCATCATGAAGTAGGACAAGAGGTTGAGTCAAAATCTCAAGACCAATGCTAACTCTCTTCTTTTCACCATTACTAATACCTCTCAAATGCCAATTCCCAATCTTCCAAATCCATTTCTATTATTGTTTCTTCTACTACTTGATTTATCTCTTCTTTGGTCATTTTAGAAGGAAGCCTCATGTTTGCTGAGTATGTGAGAGTTTCTCTTACAGTCAAAGTCCCCAAGTATAGTTCCTCTTGAGCCACATATTACTTTAAAAAAAATAGCAAAAAATTAATAACTGAATAATATGAAATTAGTCGATATTGATAGAAAAGAAACTTTGTAATAAATGAATTACAAACAAATTTCATTTGTTTTTCTTATTTTTACTAACACAAATGAGAAGGATAAAACCGTTGCTATTATTGTATTCTATGTTATAACATATGATATATCTTACCACTTCTTTGGAGTGCAAGCTTCTCTTCTTCCCATTGATTAGAATGTTGCCGGTCACTTCAACATTTGCAGGAAATTTTCCTAAAAAAAATATAAAAAAATACTTATTACCATATCTAATATCTAATATCTAATATCTATTTATTCAAACAAACAACATTTACATTACCCAAACTAACCTTCCTATTTACTTTACAACTCACCTAACTAAGGGCAACATTGTAATCCTAACAAGAAGACTTGATCACTATTTAAATAACTATTGTTAATACCTAAAAAATGACTCTCTCTCTCTCTCTCTCATAATTCTTGATACTTTTTACAAACTTGTACATCACACAGAATAAGAAATGACATTGAAATCAACTATTCTCATTTAATAAAACTAAAAATTTAACTTTTTTTAAAATTATGTTTTTCACTAAATGATGATTTATACCCCAAATTAGTGATATCACATTTAATTACACTACTTAAATAGGGGCAAAGTTGAGAATGATCATTTAATACATCTTAAAAATATTATTTATTTATTATATTTAGACCACCAAAAAACACTTTATTTCTTATATTGTGAACCGAAAGTAGTAGTTTCTTATTCTATATGTCATTTGCTAAAACATCAAAAGACATGGAAGCAAATGAGTATTACATATGAAATGGCCTAGGTCGCTTTTTTACTGCAGAAGTTTCAACAGGATCTATATAACTATAAATAAGTCTCTAAACTCACTATTTCGAGTATGCATTTTCAAAAAATGATCAGTTCACTCCACGGTATATATTAGAAAGAGAAGTGCTAGCAACACTCTCTTTTAGACACTCTCAAATACTCACTTTATGATTAGTTAAAATTCATGTGGTCCCACTAAATTAATGAGTCTTAACTCCAAAGTGGTGAGACCCACATGAATTTTAACCAACCATAAAATGTGTTAAAGAGTGTCCAAAAGATAGTGTTGCTGACATTGCTCATATTAGAAAATGTATACAGTAAACTCACTATTTGCTAAGTTATGGGCTATATTAGGTGTCAATTCACGTGAAGGAAGCTCAATCCCTTGCTAAATCCATCTCTATTTGCAAGTTGCAGCAAAATTGCACTAATAGATGGTGTACATATACGAAAAAGGAGTCAAACTTTCTACATCTTTATACAGGCTTAACATCAGGGACATCATCAAGAATAAAAGGTCCTAGTTTACCAGCCCTGAACAGAGTAAGGAACTTTTTGGCTACCATCAACCGTGCTTCTGATGCCTTATGAGGAATCTTCAGTGCCTTCTGTAGTGCACCAAACTGCTGGTCAATAAGGTTTTCCAAGTCGTTCTCATCTTCTACGTTGCCATTGAATTCTGCTAGAGTCGAATAGAGTGCGCGCTGAACTTGTGTTACAATATCCTATGATAGAATAAGAACAAAGGAAAGTCAAAAATGAAGAGAAAGAAATTACACAACAGCCTGGCTAATCACATTGATATATACTGTTCAAGGTCCATAATCAAAAATTGCGATTCCAAATGTGAGAAACGAAAGTGAATAAAACCTTTCTTGGTAACTTGAAATGCATCACAAAGTAGGATAGATTGAAGTGAAGAGACAGCCAGTCCTAAAAATACCAAAATATTTGCAAGTGCAGACAAAGTAAAGAACATATAAAACAGGGGTATCCTCACAAACACACAGGAATATGCGTTCGACCCGCAACAAAAAATTGATGTTTTTGCATCACACGTGCATCTGTGTTTTGAAGCAAAAACTAACCTACCGGTAGTTTTAGCTTCAAACAAGACTGATGTCATTAGTCGCAATTAACAAGAGATACTAGATCAGTAGATATTCCCAAGACAAGTAACAAAAATATTGCCATGCATTTGTTCAAACCAAGGTTTTTAACAGTTTTAAAAATAGGTAGCACAGCCAAAAAAATGATTAGTTTGTACATCATCCGTGGATTTAAATTAAGAAACTTCACACAAAGTAGTTAACCTAACATCATTCAAGACAACGGTAAATGATCAAACAACTCAGGACTAAAGACCAATGGGTTTAAACATCTAAAGCAAAAAGATTCCCTATCAAATGGGTTTAAAACACATTTGAGGAGTGCAATATAATTCACACTTTGGCAACTGCAGTGTGAAAATTTTCAGCACTCGTAGTTCAAAGTATCATATTCCATTAATACTGTTTGTTACCTCCACATATAACAAGTCAGATCTGTTTGGCAGGCTTTTCTTCCATTTAAGATTCTTCACGTTATATCTATCATTTTCCTCGGCTTCATTTGTAATCCCATCTATTCTCCTGTTATTCAGGTGCTTCCAGTGAAGTGGAGTCCCACGGGTATCCAAAACTGCCAATAAGTATTGGGCAATGCGCTCTTCACCCACCACTGAATCTTTCACAGACCCTGTCAATACAGCAACCAAGTTTACATGACCAAACATACACGGACATGTGCTGCAAAGGATATCCTATTCAGAAACGCAAAAGATGCAGACCAGACCCTTTTCAAGGTAATTTGCATACCTCATGCTCAAAAAACGATCATGAGATGAGATATTCAAATGCCAAAATTGTTTTGGACAATTAAAGTAATAACAATGAGAGATGTGGGGAAAGTTAAGAACAGCTAAGATCTAACGAGAATGCCAGTGCTAGAGATGGTTCATTAATAGAATGACAAAATACGCCACATTCATACACCACCTAATTCACAATCATCACAAGAACATTAGAACCAAAACATAAAAAATAAAAAAAGGAATATGGAAGAAATACAAAGACATTAACATGAGCAAATACACTTTCACTTACCCAGGACTTCGAAAGGTCAAAATTTTGTTTTCTTTGTAGTAACTTTTTTCACCCTTTCAAAGTGCCCACCTCAATAGAGTTTCATAGGCCAAGAGTAGGATGCTAGTAAATGTTTTCCCTTTTTCGCGCAAAAATTTACACAATAATACTAGCTATGTGCTTATGGTATGATGTTTATTTAAAACCTCGATAGTTAATAAATTTTAGAAAAAAAAATTCAGTATATTCTTAATGACAGATTATGGTACCAGTTATTTAATAAGACAAAATTCATCAATCTGAGTAGAGGATCATCCTCTAACACTTCCACAAAGAAAAATGGGAAACAGGGAGCAATAAATTGATTATATAAATAAAACAAAAAAAATTTAAGCAGAAGCTCGATACAGAAACGGGACTACAAATGTTTATCAATCAACAAACAATTCTCATATCCAGTATCTTAATGAAACATGTAATTGGAACTTCAAAATTAAATCCACGGAAATGAGAACAAATCAGCAGTGCAAATGCTGTTGGAACCATGTTTAATGAATGAAACGCCATATTCACATTGTAACCTTGTGTGTTTGCAACATGCATCCAAAACAGTAAGCCAATAATGTGTTCGTATGCAACTTACAAAATTTTCATTGTATATCACAACTTTTAATCAAGTCGCCCATCATAACATTAATATCAAGCTTCATTCATTTTCTATGTAAATTATTGAGAAACGAGAAACAGAGACTAAAGGTTCATATCCTTCATATCAATACCTTTCTTGCATAAGCATAACTCTATAAGGTAATCCATTTTCAGCCTTTTACAAATTTGCATATTAGCATGCAGACTGATGGGAAACTGAGAGGAAAAAAAAGCAAATTAAAGCATCTATCAAAATTCCTTTTCATAATTCAGAGTCCACAGAAGAAGTCTAAAAGAAGCTTTGAATTAATCAACTGGAATCAAACATGTGAAGATGAAACAAATACAACTTCAGTACTTGTAGCAAATAAAGTCACGCGTTGGTATTATGAAATGAAATGTTTTATTAATAACAAAAAAATAATAATTAGGATAGATAACTGTAATTGATATAGTACCTGCAAGAGCAAGCTTTAACCCTGTCTCTATGTCTGAGATACTTGGAACCAGAACGCCTGGGGTATCTAGAACATATATGCTCGGTCTTTGTGCTATCTGAAACATCAAGTCAGGAACTTGTAGTTTAGCTATGGGCAGCACCACCATGACCTTAAAATTACATCTTTTGGACTACCATGACCAGAATCTCAGTTATTTTGACAATTATAGCACATTTGTTAGTATTTGTTTCCTGCTTGCAAGTTTCATTACATGGAAAACATATCTTACACAGTTATACCCAAGGTAGACAAGTTTGTAATCCTACTTTGGAACGGTGAGGGGTCATAGGTTCGTAAAGCACGGGTTCGTAGCACGAAACGTAAGATCCTACCAAACTATCCAACTAGTATATATATGCATATTAAAATATGAATAGAGATAAAACCATAAATAAGTGGGGAAAAAAGTAACTTCAAACAGGACAAACAGTTAATAATTTCAATTTTTTGATGTTTTTTTGTTGAAACAAGTTATTTGATGTTTAAATAATACATATCCATGTGTCTTCAAGCTTGGGAAAAACGCTAAAATCTGCATTAACAGAAAACGGGTTTGCGAAACCCCACCCGATCCGGACAAACGCTCCCACCGCTCCTTTCCGCTTTTGTACGCTCCGGCTGTATTCCTTCCGCTCAGGAGCGGTGCTTCGGTCACTCCTATGAAATGTCGCTTCTAGGTAAGAAAGGGATCGCTGGAGGGGCATGGGTTCGTAGGAGCAGACACTCCTACGCTCTAGATAGCGAACTTGTCTACCTTGGTTATACCCTTTCACATTATTGATCATGAAATTGAAACTTCCAATTCAAACCTCGATAACAAAAAAAAAAATACACAAGAATTCAAAGGCAGCATTGTGCTACTTAAAATGCTACGTGACCCTAAATATTGTTCGTGAAATTTCACGAGCAATTACTATAGGCTATACGTGAGTGTTTTCCGTCAATTACGTGAGTGTCTTCCATCAATTCTTTCATTTGCAACAAAGTCTTTTATTATAAGAAGCTATTTAATTCCATTCATCAGAATGTTTTCCACCAAATTCTCCGGATATGTAGCATGGCTCTAAGTTCAAATACTCTATCCATTCCATTTACACATCTAGAACAGCTAAACAATTTACTTGAGTTCATCAAGAAAGAGATTAGAGGAGCAGACCTTAAACCCTGCAATATCTTGAGTAACACCGGGTAACGGACCCACAGTAGCT
This sequence comes from Oxytropis ochrocephala, assembly GCA_020916435.1. Classification (NCBI taxonomy): domain Eukaryota; kingdom Viridiplantae; phylum Streptophyta; class Magnoliopsida; order Fabales; family Fabaceae; genus Oxytropis; species Oxytropis ochrocephala. The sequence goes on from CM037090.1 coordinate 13,626,628, forward strand.
CGCTTCATCTTCTCCTGCACTACGAAAACGAACCAACGACAGTGACATGAACACTTGAATTGGCATTGGCAATGGCAACAAGATATTTTTCAATTCATTGAGATTCAGATTGATCTGAAAAATCTTACCAGGGAAGCGAGATCGAGCAATTTGATGAATAGAATTAATCAAAGCAGATTTGCCAACATTAGGAACACCAACTACCATAACAAGTAAAGTAGGTTCTTTCGAAATCACTTCCTTCAACTTAAATTCCACAACTTCCAGAAGCTTCGTAACAGAACTCTTACTATGAGAATTTATAGGAACACAATCTTGCTTACACGTCTCAAAATAATTCACCCATTTCTACCAACAAAATTAGAATAATCAATAACAATTGTAATGTGAAGAGAAAGGGAGTGGTATTAGTAATTAGTAATTTACTTACATGCATGATGTTAGGGTTGGCTAGGTCTTTTTTGTTGAGTGCAACGACGCGTCGTTTAGATGAAAGGTGAGGTTGAAGATCAACGTTGGCGGAGGATAAGGGAATGCGAGCGTCTCTGACTTCGATTACGAGGTCGGAGAGTTTAAGACGGTGACGAATGGCACGTGTAGCAGCTGCCATGTGTCCTGGAAACCAGTTGATGGCACCTCCGCCGGTGTTGAAGGCCATCTCTCCTATACCTTTCTTCAACAACTCATTCAACACCGTCATTCTCTTCTCCGTTCACGAACGCCGCCTCTGTCTTCCGGTCTCCGCCGTTGACTACCTTTTTTTTCTTGGTCCAGCGCTGTTAGCTACCTGAACAAACAAAAAACCCCAACTGTCACTATTTCTTCCTAAAAGCATTAAGGTCTTGCTTTTCCCAAAGCCAACTACTCGGTGCACACCCCAACACTGCGAAAGTAGTAGAATACCCTTAATGAACCTAAATATTCCAAGTGTGTCTGTATTTTTTTTCCGAATTTTAATGGGTTCGGCTAAAGGCAACCAAACTTGTTCAGCTGTCCACTGTCAGGGCTGAACTATTTTGGCACACACACCCCTTTTATGAACAAAAAAATTGAACTGATTGTTTATGTATCTATGCAAGCTGTAAGTCGGCTGAATGTTACATGACAACCAATCTTTCTGTCCATTCATCGATGCTAGTATTGGTGTATTCCACATTAATATATTCATTGATGCTAGTATTGGTGTATTCCACATTAATATATTCATCTTCTTCCTGTTAAAATCTATGTTAATAATAATAATAATAGGAAGAAAGATTTGTAATCCTTAATCAAATGAAATTAAAGTAACAAAAAAAAACCTTAGACAACCTTGCGACAAGTGATTTGGGGATGACTAGAATATTCTAAAATTTGCATTTACCGTATGCTACCTTTGAAAGAGTTATGACTAAAAGGAGGAAAGACTAGAATATTCTAATGATATTTTCTGGTATGAAAAACTTGTTTACATTGAGAGCACAATCCTAAAAGGCTCTATATTAGAAGAAAATTGAAGGCAGACTCTTTAACTTCTGATAGGATAACTTCCAGTAAATTCACAAAGATTTAAATTAGAATTAGAATGTAATAATAAAATAACAATAATTAAATTAAATAATTAAACATAAAAAAGAAATAATTAAAATACACAAAGAAATAATCACAAACTCCTTTCAATCATTGAAATTATCACTCAAAAGATTATTACTTTTTCAAAAGATTCACTTAAAAGAATAATATGTCGGTATATATATATATATATATATATATATATATATATATATATATATATATATATATATATATATATATATATATATATGTGTGTGTGTGTGTGTGAATTATGATATTTTATATATTATTCCAATGTTACATACACATGCTAAAAAAATCTAAATCATATTAAACATTATCTCAAATATACCACATGTTGGGCAATAACAGACAGAGGCGGTCAAAGATGCATTGAGAGGCAAGACTACAAATCATTTTAAGATGAGATTCACAAAATAACCTTTGAAAGGCACACATAAAAAAGGAGGGTGAAGTATGTGGAAAGCCTAGTAAAACCAACATCTAGTTGTGTGTACAACTTCAAGCCTTATATGTAGGAGGTTATAACAATTTGGTGAATAGAAGAAGTTATTTCTTCAAATTAGGAGCCATCTTCTTATGATTCTTAGTTTTTATGGTAGTACTTATATTGCAAAATTTGTTACTATGTAAAGGAAGCTCACCATTCAAGTCAAAGCACACATTTAACAGAGTATCATACTAGAATCATATAGAACCAATTAAACCAGCAACTTATAGACAATTAAAACCAATCCTTCATGAACTAATAACTCTAATCACAATAAAACCAGCAACTCAGAAACAATAGAGTTTAAACAACAATAATGAACCATAACCAATATAATAAACAAATTTTAAACAATAAACAACATATAACTCAGAAACAATAGAGTTTAAACAACAATATAAACAACATACAAAGTAAACGAACAAAGAAAACAAATCAATCAACAAATCCCCAAAAAAATTTAAACCCTAAAACAGAGTATAGTAAAGAAACTGAGAAACCATTGTCAACCCACAATTTTGAAACCCTAAAAAGGCTTTAAACCCCACAAAAACGAAATTAGAGTGAACGGTAATGCCATATGAAACCCAGAATCACTAAAAACGAATATCAATGAAACCCTAGGTTTTAAATCAGAATCACAAAATACAAACAAATAAACACCATGAGAAGAACTATGAGATGATGAGAAGAAGAAAAAGTGAGAAAGAAAGCTTACCACTTGAAAGAGAAGGAGATGCGGCTGCTGGGTTTCGTGGAGACTAGAGAGAGTGATTTCGGGGAATGGATTCAGTGACATTTGCGCGCGCTGCCTTTCTTACCTTTCCTTAAATCTGCTCCGTTAGATAAATCCAACACTCAAACTTGTTCCACGTTTTAAAACTCATCAAAATAAAATCACTTAAACCTCCTCACACGGAAGCAATGACAACTTTACTTCACCTATCTCGCTCTCCGGCCGTATCGCCGCCCCACCACTCAAGCACCCTCGCAGAAGCTATTTGAGAACACAAAAATGGAAGACCTGTCGCCGTGACTCACGACACTACTGCCACCGTTAGATTGCATCAGAAATCAACTTAAACCATGCAAATCATCAACTTCCAGTCTAACAAGAATCATCTTCCAAAATGAATAAAAAAATTGTAAAATCTGCACTTTGCACACACAGATGCAGACCCAAATTAGGAACAACGAGATTAAATTAGACAAATTTCATTTGTTTTCCATAACCTTTTTCCTGGTTAAAAGCATGTCAGAAATCAAAAAATTGAATCTCAATTTATCATTCAGAAAATTTGAGAGACTGTGGGGAGGCGGCGGTAGAGTGAGCGGACAGGTGGAACATTCGGCTTCTAAATTGATAGTGAAGATAATTACATCCATTTTGTATTTTAAATTGATATGTAATTTACAAGCCATCGGTCTCTTTATTCAAACAAGTATATAGAGGAAAATTGGTATAATATGATATTTAATTTAGGCTTGCTTTGGACAATTAATATCTATTCACAAAATCTATTGACATGTTGAATAGAATGAAACTGTGTAGGATGGAATAAAAATACAATTTTTTTGTTTTAATATTTTATGATGGAATGGAAGAATCATATGGAAAGGGAACGAAATTTTGAGAAAATTCATGAATAAGTTTGTTTGATTTCATAAACCTTGTTTGGTTCAATCAAATTCCACCCTATATTAAACAACCCAAACAAGAACTACTAATGTTATTTCATTTCATTCCCCTCTGTCTATCCCATCAATCCAAACAAAACCATTTTCTGTTGCTATACATCTGATCCGATTATATTCATGCTCACTCCATCACTATCAGTCCAGTTGTGTTAAAAACATCTAAGCAAGTATATATGCATTTTCAGTCTGCTTGATCTGATTATATTCATGTAACATTGTCTTTGAGTTGCCAGTTTGCCACTTTCTTATTTGCTTTAACTCCCCTCGCTTTAACTTCATAATAGTTTCGTTGTGTTTTTTTAATATAAGAATTTGGTTATGTTTTAATGTTGGATGAAAATTTCCTTAACTATCGTTTGTATCTAAACTCGCACTCACTCTGTAACAAAACTTAAGAAAAATAATCTATGTATTTAGTCTGTAAGTTTTTCAAAACAACCCAACTTAGGATCCCAGATATCAATCCAAAAGAAAATAGATTCTCCATTTCCCAATCTCCACTTGAGCAGCTTCCGGAATTTGTCCTCGTTACTGCAGATGTCATTCCACAAGTTGGAACCAGATTTGTTTTTTTTTTATTTTAATGAGGGGAAAGTCTTCTCTTCTGCAATTATATTTTGCTCTTATTGTGTCACCTCACAGAGTATTTTGAAGTGTGCACAAATTTTAGTTAGCTTTGTGCATAAAGTCATCATTAACCCTTTTTGAGTTTCTCAATCCGAGATATCCATCCTTCTTATGCTTACAAATTTTGTCCCAACTCAACAAATGTATTCTTTTCTGGTTCTCACTATGCCCCCAAAGGAAAGATTGTTAATCCGAGTAGGTTCCTCAGAAAGAGAGTGAGTCGCGTGGGACACACACTTAAATACTGAAATCTTTTCCTTGCCAGTAACTTTCCCAAAACAACGATGTTTTAAGTTTTTATTTTTAAAAATAAACCAAGATATTATTGGGATGAGTCGCGACTTGTGTCGCTTCTCTTTAAGACGTTTAGTGGCACTACTCAAAGGTGCAAGTAGGCTATCAACCACGACGTCCCGGGATAAAACAATTTCGATTACTGCTATTTAATTTTCATCATCTTGTGAGAAATTCGCCTCTAGAAATACACCTCAATATGGTTTATGGAAACCACTCTATATGGTTATGAAAACCACTCTTAGCTTGGAAAATATCTCAAGCTTTCAAAAAAACAGAACTGAAAATTGTTTAGGAGAGAAGAGAAAAAGCTTGAAGAGAAAATTCTTGATCTTAAGCTTTTGGTGCGAATGCTATGAATGAGAAGAGCTCCTTATATAGGTAAAATTGGTATGTACCGTTGGAAATGAATTGAAGAGCCCACGGCTCTGTCATTCATTATAAAGAAAATGTTCCAATCATAATGCATAACATTATGATGATAAATGTTATGTTTTTATGATTATAAAAGTTACGGTTTGACCAAGTCAAACCGGTCAACATAAAAATAATTTTATTTCTATAAAATAATTATTTTCGAAAATAAAAATAAAAATACACCACAAGTCAAGCCGGTCGGACGAGCGAGCACGCGCGTAGCGTGTGTGTGGTCACTTTGTGTGTGTCATCACCCGTCCACAAAATTGGGTACCCCGCCGGGGCCCAACCCAATGGGTGAGATTCCCACTTATAAACACTCACATAGTGTCTATTACAAGCAATGTGGGACTTTTTCAATTCACACAATTCATTTAAAATTCCAACAATCCCCCACTTGAATTTAAAAAGAAGTTTTAGAAATAGCGTCAAACGCTTCTGTAAGATTGTGCATAAGCAAAGGTGTCTACGACTTGAACCTTTACATAGTGGTTAGGATTTTGATTCAACAAGAGTGACTCGTAGTCTTGAACTCTATCTCGAACATCAAAACCACACACAACCTTTTCTATGGGTGTATTCTTATAAGCCCGTGCTTTTATGGCCTTGCACGTCTATCCCAGTTTAGTGAACGCTCTGGGAATCTTGCCAACGATTCCATAGGAAGCGGCCCTACTTCCACATTCACAAAGGTGAGTCTATCAAGAGTACTCCTGTAGCTAGGTACTCCACTCCACATAGAGTATAGATCTCATTAAGAGTTTCTATTACCTCAACCTTAAGTTGCTTCAGGATCATGCTTCTTTATTTATTATAGCATGTTCATCTCGTATCACTTCACAACTTGTTATTACCCATTGAACCTAATTCATGGGATCTCCAGTCTTTTAGGTCGGGTTACCATCATGAGTGACTCATGATTCTAATGGCAGTAGTCCCATCCTTTGAGATGTATTTTGGACTTTCTCCTAGCTAATCCTTTCGTCAAAAGGATCACCTAAGTTCATATCGATCGCGTACATGATCCACTCTCACGCCTCCTTTCGAGATACATTCTCTCACAAAGGTTTGTGCTTACGACGTATTTGTCGTCTCTTACCGTTATAATAACGGTTCTCTATTTTTGTAATAGTCGCGGTACTATCGCAGTGGATCAACACAGCTGGCATTGGTTTTTCCCATAAGGGAATCTCTGCTAGTAAGCATCTTAGCCAAGTAGCTTCTTCACTAGCAGTTGCTAGTGCTATCATTTCGCACTCCATAGTGGATTGAGCCAATATGGTCTGCTTTCTTAGATTTCCAGATACAATACGCCACCACTATACTAAATATATAGCCACCGGTTGCTTTGGAATCATCGATAAAGTATTCCAATCAGGCATCACTGTACCGCTTCAAATCAAGTACACCGAAATCTCTCGATAATGTAACCCGAGATTCATGGTCATTTTAAGGTATCTCATGACTCTCTCAATAGCGTGTCAATGCTCTATACTAGGTCGACTAGTAAACTCGCATAATAATCCCACAACATAGGCAATGTCTGGTCTAGTACAATCGTCGCAGCATACCTTACGCCGCCAATGATGCTCGCATATTCCGTTTGTCTTACACTCGTCACCGTGTTCTTAAAAAGTTTGACACTCGGATCGTATGGTGAACATGCGGGTTTACAATCAAAATAATTGTATTTCTTTAGGATCTTCTCAATATAATGAGATTGATCCAAAGAAATTCCTTTCTCGACCTAGTAACCTTGATGCCAAGTATTACACTTGCTTCTCCGAGGTCTTTCATATCAAAGTTGTTACACAAATGGTGATTTCACTTTATTTACTGCATGAATGTTTGATCCAAATATGAGTAAGTCGTCTACATAGAGACATATGATAGTGCAAATGTCATTTTCGGTTTTGTAATAAATGCATTTGTCACTTTCATTCACTTTAAACCCATTCGATACAATTAGATTATCAAACTTCTCATGCCACTTTGTTTAGGAGCTTGTTTTAGACCATACAGAGACTTATCCAACTTACGGACCTTGTGTTCTTGCCCATGAACTACAAACCCTTCAGTTGTTCCATATAGATTTCTTCTTCTAATTCACCATTTAAAAAGCGCTTTAACATCCATCCGGTGTACTTCCAAATTGTGAATTGCGCCAAACGAAATTAGTACCCTTATGGATGTAATTCTAGTAACGGGTGAATATGTGTCGAAGAAATCTATATTCTCTCTTTGTCTAAAACCTTTGGCTACAAGCGAGCCCTTGTATTTATCAACAATGCCATCGGGTTTTAGTTTCTTTTTCAAAATCCATTTACAACCAATGGGTTTGCAACCGGGAGAGCAAATCCACTAAGTGTCATGTCTTGTTAGACTCTAGAGAATCCATCTCATCATTGATGGCTTCTTGCCACAAATCTGCATCCAAAGAAGACAATGCTTCTTGAATGCTCATTGGATCCTCTTCTAATGTATAGACCAAATAATCTGGTCCATAGTCTTTAGCAACACGTGCTCTCTTACCTCTTGAGGTTCTATTTCCCTTTGTTCGTTGTTTTCAACGCGTTCTTGAAGCACGTAAACTTGACTAGTTCCAAAGGCCCCCACTATTTCTAGATTTAAAAGGAATTCATTTTCATAGAAGTCAACATCATTTGACTCTATGATCACTTTAGCTTTAAGGTCATAGAACACTCGTAAGCTTTATCATTTCATCGCATACCCAATGAATACACATTCATAGGCTCTCTTCAAGAGTTTAACTCTTTTTGGATCCGGGATCCCGACATAAGCCAAGCAACCCCAGTTCGGAAATAAGACACATTTGGTTGTCTTTTCTTTATGATCTCATAAGGTGAAATTTTGCTCTTAGACTTTGGAAGTCTATTCAAGACATAACAAACAGATTAGCAAAATTTCCCCACCAAAGATGAGATCAAACTCTGAATAGAGCATTATAGAAACTACCAATTCGGTAAATGTTCTATTATTTCTTTCTGCTTTACCATTCATTTCGAGAGAATATGGTGCAGTTGTTTCATGTATGATTCCCTTTGATTTATAAAAATCATTAAACAATTGGGAATCATATTCAGCCTCTATCATCACTTGGCAACGCTTTATCTTTTTGCTAAATTGGTTTTCAACTTCGTTTACAAAAATTTTGAACATGTCAAGCGCTTCACTTTTATTTTTCATAAGATATACAAAAGTGTAGTCTGAGCAATCGTCAATAAAAGTAATAAAAGTAATAAAATATCGTTTACCATTTCTGGTTAATGTTCCATCTAACTCGCATATATCAAAATGAATTAAATCCAAGGGCTCAGATTCTCTCATTACTGATTTATGGGATGTTTTCGTAATTTTTGCTTGACTACAAAATTCACATTTTTGAAAATCATTTAAGGATAACTTAGGAATTAATCCTAAGTTACTCATGTTTGAAATAACGCGCTTGTTAACATGACAAAAACGAGCATGCCAAATATTAAAATCACAAAGCATATAAGCAAAAAGAGAAGTTTTATTCATTTCAACATTCAGCTTAAACATGCCATCAGTGGCGTACCATTTCCCAACAAATACATTATTTTTGGTCAAAGTAAATAAATCCCCCCCAATAGTTTGAGTAAACCCCGCTTGTTCGTAAGAAAACCGAAACCGATTCTTCCTTATCTCCGAGTGTGCTTCACATCTTTCAGAATCAGAGTCTTTCCAGAAGTGAATTTCAGTTCCACATCTCCAATACCAACAACATTAGTGGTGTGAGCATCGCCCAACAACACTTTCTTATTATCAGCAGCCGTGTATGTTTTGAACATAGCACGATCATTGCACACATGGATGGATGATTCAGTGTCCAACCACCAACCTTCAGATCCACCAACAAGGTTGATTTCAGAAATCATAGCAATAAATTGCTCTTGATCGAGTTAGCTTTGCATAGCGAGATTTGGTCTGCTCTACACTTGCGTGCCATATGACTGCTTTCCCACAGCTTGAAACAAGTGAAGGGAGGAGCAGATCATTCTTGGGTCAGGTGGTGGTTGTGGCTTAGGATTTGGGGCCTTAGGAAGGTTCCCATTCTTGTTGCGGTTCTTTTGAATCGATTACGGTTACGATTCTTAAATGGTTTGCCAGATTGGCTTGAAATCGCTCACGGTTTCTTGTTTGAAACAAACAAGACTTCATCTTTCTCGATCTTGCTTCCGAGATTCCTCCTCAATTCGAGTCGGGTAATCAAACTTTCCAGAGAAAACTCTTTGGTTTTGTGCCTCAGAGAATTCTTGAAATCCTTCCATGAAGGAGGAAGTTTGTCAATAATAACAGCTACTTGAAATTGTTAATCCAAGGCCATGCCTTCGGATATAATATCATGAGCTATTTTACGTATCTCATGTGATCGAGACTCTACTGATTTTTCATCTGTCATCTTGTAGTTCGGATAGCGGCTAACAAATATTTCTTAGCACCCGCTTCTTCAATTATCATATTTCTTTTTTTCAGAGCATTCCATACATCCTCGGTAGAATTGCAAGAATCGTAATAATCATAAAGATCATCAAGAAGTCCATTAAGAATAAAATTTCTTACAGAGATAGTCATGCTCCTTCCATAGGAGTATTTCTTTAGTTTGTCTTATCCTTTTCTTCCGGTGTGTTGTTTTCATCCGCCATCGGAATGTCATCGATCAAGACATTGGCAACTTTTTTCATAGTTAAGAAAAATAGCATTTTTGGTTGCCAACGCTTGAAGTGAGCTCCTCAAACCTAATGGTTTGTTGAAGTCGAGGCAATGGAACCCGATTATCGATAATTTCTTCTGGTTGTCATGGCTGACTTAGAAACGTCTTAAAATTGTTAATCCGAATAGGTTCCCAGGAAAGAGAGGTGGGTCACATGGACACACTTAAATACTAAGTATTTCCTTAGCCAGAACTTTCCCCAAACAACAGTGTTTTAAGTTTTTATTTTTAAAAATAAACCGAAGATATTACTGGGATGAGTCGCGGACTAGGTCGCTCTCTTTAAGACGTTTCGTGGGCACAACTCAAAGGTGCAAGTAGGCTATCAACCACGACGTCGGATAACTCTATTTTATATAGAGTTATTCATAGTCTTTACTTAGATAAATGTTTGAAACCAATGCAATAAACTTGTAAATACAATAAAAAGAGATGAAAATCATAAAATACATTATCAAGGAGATAGAAGTTCAATTTATATACAAATTGGTATGTTTGATATGTTTGTTGAGTACTTTTGCAGATTCTGTGATTTTGCATTAAGTGCTTAAGCATCGAGTGCTTAAGCACCAAAGCATGCAAATTGAAGCATGCAAATTGAAGCAAGTAGCACAAGACCCCACATTGGAAGCACCTCAATTTGATTTCGTTCTAATGAGCCTTGCTGGCCTCCTACTAGCTCAGTGATCACATGGAATCAATTATCAAGTTACCAAAGAAGTCATCTATGGGATAAAAACAACAAACATCATCATTACACCAAGCCAAATGTCATCAACTAATTGGACCCCTTCAAAAGGAATGTTTCCCACTCAAAGGAATGTTTCCCATTCAAAGTGACAACAATTGACACCTGCAAAATAAATAGGATAAGTCACATGATGGTCAAAGAATACTTCACAAGCAAGCAAGAAATCAAATACTTGAAGACAAAGAAAACCCTCCATGGAAGGAAATCTCCTACATCTATAAATAGGACTCTTTCATCTCTTGTAAAATAAATATAAATATATAGATATAGATATACTACCAATACAATAGTAGTTTTAGATTAAAGTTCATCTTGTTCTTCATTTTATTTCCAAGTCTTTTTACTTCACTTTGATTACTCTAAACTTAAGAGGAAGGTAAGAAGGAATTGACATCTCTATTCTTCACTTCTTCCTAGTTGAGAATCAAGTGTTCTTCATTAATATTAAGTTCTTATTTCATGTTCTTCATCTTACTCTCTATTTACTTTCTTGTTATTTAAATTCTTGCAAGACTTGTCCAATCAAGCAATTTACTTTCTTGCAAGACTTGTCCATTCAAGCAAATTACTTTTAAGCAATTTACATTTCCAAGTTATTTACAATGCTTTCTTTACTTGCTTTGTTTAATTACTTTATGTGGACGATGATGAGCTAAATTCCTTAGTTGGGATGCTCTAGTCATATGATGAACTCGTGAGAACTATTGTGTTGTCCAAAAGGGTGCCTCACTTACTAGTTCTTGTATTTGAATTAAACTTGTTTTAAGATTAACTTAGAACAAGGGGAGTTGTATTTACAAGAGATTGACTTACAACTAGATCTCAAGAACTAGAAGCAAAGGCAAGTGTTTATTTAAGTCTTTGATGAGAAATTTGTTTTCCACAAAGTCACTTGTAATTCCATGCTAATTCAAAAGTAATTAGCATAGTCTTTGTTCATGTGTGGGGTTTTACTAAGGGAAAGTATTTAGCAACTTGAACCACTTGAAAGGAGGCGAGGGAGTTTGACACACTTGCCCTTTACTGCAAAAAAAACAAGGGTTTATTGAGCTTGTACAACACCCTTAACTGATGTATCTACACTAAGTGATCACACCGTGTGCTCAAGCACCGAAAGACAAAGACAACATTCTCACAAGGAACTCATATGGTAAAAGCATCTCAACTCTCTCTTAAATTACATCCTCTACAGTGTATTTAAATTCTGCTTTTCTATATTCCAAAACCAACCACAAATTTCTCTCAATAGTTGTAGACACACTAGTTTACCTATGCTAAACAAACACATTAAAAATTAGTCAATCCTCGTGGGAACGATCTTTACTTACTCTTTATTACTTGTTTGTGATCGTGCATACTTGCACATGCTTATTTCACACACCAAGTTTTTGGCGCCATGCTTGGGATTGCCAATAATTTTTAGTTTGTTTAGTTAGTAAAAGAGTGTTTTTATTTTTTTATCGCTTTTTGGTAGTGTTATTCTCATGCGAGAACAAGTGCTTAAGCACTAGCCTATGCCAAGAAGACCACCACCAAATTTTGATTTTGATCCGTAGATTGAAAGAAGATTCGTGAGACAATTAAGACTTCAGAGGGAAATCCAACAACACAAAGAATATGGCTGAACCTGGTAATACCACTAGGGATGCCACAAACAAGATAAAATACATGCATGATACTCATGCGACAACTCCGTGCACCGAACACACCGTAAGATGAAGGATCAAGGCATAACACCGCCGGAGGTAATTCAATTCCCGATGTAGGAGTAAATCATAGACATCAATTCATATACATGGACCCTATAGGCATGATTAATGATAGAGATAGGTCCATGAGGATTATGCCATGTTTGATCATCAAAATATGCGGACTAGCATTGCTAGGCCTCATATTGATGTTGTCCCATTTTGAATTTAAACCAATGATGTTTCAAATGTCGCAAACAATTGGTCGGTTTGGGGATTTTCACATGATGACCCCCATGAGCATTTAAAACAGCTTTTTAGAAGTATGTAGCAATTTCATCATACCGTGTAAGAGAGGATGCATTTAGGCTAAAGTTATTTCCATATTCATTAAAAGATAAAGCTAAATCATGGTTAAATTCTTTAGAGCCTAATTCAATTCATTCATGGAATGAATTAGCTGAAAAATTCTGTCAAAATACTTCCCACCAATCAAAAATGCTAGGATGAGAAATGACATTACATCTTTTAAACAAAGAGATGTTTGAATCATTGTTTGAGGCATGGGAAAGATGGAAGGAATTGCTTAGAAAATGTCCTCATCATGGTCCGCGGTCATTATACGAGATGGAAACATTTTACAATGGATTAGAGCCCCAAACTGCATTATGCTTGATGCATCATCGTGGGTGTTTTATTGAATCATCTTTATAATGAAGCTTGTGAATTAATTGATAGGGTAGCAACGAATAGTTCTAGCTGGCTCACACCAAAGGGCAAGTGCCCAAAAGAAAGCCGGAGTACATGAACTTAGTGAAATTTCATCCCTAATCGCTCAAGTTGCCACATTGGCTAACATGATTAAAACTTTCACTACACCTAGTTCAATTACATCTAAACCAAAGAAAAACTTCATTGCGACCATAGAACAAGCACCTCAAGGAGCACCTAGTTGTGTTTATCGTGGAGGAGCCCACCTCTATGAAGAGTGCTCAAGTAATCCCGTGTCGCTTAACTATGTGGATCAAAATAGATATAATAATAATAGGAATAACAACCCTTACTCTAACACCTATAATCCTGGGCGGAAAAATCACCCAAATCTTAAGTGGGGACTAGTAATAATAGCTGCTCAAGCACCGGTGTTCAAACACCGTGAGCTCAAGCACCACCAAAAACCAGATATCAAAATTATCAAAGGCAACAACAAACCGCCAATGATAATTCGATAGAAGGCCCGCTTAAATCATTCATAAGTGAAACAAGAACAAAGAAGGCAAACTCAAGATGCTTCCATAAAAACTTAGAAACTCAAGTAGGTCAATTAGCAAATGCTATGTATCAAAGACCTGCAGTGTTCTACCATCCAATACTGAAGCATCCACAACTCAAAGGCAAGGAAAAGAACAAGTAAAGGCCATATCACCGAGAAGTGGTAAGGATCTCACAGAGCCCTATGAGAATGAAGGTGTAGATAAGGAGAAAAAACTCAAAAAGAAAAAGAAACTCGAATGCGTAAGCACGAAGCTCCCACTTCTCAAAAAGAACCAAATCCTGTGTTAGTTATCGAACACCCACCTCCTCCATTCCTCTCAAGATTAAAAAAAGTGCATGAGGAGAAGCAATTCAAGAAGTTTTTAGATGTTTTAAAACAGCTTGCACATTAATATTCCTTTGATTGAAGCTTTACAACAAATGCCTAATTATGCTAAATTTATGAAAGATATCATTTGTAGAAGAAAGAGATTAGGTGAATTTCAAACTATTGCAATGTCAAAGGAAGTTAGTTCAATTTCTACGAATAAAATTCCAAGAAAATTGAAAGATCCTGGTAGCTTTACAATTCCTTTCTCTATAGGCAACAACTATACAGGGAGAGCTCTATGTGATTTAGGTGCAAGCATCAACTTGATGCCTAAATCTATCTTTGAGAAGTTAGGAATTGGTAATGCAAAGCCTACCTCAGAACATTATCCCTTGCGAGATAGATCCACAAAGATATCCGTAAGGGATAGTTGAAGATATTCTGTCAAGGTTGACAAATTCGTGTTTCCTGCAGATTTTGTTATTCTTGATTTTGTTGCGAGATGAAAATGTGCCAAGAATCCTTGGAAGACCATTTCTTGCAACCGGTAAGACACTTATTGATGTTCAAAAAGGAGAACTAACCATGAGGTGAATGATCAAGAAGTGAAATTCAATGTGATGAAAGCAATGAAGTATCCAAAGAGAGAGCAAGAAGAATGTTCTCGCTATCTCACTTGATCATCCGTGCGTAAGCAATTCAACAAACAAGATGACCATCCGACTAGTGCTTTAGCATCAAGTGCTTATGCACTTCCCGAGGCTGAAATGCAAGAAACAAGGCATACCGACAGAGAGGAAGTTAAACCTAAGAAATCGAAGAAGGCTTTGGTCACTTTGCACTTTTGTCATTGTAACACCCGATCGACCAAACCTTTTGAACTAATGTGTGATGCTAGTGACTTTGCTGTAGGAGTCGTCCTAGGGCAAAGGTATGACAAAGTGTTTCATTCAATTTATTATGCTAGCAAAACATTAATTGAAGCTCAAGTGAACTACACCGTGGATCGAGAAAGAGCTATTAGTCGTGGTGTTTGCTTTTGACAAATTCGGATCTTACTTAGTAGGCACAAAAGTGATTGTATATACCGACCACTCGCCATTAAGTATCTGCTTGCAAAGAAAGATGCAAAACCTAGGCTAATAAGGTGGATTCTACTCTTCAAAGAGTTTGATCTTGAGATTAGGGATAAGAAGGGAGTAGAAAATCAAGTTCTTGATCACCTATCTAGGCTTGAAGGTGATGATACAGTACTCAAGAAATCAAGGAGAGATTCCCGGATGAAGATTTGTTAGCAATATCCGTAATGAGAATATAGTGCTTTTGCACTTAGTGCTCAAACACCGGAGATTCTCGCACCATGGTATCTTGACATTGCTAACTATCCGTAAGTAATGTTGTACCCGCATTGATGGGATTATCGCAGAGAGAAGAAGGTTTTTCCATATAGTAAAACAATACCGCTGGGGATGAACCTTACCTATACAAGATGTGTCCGCACTAAGTCATGAGAAAGTGTGTCCTCGAACAAGAACAACAAGCGAAGGCTTGAGCACCGCCATGCAAAGACCATATGGAGGTCATTTTGGAGGACACAGTAATGCCAAAGAAAGGTACTACAAACAAAGTTATTTTTGGCCCTCTTTATTTAAAGATGCATTCTATATAGTAAAAACTCGTGATAGATGCCAAAGAAGTGGTAATATATCCGAAAAACATGAAATGCCAAGAACCAACATTCTTGAACTTGAACTTTTTGATGTATGGGGCATGGATTTCATGGGTCCTTTTCCTACTTCTTTTGGTAAAGAATACATCTTAGTTCTTTGAGATTATGTGTCTAAATGGGTTGAAGCAAGAGCACTACCTAGTGCCGATGCTAGATCGATGAGTAAATTTCTTCAAAAGAACATATTTACTAGATTTGGCACCCCTAGGGGCAATCATAAATGATGAAGGATCTCATTTTTGTAATAAAATTATTGAAAATCTTCTTGCAAAATATGGGATTAAACACAAAATTTCTACTGCATATCATCCCCAAACTAGTGGCCTGTTCGAACTATCAAATAGGGAAATAAAAAGAATGCTAGAAAAATGGTTGGACCAACAAGGAAAGATTGGTCATTGCATTTAGATGAAGCATTATGGGCATATAGAACTGCATATAAAACTCCATTAGGTATGTCCCCTATAGAATAGTTTATGGCAAAGCATGTCACCCGCCAATTGAGCTAGAAAATAAATCCTATTGGGCAATCAAAAAGCTGAATTTTGATCTAGACCAAGCAGCAAACAGAGGTTTTTAGAACTAAATGAATTAGAAGAATTCGTGCACTTCTCTTATGAGAATGCTAGAATTTACAAAGATAAAACCAAGTTGTGGCATGATAAAAGAATCCAACAAAGAGATCTTAAAGAAGGAGGATTGGTCCTATTGTATAATTCAAGGCTAAAATTATTCCTGGAAAATTGAAATCCGGATGGACAGACCATTCAAATTAGTCAAGATATATTCTCATGGTGCAATGACATATTTGATGCAAACTCGGTAATACTTTCAAAGTAAATGGACAAAGAGTTAAAATGTATTATGGTGAGCAAATGGTGCAATCTGAAAGCACCATTCATTTTGAAAATCCTTGATCTAAAAAGGATAGTCAGTCATTAAGACATTAAAACAAGCGCGCTTGTGGGAGGCAACCCATCAAATTTTTGATAAATATTAACTATGTTTGTGCAGTTTGATGTTTTCAAGTGTTTTTCAGAAATGCACGAATTTAGTGCTCAAGCACCACGTGCTTAAGCACTAACAGAAGCCCCAATGTCTCAACTTCAAAGAAGTAAAAAATAACAGAAAAACCAAAGAAACAACCCACTCCACCATCCACCGAACCACCCCACCTCCACCGTAATCAACCAAGGAGGTTGCGGTGATGTTACTCAAGAAAAACACCACAATCCACTACCATTGAAAAAGGCCCACCCACTCACCAAACCCAATAAACTACCCCCTCGGCCCAAAAAGACCAATTATTTCCTCGCTAACATTGTTTTTAAGACAGTACAAAAGAGCAACAAAGTGAAGTCCCTACTCGTGAGATTGCTAAAGAGCAGAGTGTTCTCTGCGACCACGGTGCTTTCAAAGACCAAGTGCTTCAAAGACCAACAAAGGAGCCAACTCAGAATCGAATCACCGAGGATCTTGAGGATATTCTAGGATTAGTTGCTACGGAGCTTGCTATCAAGAAAAGGCAAGAATTGGGAAACACCCAAAAATTTTCAAGTCACCACCGCAAAGAACTATTCAACAAACAATAGCGCAAGAGGGAAGGATCAAAAGAACCCAAGGAGAAAGAACCGTAAAAGAAAAAAGTGAAGAAGAAGAGAGCGATCTTGAAGGACATTGCTGAGACCTTGAAGGACTTACGAGATCAAGTTATGGAGCCATCTGCTGAAATTTCAAAGGAACCAGAGGTACAGATTGGAGCTCAACCATCTGATGCTCAAGCACTAACTCCTGCACAACCTTCAAAGACACCAGATGTGAAGGCCACCGGCAAGATTTCTACAACTCCAAAAGCACCAAAGCGAGCCCCAAAGCAACACCAACAAGGAGCAAAGAATGATCGAGGAGTGGTGCAAAACCACAATAAACTTTTTACATGCTTTCCTATATTAACTATGCAGTATTTTGTTATATATTTTGCTACTTATAAACTAATGCTACTATGGATAAATCCCACATGTAATGTTAACCCCACCCCATTTTGCACACTATTCCCCTGTTTTCATCTCAACTTAAGAGCTAGTGAGGACACCGCTCAATTTTAAGTTGGGGAAAGCACTTCAAATTCGATGCATGTGGTATATATATAGTATTTTAAACCTACTAATGCTTGTTTTATTTAATATCTCATTAAATATCTCATTAGTATGTTAGATAAGTAGTTAAGTCTTTTGTAAATAGAGTTTATTTTCATTTTGTTTTAGATTTACTTAACAAAGCATTTTCAAAAATCAAATTGCTTTTTGAACAGTTTTTAAGTAAATTAATAGTAGGAATGTACTGATTTTGAAGCATGATCACTTGCTATTTCACAAATGATTTTGATGCATCTCTTTAGAACCAAAATCCTCAATGAAAAGAAAAGAAAAAGAGTCCTTTTACTTCAAAAACAACCATTGTTATTATCACTTTTACACTTTAAAGTTGATTTTTGAAAGGGGATCAAACTGAGTGAAAAGTTTTTCCGAAACAAACAGAATTTAAACCAAGGTCAAAAACAAAGTTTTATTAAAAACTTAGAAGAGTGTTGAGAAATAAGTTTGGGGAGATTTTATGAAAACAAAGGCAAAAATGAGGAGCTTAGTACTCAATAAAGTTTCAAAAAGAAAATCAAAAGGTGTCAAAACTATGTTTGCTTAATATCTAAACCGAACCTGTTCAAAAAGCAGAGTGCATTTGATTTGCAAACCAAGAAAAAGAAAAGTATGCATAAGGAGGACAATGAATCCTGTTCCAAAGTGCATTTGGTTTGAAAAAGAAAAACAAAAAAACAAATCAAGAAAAAAAGTATGCACATGGAGGTCAAGAAAGAGGGTAACATAAGTTTTAAGAAGCATCTAGTGCTTATCTAGTAGATGCTTATGCACCAAAAGAAAAAGAAACATCAAAAAAGAAGCATTGAGTCAAAAAGTTTTAAACTACTCATGTCAAGCCCTTTGATATACTTAAAGCCCCCGAGCTTAAGGATCTTGTGAGTCTACTCTATGTTTTGAAACACCTTTGTGTTGACCAAAAGTTTTTCTAAAGTTTCAAAAGTTTAAGAAAACCTTTTTGCTTAGTTTGGAGCCAATCAAATTTCAATGGATCACACACGCACATAAAAAGAGTTTTAATAGCTTTGGTTGTGATGAATTTCAAAGGCACAAAGACATAGAGATTGGAGGAAAGAAAGGTTCTTTTAAGAGAACATCACATTTTGAAAGATTGAAAGGAGTTGAAATGATCCGATCTTCTTCATCAAAAGAATCCTACTTGTTATTTTGTTATTTTGTTATTGCTTGAGGACAAGCAACAAGTTAAGTTTGGGGGTGTGATAACTCTATTTTATATAGAGTTATTCATAGTCTTTACTTAGATAAATGTTTGAAACCAATGCAATAAACTTGTAAATACAATAAAAAGAGATGAAAATCATAAAATACATTATCAAGGAGATAGAAGTTCAATTTATATACAAATTGGTATGTTTGATATGTTTGTTGAGTACTTTTGCAGATTCTGTGATTTTGCATTAAGTGCTTAAGCATCGAGTGTGCTTAAGCACCAAAGCATGCAAATGAAGCATGCAAATTGAAGCAAGTAGCACAAGACCCCACATTGGAAGCACCTCAATTTGATTTCGTTCTAATGAGCCTTGCGCCTCCTACTAGCTCGGTGATCACATGGAATCAATTATCAAGTTACCAAAGAAGTCATCTATGGGATAAAAACAACAAACATCATCATTACACCAAGCCAAATGTCATCAACTAATTGGACCCCTTCAAAAGGAATGTTTCCCACTCAAAGGAATGTTTCCCATTCAAAGTGACAACAATTGACACCTGCAAAATAAATAGGATAAGTCACATGATGGTCAAAGAATACTTCACAAGCAAGCAAGAAATCAAATACTTGAAGACAAAGAAAACCCTCCATGGAAGGAAATCTCCTACATCTATAAATAGGACTCTTTCATCTCTTGTAAAATAAATATAAATATATAGATATAGATATACTACCAATACAATAGTAGTTTTAGATTAAAGTTCATCTTGTTCTTCATTTTATTTCCAAGTCTTTTTACTTCACTTTGATTACTCTAAACTTAAGAGGAAGGTAAGAAGGAATTGACATCTCTATTCTTCACTTCTTCCTAGTTGAGAATCAAGTGTTCTTCATTAATATTAAGTTCTTATTTCATGTTCTTCATCTTACTCTCTATTTACTTTCTTGTTATTTAAATTCTTGCAAGACTTGTCCAATCAAGCAATTTACTTTCTTGCAAGACTTGTCCATTCAAGCAAATTACTTTTAAGCAATTTACATTTCCAAGTTATTTACAATGCTTTCTTTACTTGCTTTGTTTAATTACTTTATGTGGACGATGATGAGCTAAATTCCTTAGTTGGGATGCTCTAGTCATATGATGAACTCGTGAGAACTATTGTGTTGTCCAAAAGGGTGCCTCACTTACTAGTTCTTGTATTTGAATTAAACTTGTTTTAAGATTAACTTAGAACAAGGGGGAGTTGTATTTACAAGAGATTGACTTACAACTAGATCTCAAGAACTAGAAGCAAAGGCAAGTGTTTATTTAAGTCTTTGATGAGAAATTTGTTTTCCACAAAGTCGACTTTAGTAATTCCATGCTAATTCAAAAGTAATTAGCATAGTCTTTGTTCATGTGTGGGGTTTTACTAAGGGAAAGTATTTAGCAACTTGAACCACTTGAAAGGAGGCGAGGGGAGTTTGACACACTTGCCCTTTATCGCAAAAAAACAAGGGTTTATTGAGCTTGTACAACCACCCTTAACTGATGTATCTACACTAAGTGATCAAGCACCAGTGCTCAAGCACCGAAAGACAAAGACAACATTCTCACAAGGAACTCATATGGTAAAAGCATCTCAACTCTCTCTAAATTACATCCTCTACAGTGTATTTAAATTCTGCTTTTTCTATATTCCAAAACCAACCACAAATTTCTCAATAGTTGTAGACACACTAGTTTACCTATGCTAAACAAACACATTAAAAATTAGTCAATCCTCGTGGGAACGATCTTTACTTACTCTTTATTACTTGTTTGTGGATCAGGTATACTTGCACATGCTTATTTCACACACCAACGTCCCTGGATAAAACAACCCGCTTACATCATTATTTAATTTTCATCAGACCGTGAGAAATTCGCTCTAAAATACACCTCAATATGGTTTATGGAAACCACTCTATATGGTTATGAAAACCACTCTTAGCTTGGAAAATATCTCAAGCTTTCAAAAAAAACCAGAACCAGAAAATTGTTTAGGGTGAAGAGAAAAAAGCTTGAAGAGAAAATTCTTGATCTTAAGCTTTTGGTGCGAATTGCTATGAATGAGAAGAGCTCCTTATATAGGTAAAATTGGTATGTACCGTTGGAAATGAATTGAAGAGCCAACGGCTCTGTCATTCATTATAAAGAAAACGTTCCAATCATAATGCATAACATTATGATGATAAATGTTATGTTTTTATGATTATAAAAGTTACGGTTTGACCAAGTCAAACCGGTCAACATAAAAATAATTTTATTTCTATAAAATAATTATTTCCGAAAATAAAAATAAAATACACCACAAGTCAAGCCGGTCGGACGAGCACGCACGCGCACACAGTGTGTGTGTGGTCACTTTGTGTGTGTCATCACCCGTCCACAAAAATTGGGTACCCCTTGGGGCCCAACCCAATGGGTGAGATTCCCACTTATAAACACTCACATAGTGTCTATTACAAGCAATGTGAGACTTTTTCAATTCACACAATTCATTTAAAATTCCAACAAAGATCGACAAAGCTTATCGATTTCATTACAAACACTTTTGGGGAGGGAGTAAGTTTGCATGGCATAGGTGGGCATGGCTTGAAGAACCGATTTGGCTAAAGTCAAACGACCGACAAAGGACAGATTCCCAGCCTTCTAAGAGCTTAACCTTTGATTCACCTTATCAATAATAAAGCTGAAAGTATGCCGAGTGACCCGCTTGTGGAAGATAGGAACTCCAAGGTATTTACCCAAATCCTCCGTGGAGTGGAATTCCAAAACATTGCAAATATCAAGCCTTCGAACCCAATGAACATTTTTGGAGAAGTAAACTCGGGTTTTGTCATGACTAACCTTTTTGCCGGAGCTAGCACAAAAAGTATCCAAAATCATGTTTATTAAGTTGGCATGGTCCAAGTTGGCTTCCACAAAGAGTATAAGATCATCCGCGAAGGCCAAATGGGAAACTTTAGGCCCCCGAGTGGAAGTGGGAATCAGTTTCCAAAGACCATCTTCAACGACAATCTCAATAAGGTGAAACAACCTCTCCAAACACAAGACAAAGATATAGGGAGAAAGGGGGTCACCTTGTCTTATCCTCTAGATGGGTGGAATTCATTAAGTGCCTCCCCCATTCCAAAGGACACACATTGTTGGAGTAGAGAAGCAGTACCATATAATATCTATAATAGCGGTAGGGAACCCAATGTCTTCAAGCGTTTATTTAACAAAGTCCCAACTCAACCTGTCATACGCTTTTTCCAAGTCGATCTTGATAGCCATCCATCCTATTTTCCCTTTTTTACTTCGCACAATATCTACAATTTCTTGGGTCACTATAATGTTGTCATGGCTGTGCCGTTTGGGGACAAATGCGCATTGTGCTGGGCCCACCAAATTGGGCAAGTACTCCCTAATACGCCGAGCAAGAACTTTGGTGATAAGTTTGTAGGTTACATTACATAGGCTTATAGGACGAAATTGCTTCATATAGGTGACACCTTCCACTTCCGGGATGAGACAGAGTAGGGTTTCGTTGAGATCCTTAATGCGCCTCGGTTCCCGCCGCACATTTGAAACAAGTTGAAGGACCGAATCCCCCACAATATCCCAGTTGGCTTGTAAAAAGACTGTTTGAAAACCATCCGGTCCGGGAGCCTTGTAAGGCCCAATTCTCTTCATAATGTACCAAAGCTCATCCATCATCACATTCTGGGCCAAGAGTCTGCGGTCCTCCTCAATGAGTCTAGTAAAGCGACCCTGCACACAAAAGGGGTAAAAGGTGAGTTATTAGTGAACAAATTTGAAAAGAAAGTCGTATCCATCTGCTCAAGTTGATCCAGTTCACGGATCCATTGGCCATTATCACCAGGGTCGTCCCAAACAATTGAGAGACCCTATTTTAAAATATTAAAAGTTGGCCCCCTAATTTTATCAAATTGGACCCATTGGTGATGGAGGTTTACACGATTATTGTGGCGGCCAAAATCGTCAACGGATATACCCAATAATCAAATATAAGAAAAAGTAACTATAAATTAAAAAATAATATAGCGACAAACAAAATTAAATTTCTAAAAAAACTATTTTAATTCGTCAATAGAAATTCGGTTAATAACTCAAAATAACAATATTCTTAAAAAACACATGTAAGTTTAATAAATTTTGGTTTTTTATGAATTATTAATTAGCAATAAAATTAAAAGATAGAAAATAATAAAGATCATTAAATTTTATTTTTTAAGAGATATGTTTTGCCATATTCATCTGTCTCAATTATTAAAATTCATGCTCATTGCTCAAGACACCAAAAAATATCATGCTCATAAATTTACCAAAAAAAAAAATCATACTCATAAATTCAATATATTAAATAGAATTAAATTTATTGTTACTAAATATAATGAAGTTTAGTAAAAGTAATTTAAACAATTAAACTCATAAAAAATATTGATGATTAGTTATATTAAAAACGTTAACACTATATAAAAATATTGTTAAAAATTAAAAACAATTAAATATAAAAAGTGCAACAATAACGAATCAGGATCCTCTCCATTTACGGGAGAGTTCCGGTAGGAGAGAGAAAGACACAACAAATAAAAATGGTGAATTATTAAGTACCTACTATATAATGTGTGGTACCAACATCTAGGTGAGTTGTCAAAATAATAAGTAGTTGTTGAGTGATAATAATTTCTATGAAAGAAAGGAGTTTCTGATTATTTTCATTGGGTATTTTAATTATATATTTTTTATGTTTTACTATTTAATTTAATTATTGTTATTTTACTTTTTACATAATAATTATTCTAATTATATCTTTTTTCACTTAACTGAAATTTCTGGGATCATCATAAATCAGTCTAACACTCATAGGCTCAATACAACAAACTGTATAAGGCTTTTAGGGTTGTTATCCCAAAATCAGGTAGTTTGAGTCATACACAACTGTCTCCTTGATAAATTGCACTATTATTTTCTTTTTGACCAAAATAAATTGCACTATTTCGGTCACTGATAAACCCTAACGGTTGTCGTCGCCGTCCTCCTCCTCCTCCATCTCCGATCACCGATCCACCACACAAAAAAATGAAGTTCACAATAGAAGACGTAACAGTATACTTCCCTTACGACAACATCTACCCAGAACAATACACATACATGGTAGAATTAAAACGAACCCTAGATGCAAAAGGCCACTGCCTTCTCGAAATGCCAACAGGAACAGGTAAAACAATCGCACTTCTTTCACTAATCACAAGCTACGTAATTTCCAAACCACAATCACCACTCAAACTCATTTATTGTACTCGAACTGTTCATGAAATGGAGAAAACCCTAGCGGAACTTCGATTTCTTCATGATTATCAAATTAAGTGTCTTGGTCCAAGTGCGAAGATGCTCGCGCTTGGACTTTCTTCGAGGAAGAATTTGTGTGTTAATTCCAGAGTTTTGAAGGCGGAAAATAGGGATTCTGTTGATGCTGGTTGTAGGAAATTGACTGCTAGTTGGGTTAGAGCTGTTGCTGCTGAGAATCCTGATGTTCCTAGGTGTGAGTTTTTTGAACAGTATGAAAGAGCTGGTTCTGCTGCTGTTTTGCCTCCTGGGGTTTATACATTGCAGGTAATGGGATTTTTTTTTTTTTGGAGTTTGCTTGGATTTTTTTAGGGTTTTGATGTTGAATATGTGATTGTGGAATGTTTGGAATTGTTTTTTTTTTGAAATGAAATGAAATAATTTGGGTTTGATATGTGTATTTTGGAAAGTTGAGTGGGGTTGAGTGAAAATTTTCATTTTGTTAAGTTTTGAATGTTGTCGGATTCCTATGCATGGTTCATTGAAATTTAGTGCATGCTTGGTTTTACTTTTGGGAGAGCCAAATGTGATTCTAGAGATATAAACTTAATTTTGACATGGTGTTTTCGAATAGAGTTGATCTTGCCTCCTGAATTGAATTGTAGTTTTTGCCTCCGAACGTAATTTTTACACCCAAGTTTATTGTTCAACTCACTTTTACGTGTACGTATCAAAATTGAATCGAATCACTTTACATTCAACTCACTTTAATTAAAATCCATGTTACAAATTACTTCACTTCATGCAAAATCAGTTTTCGTCACCGAAAAACCAAGCATACTTGACTGTAGTTGACTTGTTTTTAGATTTTCATATGGTTTTATATTTCGATTTTTACCAGACATTTTAAAATCTTTGAATCTGAATTCTGAACGTGTATGTGGTTGTAGGATCTGAGAACGTTTGGAAAGGAAAAGGGGTGGTGTCCTTACTTTTTGGCACGACATATGGTGCAGTTTGCCAATGTTGTGGTGTATAGCTATCAGTATTTGCTCGATCCAAAGGTGGCTAGCATTATATCTAAGGAAATGCAGAAGGAATCGGTTGTTGTGTTTGATGAAGCTCATAATATTGATAATGTTTGTATTGAAGCACTCAGTGTCAGTGTGAGGAGGCAGACTATTGATGGTGCTAGACGAAATTTAACTAGGATGCGCCAGGAAGTTGACAAGTATGTGCTATTTCTAGCCTTCTTCTGTTTTATATGTTTTTGATTTTCCACTAACAAAATTAATAGCAAAGAAGGGGATAGTGATTTTAGCAACATCAAATTCACTATGCATATTATTTTCACACTCCTGCATCGATTAGGTTGATTCATACAAGTGAATAATTTTAAAGGGTTGTCATTTTGCCTTCACGCACTTGAAATTTGAAATTACCCCGCCTCTCCCTTTTAATAGTGTTAGGATTCCCAAACTTTCCAGTTGTTCCCATCGCCGAAATTTGATTTGGATTCTCTTAACTGTTTGAACTGGTAGGAAGGTTCAAGGCCACAGATGCTGGTAGACTTCGTGCTGAATACAACAGGCTTGTTGAGGGTTTGGCTGTAAGGGGAGACCTGCCTGGTATGTCAGTTTTGTTATATTTCTTATTGTGACATCCAAACTCCAATAATCACTAACTGAAACTTTTCTTTACATAGCTGCGGATGGTTGGCTTGCAAATCCAGCCTTGCCTGATGATATACTCAAGGAGGCTGTGCCAGGCAATATTCGTCGGGCTGAGTATTTTATTCATTTTTTGCGTAGATTAGTTCAATACCTTGAAGGGCGCTTGGAAACTGAAAATGTGGAGAAGGAAAGCCCTGTTAGCTTCATTGTCTCTGTTTTTAACCATGCTGGAATTGATCAAAAATCATTGAAATTCTGCTATGACCGCCTTCATTCATTAATGATGACGCTGGAAATTACAGACACTGATGAGTTCCTCCATATCCAAACAATATGTGATTTTGCCACACTTGTGGGCACATATGCTCGTGGCTTTTCCATTATAATAGAACCTTTTGATGAGCGGATGCCTCATATTCCTGATCCAGTATTGCAGGTTAGCATAGTACTTTTTTTTTACTCCATTACTGTTTTATCCATAAAGTTAGTTCTATGTTATGTGAGAATTATATGTTTCCTATGTCATCTATTTCTACTTTCTAGTATATTATTCTAATTTTTCTTCTTGATTGACATTTCAGCTTTGTTGCCATGATGCTTCTCTCGCCATAAAACCTGTTTTTGAGCGGTTTCAGACGGTTGTGATTACATCCGGAACACTAAGCCCCATAGATCTGTACCCCCGTCTTCTAAATTTTAACCCTGTTGTCAGTCGAAGTTTTACAATGTCCTTGACAAGAGATTGCATATGCCCTATGGTTCTTACTCGTGGCAGGTATTTACATTAAACCTAGTCAATAGTTCACATGTTTTCAATCCCCACTTTCCTTAAAACATGCCTCTTTCGCACCTTTTTTAATGGTTAATTGGTCTGCTGTTTCAGTGATCAGCTCCCAGTCAGTACTAAGTTTGATATGAGAAGTGATCTCGGTGTAGTAAGGAATTATGGGAGGCTTTTATTGGAGATGGCTTCAGTTGTTCCAGATGGAATTGTATGTTTCTTTGTTAGTTATTCTTATATGGATGGTATAGTCAATACCTGGAATGAAAATGGAATTTTAAAGGTGAGTGAACTAGTTAAATTCTTTGATTTCCTCAACCCTTTTACTAATAGTGTCCGTTACATAGTTTGATGTTGCTAAAAGCATCTCTTTTGCAGGAAATAATGCAGCATAAACTAGTCTTTATTGAGACTCAAGATGTGGTAGAAACTACATTGGCTCTTGACAACTACCGCAAGGCTTGTGATTGTGGAAGAGGTGCTATATTTTTTTCTGTTGCCAGGTAATATAACAGAAACATATTATCCTGAGTTTTTAAACTTTAGCACTCGATAACTATTTCATTAAAAAGTGTGAAGTCAGCTACCTGGGTCAAATACTATCACTGTGTTTTGTCAAAACCAAGTCTCTGGAGACTCCATTTAGATCTAACTCCTTTCTAATTGTTTCACTTAAGAGTTTTTCTGTAATCTTTCTGCCTCTAATTATGGTGCTGTTTTCATGTAATTAACTCTTCACTGAGGGTTCTATTGGTCTTCTTTTCACATGGACAAACCATTCTAGTTGCAATTGATTGTACCATCTTTACTTAATTGGTGCTAATCCATGCTATTCGCACTTTCTCTCTAATCTATTCATTCATGATCTTATCTTAATTTATATCTTCACTAGTTTACTCACAATTTTCTGAACTCTACAAGATTAATCTTATGCTCTTGTTGGTACTTAACTGCCCAAAATAAAGTACCATATAAACCATTTTTTGTCTTACACACCGCTTTGTCTTATAGGTGTGAATTAGACAATTTCTTTAAGCTTGTTGTTTGGCACCTTTTTTGATTTCAAATAACACTTGAAGCATTCTTCCAGTTTATTCTCCCAAATTTAATCCCGTGTTACAGCTCCCTTTAACTTTCAATTACTCTTATTGGTTTTAAAAGAGAATTTTCTTTATTCTCATTTACTAATTGGACCACCAGATGCTGTATCTGTCTTCTACTTCACCCCTGTCAAATTCACCAGAGCATAAGAATATATCTGTACTTTTTGCAGAGGAAAGGTTGCGGAAGGTATAGATTTTGATAGACATTATGGCCGTCTAGTAATCATGTTCGGTGTTCCTTTTCAATACACATTAAGCAAGTGAGTTCCATTTGATTAAATTTCTGAATAAGGGTAATTTAGAATTATTGTATTTCTCTTTCTCTTTTCCTTGTACAAGTTGTGGAGGCTATTGCTGGTTGTGGAGCTTTTAACAGTAGTAAATTTTCAGGATTTTGCTTGCACGCCTAGAATATCTACGGGACACTTTCCAAATTAAGGAAGGAGATTTTCTAACTTTTGATGCCTTGGTGAGACTCTCTCTCCCTTCCCTCTTTGATAATTTGATCACTTGATTGCTAAACTTTGTGAAACTAGAATCTTTGGTAATGTTAGTTTTGCTTATGCAGAGACAAGCGGCACAGTGTGTGGGCCGTGTAATCCGTTCAAAAGCTGATTATGGGATGATGATTTTTGCTGACAAACGGTTAGTGTTCATAATACACTTTCTTCCGCTTGCAAACATTCTAGTTTGCAAGTGGAAACTTCAGCATTTCTTCATTGCAATTGAGCTTGTGAAAATTTCAAGTTTTTGATTTTGATTTGAAATTCTTTCTTTGTAACTTTTGTCGGAATTTGTTACAAATGGATTGGAAGTTACTGCACGTCTCCTAATAATGAATAGCAGACTAAAAGAATTTGGACAAGCTGTTAGGAACTATAAATAAGAGAAATATGTATTATCATTATGTAAATATATGGTTGGTCAAAAGAAAAAAAATGTAAATATATGGTTGGTTATTACTTTCTGCAGGTATAGTCGTCATGACAAACGTTCCAAATTGCCTGGTTGGATACTCTCTCATTTACATGATGCCAACCTGAACTTGAGCACAGACATGGCTTTGCACATAGCACGCGAGGTTTGTCCTCATAGCCCTCCTATGAAGTTTGTGTACTCAGTTGCATTGCATATACTACATTATACTGGAATCTCTTTTTCTGTCAATTTGTTTCCCACCGGATTGATTAATAATTTAATACAGCTATTTTGTCTAAAGAACAGTAATGCCTTTAATAAAAATGTGTTTGGAATAACCAACATGGTGTAGCATAAGTGTTAGATACTTGAGCTCCTTGACCATCTGGTCAGGGGTTCGATCATTGGCCGTTGCGTATGGAAAAACATGGTGGGGGAGGTCAACTTGTTAAATGGATCTCAATACCTCGATGATTAGTCTCTGCGGTTGCATGCAATAGATACTTTGGTTTACCTCAAAAAAATGTGTTTGGAATAAGTAATTAGGCTCTTGGCTTTCTAGGCACTTGATTGAATGAGATCATGTAAAAAACTAAGGGCCTGTTTGGTTTTTGTTTTAATTTTTTTTTCACTTATTACAAAAAGATTCACCGCTTTTTTCATTGAAAACAGTAAACAAAAGCAAAGTGAATTTAAGGTGGCATTTTTTGTAATCAAAGTGAAAACAGAAAATGAAATCAGATGATAGATATAGAAACCATCTCTTTAGTTTAGTTGCAAATAATGTTTTATGATTTCTTTTTTATTTTCACAAATAATTACATTTGTTTCCTAATTTCAAATATTTGCATAGAAAATAGGGAACAATTTTCCTTTTTTTTTTGAATAAATGTGAACAATTTTCTTATTTTATTGTTTCCATGGTTGCGTTTGCTAATATTTGAAAATTGGAACCTAATTGAAAAAAAAAGCTGATGCTTCTTTAGTTATTAACTTATTATCACTGAAAACTGAATAAAAATAAAAAGCTTGTTTTCCAAATAAAATACTCTAGGATTCAATTTCACTTGTGTGTGTGTCGACTTCATAGGCTTCAAGGTTCAAGTCTCTCAGGAATTCTGAGTTCAAAGCATAACCTCATGCAGTTATGTTTATGTATTTATGTGTAAGCTCTAGTTGTTGTTGGAACAAGGTTACAAAGAGGGTCACCTCGTTAAATGTGCATGATAGTGATGAGAGTTGATTGTATGATGCATAACAACCAATTCCTTATCTGTTGTTGGATGCAGTTCCTCAGGAAAATGGCCCAGCCATATGATAAAACTGGCGGCACTGGCAGGAAAACCCTGTTGTCTCAGGAAGATTTGGAGAAGATAATGGCTGAGGGCAGCATGAATGATATGTTGTATTGAGGCTTCCCTGACAAATTGTGTGGAACTGAGGTGGCTTTTATTTAATTTATTTTATTTATTACTTCCATATGTTGCTCTCATATGACGAGGGAGATACTTGAATTATGTTTTTTTGTCAAGGCTTTTTGTAGGTTAGTATCTTTTTTTGAATGGTTACTCTGGTTTCCATTATGTATCTCTTTTTTCATATAAGTTTTGTTTATAAAATCATTTAATGATGATTCATAATGGAAGTCTTTTCTTAATGTTGCTACCAATCAAGGACAGTCTTGTTCTTGCCTTGGTTTAAATATTAGGTTAATGAGTTTTTGAAGAATGCCTAGAGTAGAAAAATCCCATTCATTCAACAGTAGGCATTCTTCAAGACATCCAACACAACCCCTCCGGTTTCATACCAGAACTTTGTACTTATCATTAACATGATCATAGCCAAATCCATCATATGTGATAATTCCTTTAACAATCGGAGATTTTTTCGATATCAATTTTGTTAATGGGTTCCACAATTGGACATAACCAGGATTGATATCATTAGCATACAAACAAATCAACCCATTGCATGAACCTAGAATATGGTATCTACAATCATTCCTCGAGCTAAAGAGTTTAGTAGAGGTTGATGGTTTTTCAAAACGTGATTTCAAAGGCCAAGATATGATTTTCCGACGTTTAGTTATGTCGGAAGTGACCAATTGTTTGTGAGTCATGTTTGGATTTGCGGTTGAGATTCTAAGATGGTGCTTTGCGAATTGGGGATCAGATATTAGGGTTTCCCATGATTTGCACACGCATTTGAGTTGTAGGAGTGATCTAATCGGAATTCTCACGAGAATCTCGACGATGAGATCTTCTCGCAAGACTGGCGGTGATTGTCGTTTGGAAAGTGTTTTGTTGTCTGTCGTTGTGGTTCGTTCACCGCTTGAGTCGAAACGGAGTCGTTTTGATAGTGGAGACGCATGGCAGAATGAGAGTGAACCTTAACACTGTCATCAACAAATGGAACTTGAACCCTTAGTTTTGATCCCTTATTTTGTTAAATTCTGAAATATTGACCAAATTAAAATTTGGTCATACTGACGTGTAAGCATAAAAATTTGACGTGACATTTTTACTTAACCTAATTAGTACGCCACATCATTTTTTGACCAAAGTACGTCACATCATTTTTAATATTAGAAAACTATATTTTTTTTTATATTTTCTAAATAAAGAGCTAAATTTGTCCCTGACAAATTCTCGCGGAACAAATTTTTCCTATCAATTTTTTTGGGACATGTTAGTTCCTTAAAATTTAAAAAGGGACATGTTAGTCCCTCGTATGTGCTAACGTGTCATATTAATTGTTGTATGTGCCAACATGTCATGTTAACTAACACATAATACATTGTTTTGGTCTAAACTGGTCACTGATTTGACAAATTCTGTTTTATTTATTTATTTTTATTTTAGAAAAAGGACATATCGGTCCCTACATGCTTTGGGACAAATTGGTTCCTATTAGAGTGGTTTATGAAAACCACACTATCTCATAATCTCCAAATGCAGAATGAGAGAGAGGGAATAGCAAGATGAAACTCATTTTTCGTATATTTGTGATTTGCATAAAGGAAAATCTCAAGCACTTATTTGCCATAAGAGGTTTGCCAAGACATCATAAGCATGTGGAATAGAATGGAAGTGAGTAGGATGGAAGAAATGCAAGTAATGCATTTTGACCATCAATTCAGTTGGGTCAAAAACATCTAAGCAAGTAATGCATTTCCAATCTAAAGGTTGCTTGGGACATTATCATGATCTTCAAAACTGTTATTTGTGTCATAAACCTTTTCAATCCTCATTGATAATTAGGTTGAAGACATTGTAGACAGACATTGGACATATTTTATCTAAAGTCATTGCACACTTGAAATCAAAAGGAGCGTCCTCTGTGTCCTGATAAACCAGCTAGGAGGAAAGTTAATTTGCAGGGATGAGACTAATAGTGTAAGTTTAGGGGAGTCATTTTTGTCTCTCTATCACTAAAGAATTTACACTATTAATCCTATGCCCTCCCCTCCAAACTCCAAAACACACCCTAAATTTTTCATAATTAAGATGCAACTGTGATATATAGTGCTTCTGGCATTGTCGCCATATTAAAGAAAGGGACTATAGTGGTTCTGGTATCAATATCTAATTAACCTTTGTGGTGGAAGTGTATTGTCGCCATACTGCAGCCAACAGTTATGATACAATTTAAGCTTTCAATTTTTGTGCTGTAGCATTTTCTTTATCTCCATAGATAGTTTTTAGCGTAATTCTTAGTAATATAATATTCAATAATGCATAGATTATGGAAGTGACATGAAGTGCTATGGTCTCACTTGTGTGAAATATGCTGCTGATTTTGTTTGTACATTTCTCTGTGCAGTGTCCAAACAACTTTCCAGTTGGTTATGGCAAACTGAGAAGAAAGCTCAACTATAATTTTCCCTTTTGTTTATTTAAGATATTTTCTCCTACGATATGTAATGTCAGTACATCCGAGATTTGAACTCAAGACAAATTGAGTGTGATTTGAGCCCAATTCTGCTTTTCGAGACAATTTTGTTGTCACACAACATCATGTTTTAAATACAACATCATATATATTATATATATATATATATATATATATATATATATATATATATAAAGTAATTGAACATATATGTGGATATTTCTATCATTCAACCAAAATTATCTCTCTTAAAATATTATTTCCAACACAATAAACAAAATAGGTGAACACTCCTATACTCATTGAGATTTGAAAGGTATGATACCATATCTAATCACTTGATGACACCTCATTATTTTCTATTTAAATATTTTAAAATAAAATTAAAATTGAACTAATTTTGCCTAGAAGGTATCATGGATTTGAATTCAGTCAAGTTAGTTGTGGTACAGTCATGTGCAGTCACAATAAAAAATTATTTTTCTCTCTTTCCACTTAAACTCTTATTAAAAAGGATTTACATTTTTCTCTCTTCCCACTAACTCCTATTAATAAACATTTGTCTCTCTTCCCAAACTAACTCCTATTAACAAGCATTTCTCTTTTTTTTTTGGTGTTAACGCTGATATTTTGTTTTCTTCCTGTTAACGCAAAACAAAATCAAGGAATCATGAGAGTGAAAATAGAAGGTATAGATCACGGTTTGCAGTGTTAAATATGCATCCTCCTAAGTTCATCTTTTTTATCTCCAATTATCCGTAACATGCACAGAATTGAAGTTCTAATGATATTTATGAAAATAAGAAGTAAAGATTATTTTTATTGTATATTAACCTTCAGAGGTCGTATAACCATCTTTTTTTCTTCATGGAATTGTTGCTGCAGATTTTTTTACTGGAATTTATTTCTGACCGTTAACGGTAAGAAAAAAAAAGATCAGCGTTAACAGCAAAAAAAAAAAAAGAGAAAAATGTTTATTAATAGGAGTTAGTTTGGGAAGAGAGAGAAATCTGAATCCTTCTTAATAGGAGTTTAAGTGAGAAGAGAGAAAAATAATTTTTTATTGTGACTGCACATGACAGTACCACAACTACCTTGGATTCAAATTTCTCTCCTATTAATAAGCATTTCTCTCTCTTCCCACTTAAACTATGTTTCTTCATATTCTGTTTGCTTCTGATTTTGCCACTGATTTCTAGCTCTTTGCCCATTTTCCATGTGTTTGCAAGAAAATAGAAATAAGCAGTCAACAAGAAGCTAGAAAGCAATACTCACTCATTTTCCAATATGTCTTTTGTTTGATCCTTACGAGCTTTTGTTTTTGCAAATTACAGTTTGC
Organism: Oxytropis ochrocephala; assembly: GCA_020916435.1. Lineage (NCBI taxonomy): Eukaryota > Viridiplantae > Streptophyta > Magnoliopsida > Fabales > Fabaceae > Oxytropis > Oxytropis ochrocephala. The sequence continues at coordinate 13,660,587 of CM037090.1, forward strand.
AACATGTGATTTTCATGGAAATGGGTACTGATGGATGATATGGCTTAGTCAAAACTAGGAGATTCCAATGCTTTATACTCAAATAAGAGAAGCTGCAACTGTCCTCTTTTGTCTTTTTTTCCATTCATCTTTCATAGTTTGTACGAGACTAACTTGGCTGGATGTGTTTATATTATTAATTTTTTTTAATCAACATTGCCCAAGTTTAATCAAAATTGATGACTTAGTTGGATTTTTGACTTAAGATCTTGCATGCTAATGATTGTTGGAAGCTAACAAGTTTTCACCACTCAAGCTGCTCTCTCTTGATTAGAGTTGTTTTTTTAATGCATTTGATTTGATAATAGATGTTCTTTTCAATAATGTTGCTAATATGAACTATTTATGACTAGCATGATCGAACATAAGTAAGTTTTCTTTTGCCAAAGGAAGGAAGTGGTGAGGGAAAAAGTGGAGAGGCTTAGTATGACTAATTATGGGATGCATGCCCTTTAGTAGACAGTAGTGTGGACTGTGAACTATGGTTTAACATTAATATCTGGAATTAATGAAGTTGTTTGTTTTAATTGATCTGTGGTGTGTGTTTAACACAAAGATGTAAGTAGCAAATATTTTGTTATTTATATTATATGGTCAAATGTTATCATTCTTTCTCTAACTTGTTGATTCGAATTGTGCAGTCTTAGAATGTGGTTTAGGCTTAACTCAACCCCACAAAATCGGCTTGTAAGGTGAGGGTTGCCTCTTAATTATAAACTCTCTTGAGACCTTATCACTAATCAATGTGGGACTTGAGCAGTGGCGGACCTACATATATTTGAGGGGGTTCAAGTGAACCCCCTCAAATAATAAAATTAGCACTGATACTTTAGGGAAAAATATTTTTGCATCCCCTGAAAAATATGTTTTGCACCCAAGTTCTTAGTTTTGCACCAAAGTTCCTAATTTTGCACCACTCTAATGCACCACACTCACACAATCACTCACACTCTTACTATATTTTATTTTAAAAAAGTTTTTGTCTCTCTAACTCCTTGGATCCATTTTTGTTCTTATTATCCTAATTTTGAATCTATTAGTATTATTTAGTTTGTATTTTGTGTTAGTGCTATTTAATTTGAATTTTTTACCAACAACAGTTGATTTGAGTGGTAACTTGGATCCCATCGCAATGTCTCAGGTTCGGATTTTGGGTGTGGCAAAAACTCAGTTGGAAGAGGAGCGCCAATATTTATTTTTTTAGTGATATTTAATTTGTATTTAGGAACTAATTTGTGCTATTTAATTTGTATTGGTCTAGTGCAACACAAGTTGAACCTGATAAAGTCTTCTTTTGAAGCTGACACTAGTTTTGCCTGTACATGTAGAAATAACTTTCTCTGCTATGAATATTGTGAAGAAAGGTTGCGTGATCGGATGTGGGATACATGGATGAACGATTGTTTGGTGACGTACATTGAGAGTGATGTATTCAATAAAATTGACTCTGAGCTTATTATTCAACGATTTCAGAATATGAAATCACGTAGAGGAGAATTATGAAATGTATAATTTATTTATTTAAATATATTACAGTCTTTTTTAATTATATTTTTAGTAAATTGTGTATTTAAAAAATTTGACACCCCTGACCCCAGGGTCCTGGATCCGCCACTGGACTTGAGATTTTCTCTAATACATGTTGTTAACTTCTTCTTGCCAAAGATTATATTGAGTATATATATGGTTTATTCTCAACTTGAGTTATTACTATATGATATTCTATGTATGCAACAGAGATAAGATTTATGCCGTGCCCTCCCAAAAATAATTTGGAGGCATTGTTCAAATTTTGAAAATTGGGCACTTAATTATATTTTTATCGAATGAATCACCAAAATATCAAACTACTTTATTTAGATGTTAAATGACATCTCAATACAACTATAAAATTGGTATACTAATTTTCAAATGATGAATGGATAAGAGGCAGAGAATGGTTCTTTAGGGGGCCAAAATAACAACCTTTATTTTTTTGGAGCAACGAGGCCTCAAGTTCGACACTTATTGCGCTGCTTCTTAGTTTTTTTGAACAATGTTTTTGAGAACCCAATCGGTAACCTCAAAATATTTTGACAAAAAAAAAATAGTCAAAATATGTTTGGTTAAAAATTTGCCAATTAGAATCGACCACGACAATTACATTATTAAATAAAAGACATGTAATGCTGCTAAAAGTCCTCTCGATTTTTATTTTGTTTTTTTTCATTTTATTTAATTTTATTAATTAAGTTTTGTTAATTAATTTTTTTTTGTGTAACTACACTTTTGGTCCCCCTATTATGATCATCATGCAATTTTAGTCTCCAAACTTTTTCCCCACAAATTTAGTCCCCTTACTTTCCCAATTTCTAAATCAATGCCCCTGCCTAATTTGGTCAAATATTTTGCTGACTTGTCACTCACTAATCTTATCTAGAACTAGAATGACACGTTGTACAACAATGTTGGATTTTAAAATAAAATGAATTATTTCTTATGATTAAATTTGAAAAAACAATTTCATCTTCTTTTATTGAGACCCACCTAACTTCATCATCTTCATTCTTTTCGGAGTTAATATAAGACTTTTTAATTTAAAATCCAACATCGCAGTTCAATGTGGAATTTCACATAGGATTAATGAGTAATAAGTAAGCAAAGATGTTTTACCAAATTAGGGAGGAACAATGATTTTAGAAATTGGGAAACTGAGGGGATTAAATTCGTAGAAAAAAAGTTTGAGGCCTAAAATCATGAGTGAGTCATAATAGGGGGGTCAAAAGTGTAATTAAGTCATTTATTTTCTTTATGTACTTTTTGTATTTTCTTTAAGTTAGATTTTTTTTTAATATGAAAAATTGTTAGGATGACGGGATATGACGCTCCAATCCAAGGTAGGGAAAATCTCTGGACTCCTTGAGAGTGAAGAGAATTACATTTACCTCACTACAAAAGAACCGATGGAGATTTGAACCTGAGGCCTCCCATATGGAAAGCCCAATAATACACAAATGTGTTAACAACTAAAAACTATAAAGCAACATTTCAAGCATGCAGCCCACCAGGTGAACATCTCATAGTTATAAAACAGTGGAAACTTTGTATAAAATAAATACTTTGTATGTTTAGTCTTTTCTAAATTGATAAAAATGTACTATTTTTGGTAAACATATCAGATTTTCTTTAAACCTTCTGCATAAACTAATACATGTTAAGAGATGCTAATCCTTACAATACACTTTTAATTCGAACCCAACATTACATGCCTTAAGGTCATGTTCAATGTAAACCAACTTAATTTTCCCTATGAAATTTCCCAAGCCAAATGGGTGTTAATCATGCGTTCGTTCATGGTTCTCTTTCGATCGGTTCGGACGTCCATTCGTCCTTGTGTTCTAGGACTAATTAACATGCCTATATGTTACGTGTATTCCTTCTTGATCATTATCATATATACAGCTAAAAGCCAGAGAGATGTAATTGGAGTTGTTTACATACAAAGTGTGCATAATTATGCAGAAAGTTAAAGAAAAAAATATATAATACAAACATAACATAAGCATGCTTTATGCAGAAAGTTAAATAAAAAAAGTATTTCTAGCCTTAATATCTTTGTAGATCTCCTATGTATTGAATAATTCAATTTTGGTAACAGATCAAAATTTGCATAAGTTTCTGCATAATTATGCAGAAAACCTATGTAGACCCAAAAATAAATCATCAATAAGTCATAAGCAGCTAGTTGCTAATAAGCATAAGTCACAAACATCTATGAAACAAAAATAATATTTCTTACTCATCCAATTGACCAACACACATATAAGTAATTTGGCCTGCAAGCATTAAAGTAGTGCTTTCAAAAAAAATAAAAATGCTCATACATAACAAAACAATATCCTAGGATAATCTTCCGTTCCATTGATTGGGTCATAAAGATCTTCCGTACCATTGATTGGGTCATAAAGAACAAGTTTGGTAGGTTTATTGAGCCGATATTGAAACAAAACAACACCATTTTCCGAGATGCACAACGGCTCAACAGGTGGCATCCATGATTTATAACGAGGGATCACCAACATTAATTTAGTCCAAGATTCAACAACTCCATAGTCTTTCATCAACCACACAACCCCTTCAATTTCCTTCGTGTGAAAACACACACAAAGGCAATTCCTCAAGACACCCAACACAGGATCAAAGTAGTTACAGCCATCATGTTTAGGTAGCAATACTTCCCCATAAGTTTCCTTTTCTAAATCAAATGAAAGAATTACTTGTTTTTTATCTCTATAACGATTAGCAACCCAATTCAAAGTGCTCCTCAAATGTGTCCCATGTGTTCCGGTTGCTCTCATACGCAAACTACAGTGGCGGTTAAGCAATAAATTCTTAATAGTTTTCAGACAATATGTACCAAAGTTATAAACTTTGGTCACAGTTTCAGAAGAATCATAATCCTTGTAAATTAATACTGCTTTGTACTTGTCATTAACTTGATCGTAACCAAACCCACAACATATTAAACGCAAATGATCATCCCATGAAGTAATCATCGGGGATCTCTTGGATTCCAATCTTGTACAAGGATTCCATAATTTGACATATTTATCATAATGCCGATTATATAAACAAAGCAACCCATCACATGAACCAATAATATCATAATTGGGACTTTTAGTGACCCGATCGACTTTGATAGGGTTTGATGGGTTTTCGAACAATGGGTTAATAGGTAAAGATGTGATGCTGCATGAGTCCTGTAAACCGATATTTGTGGTGGAAGAGAATAATCGTTGGTGTCGGTGCTTCATGGTTGAGTTGTGAAGGTGCTTCTTTGCGAATTGGGGATCAGATATTATAATTTTCCATGTTTTGCAGACGCACATCAATTGCACGAGGGATCTCACCTGAAGCTTGAGGAAGATCTCAATTATGATATCGTTGGGTAAATAAATCCTCTGATTTTTAATCTTAACATCCATTGGATTGAAACACACGAAGCTGAGAAGAGTGGAGATGTACAAATCAAATGGAATTTGTTGAAGATATCCTAGCTAGCGCTGATCACTTAAAGCTTGGAATATATAGCAATCATGCAAGCCATGAAATGAAACCCTAACGCTCTCTTAGAAGTTAACCCTAAACTTTTTTTTGAGAACAAGCAACAGAAAATTAGGCAAGCAAGGAAAGACAATATCGGATTTTAAGGAACAGAATAACAAGAGAGATATTTTTTTGACACAAATAAGAGAGATATTGGAAATTAAAAAGCTGGATACTAATGAGGAGACAATATCGGATTCAGTTGAAACAAGGAGAGACAAAATAAAAAAATTGATGCAAAACATACTAAATGATGATAATTTTTTTTATTAATATTAAATCAAAAAACAACTACAAAGAGAGATAATGCAAATTAAAAAGCTGGATAATAAGGAGGAGACAATATCGGATTCAGTTGAAACAAGGAAAGACGATTTTTTTTTATTGCTTAAAAAAAACACAATTTTTTTTTGAAGAAAAATGGTTAAATGATTATAGGCAAAATTACACCCGGTGACGTTTAAGTTATTTATTTGTAACAAGTTCACCTTTAAGTTTTTTTTTTTTGTAACAAATAGGTCATTTAAGTTACCTAACATTGACACCGTTGACCCTATTAGTAAAATTCCATATCATTGATTACATCAAAATACACCAAAATATGATTGGTTGCATCAAAATACATAAGCTAGAGTAATCACAATATATAAAGTAGCATTACATCAAAATATATAAGCTAGAGTAATCACTAAATGACCTATTTGTTACAAACAAAACATAAAGGGTCAATTTATTACAAATAAATAACTTAAATGTCCTTTAATATAATTTTGTCATGATTATAATATTTTTATTTTTGTTAATATCTAAAGCCAAAAACTACTACCGACAAAAAAAAACTACAAAGAGTGTCACTAGTTAGTAGTAACAACTCTCAGAGGTTAGTCCCCAAAGTCCCTTAAGTAGCAATTCTTGGGATGAGAAGATACTATTCAAAACAAAGCTACCATTGCTCCGTTTAGTTGCATGAATAAAATCACAGTGAGGGAAGTACTTGACCTTATACAGCCAGACTTGTTTACCCAAAAGAGCCAAATTAAAATGCTTTAAGTTACGAAAGCTCATCCCGCCATGAGACTTTGGGACACACAATCTCTCCCAAGCCATCCATCGAATACCACGACCTCCTCCACTATTCCACCCCACCAAAAACTATTAAGCAACCTTTCAATCTCAGTGATAAGTATAGCCGGAATAGCAAAAAGACTCATATAATAGGTAGGAATAGATTGCAACACAAATTTAATCAGTACCTCTTTCCCTGCTTTTGAGAGCAACCTACCACTCCACGAACTCATTTTCTGCCAAATACGGTCCTTAATAAACTTAAAGAGAGCCTTCTTACTTCTCCCCACCATAGAGGGAAGACCAAGATATTTTCCCGTTCCCATACACACATGAACACCCAACTGGGCAACAATCATCTCTCTATCATGGGCGTGAACATTCTTACCAAAAAAGATCTCCGACTTTTGGAAGTTAACCTTTTGGCTAGAAGCTTGCTCATAAGTATCTAGGATGTGCTGAATATGTGTTGCTTCACCACCTGAGGCTCTAAAAAAGAGGAAGTTATCATCTGCAAATAGTAAATGAGATATCAAGGGAGCACCCATACAAACACGCACCCCATGAATGTTACCCGAAGCCACAGATTTATTCAATAAAACAGTCAAACCTTCAGAGCATAAAATAAATAAATAGGGAGACAGAGGATCTCCTTGTCTAAGACCCCGACCCGGAATGATGGGCCCTGCACGTTCCTGATTGACAAGGACAGAGAGGGAAACAGATTCAATACACATACGCATCCAAGAAATCCATATCTCATTAAAACCCAACCGCCCCAAAACTGCATAAATATATCCCCAATACCATTATCTGTTTTGATGAAGCTATTATAATCACATCCTCCATGGGTTAGTTACATAAATACACTCCTAATAGCATCTTCCATGGGGCTAAGAGTATGTATCATCACTCAATAAAATATACTAATTATTACTTTCAGTTTGTCCATTCCTATTGTCTTATAAACATATCAATCAATTATAAAAGATTTTTTTACTTGAAAAAAGTCTCATGAATTTTAAAGGACATTGCAGGAATTTTTTGACTTTTAGGACTCTGCAGGATTTTAATGGATTTGTTTAGGACTTTGTGTGTTTGGATGTGGCAATTTTTTGTGTCTTACAATAATTGTTATTATTCATCAACCCATTCCAGCAGCAACCCATTTTCCAGATTCTATTCCCATTCTTCTTCCAGCAACCCACCACCATCTTCAAAAATCTTCACTCAAGTGAGTTTTCAGATCTTCCTTCATCGTGACATTTCATTCCTTCCAATTTCAGATATTCCCACGCCATAGAGTTTTCAATTCCCAAACTTGAGATATGAATTTTATCTCTTCTCCCTTTGAGCAGTATTGCTTCCTCTACTTAGGAACTTTTATCTCTTCTCTACTTCCATTTACAATTGACTTGCATCACCACTTACTCTTAATAATTATTTATGAGTTGAGAATATTCACTCTTTTCAAATGTTAGTAATAAGCAAATAATCCATAAACTAAGCTAGTCCAGCTAGCATCCTGCTAAAATCAACTGAACATAACATATATGAACTGTGTTCTATATTTGGTATATGCTATATGCACATTTCCCAGTATCATCACTCAATAAAATATACTGATTATTACTTTCACTTTGTCCATTATTCCTATTCTCTTATAAACATATCAATCAACTAACTCCTTCACCTGTTTAACCATTACCAAAAAAGTCCATATATAGTTGCAAAACTCACATTCATTCGACTACTTAAATGATATAATTAAATTAAATTAAGGCCCCATCAAAGAGATAAAACAAGTGCAACTGCGGCAACAAATTAAAATGCCAAAAGATTAATAGCAGCTTCCCTCTCAATCCCAAAAATAAATCATCAATAAGTCACAAGCAGCTAGTTGCTAATAATCACAAACATCTATGAAACAAAAATAATCAAAAACATCTATGAAACAAGAATAATATATCTTACTCATCCAATTGACCAACACACATATAACTAATTTGACCATCAAGCATTAAAGGAGTGCTTTCAATAAAAATAAAAATGCTTATACATAACAAAACAAATAGAGTGAATATTTACCATAGTGGTGATATTAGACTCTCATAACAAATAAATTGATCACTCTCAATGGTGGTCAAAATCCTAGGATAATCTTCTGTACCATTGATTGGGTCATAAAGAACTAATTTGAGGGTGTCTTTCATTAACTCGGGGGTGTCTTTTAATAACTGAAACATAACGATGCCATTTTCTGAGATGTACAAGGGTACACAAGGTGGCCTCCATGATTTATTCCAATACTTGGGACTAGGAATCACCAACATTAATTTAGTCCGAGATTCAACAACTCCATAGTCTTTCATCAACCAAACAACCCCTTCAAATTCCTGCATGCAAAAACACACACAAAGACAGTTCCTCAAGACACCCAACACGGGATTAGAGTAGTTAAAGCCATCATGTTTAGGTAGCAATACTTCCCCATAAGTCTCCTTTTCCAAATCAAATGAAATAATTACTTCTTTTTCATCTCTATCACGATTAGCAACCCAATTCAAAGTGCTCCTCACATGTGTCCCTGTTCTTGTCATATGTGTACTGCATTGGCAGTTAAGCGGAAAATTCTTAATAGTTTTCAAACAATATGTACCAAAGTTATAAACTTTGGTCACAGTTTCAGAATAATCACGACCCTTGTAGATTAATACTGCTTTGTACTTGTCATTAACTTGATCGTGACCAAAGCCACAACATTCTAAAAGCAAATGTTTATCCAATGAAGTAATGATTAGGGATCTCTTGGATTCCAATCTTGTACAAGGATTCCATAATTTGACATATTTATCATGATGCTGATTATACAAACAAAGCAACCCATGACATGAACCAATAATATCATAATCGGGACTTTTTGTGACCCAATCGACTTTGATAGGGTTTGATGGGTTTTTGAACAATGGGTTAATAGGAAAAGATATGATGCTGCATGAGTCCCGTAAACCGATATTTGTGGTGGAAGAGAATAATCGTTGGTGTCGGTGCTTCATGGTTGAGTTGTGAAGGTGCTTCTTTGCGAATTGAGGATCCGATATTATAATTTTCCATGTTTTGCACACGCACATCAATTGCATGAGGGATCTCACCGGAAGCTTGAGGAAGATCTCAATTATGATATCGTTAGGTAAATGAATCATCTGTTCTTCAATCTTAACATCCATTGGATTGAAACACACTTAGCTGAGAAGAGTGGAGATGTACAAATCAAATGGAATTTGTTGAAGATATCCTAGCTAGCGCTGATCACTTAAAGCTTGGAATATATAGCAATCATGCAAGCCATGAAATGAAACCCTAACGCTCTCTTAGAAGTTAACCCTAAACTTTTTTTTGAGAACAAGCAACAGAAAAGTAGGCAAGCAAGGAAAGACAATATCGGATTTTAAGGAACAGAATAACAAGAGAGATATTTTTTTGACACAAATAAGAGAGATATTGGAAATTAAAAAGCTGGATACTAATGAGGAGACAATATCGGATTCAGTTGAAACAAGGTGTTATGGAGTAAAAGTATTCTTATTATTTACACCCCCTCTCTCAAAAACAAGGTTATTGGGCTACCAAACACACCAAGGCCCAAGTCCACTTATCAATGACTCACAATACACCTCATTACTGAATGGTTCAGATCACCTCACTCAAGTGCCATTTGACTCTATAAATACAGCATTTACTGCTAACAAAGAGGTACGCATGAATTACCACATATACTTGCATTAACTCTCCAGCTACTGACGTTAGCATCGGAGTGACTTTGCAGATACACCCCATCTCGTCTCGGATCAATCTCATCTTCGACCTACTATCTAGGATCGGTTGACCATCTCGTCTCGGAATATCAACCTTGGACGATCGGCTGACCATCTCGGAATATCAACCTCGGACGTAATTGTTACTGATCAATCTCATCTCCTACCTACTATCTAGGATCGGTTGACCATCTCGTCTCGGAATATCAACCTCGGACGATCGGCTGACAATCTCATCTCGGAATATCAACCTCGGACGTAATTGTTACTGATCAAATCTCATCTCCTACCTACTATCTAGGATCGGTTGACCATCTCGTCTCGGAATATCAACCTCGGACGATCGGCTGACCATCTCGTCTCGGAATATCAACCTCGGACGTAATTGTTACCGATCAATCTCATATCCTACCTACTATCTAGGATCGGTTGACCATCTCGTCTCAGAATATCAACCTCGGACGATCGGCTGAACATCTCGTCTCAGAATATCAACCTCGGACGTAATTGTTACTGATCAATCTCATCTCCTACCTACTATCTAGGATCGGCTGACCCTTAGATACGGTTCAGAACACAAGGAGAGACAATAAAAAAATTGATGCAAAACATACTAAATGATGATAATTTTTTATATTAATATTAAATCAAAAAACAACTACAAAGAGAGATAATGCAAATTAAAAAGCTGGATAATAAGGAGGAGACAATATCGGATTCAGTTGAAACAAGGAAAGACATTTTTTTTTGATTGCTTAAAAAAAAAAGACAATTTTTTTTTGAAGAAAAATGGTTAAATGATTATAGGCAAAATTACACCCGGTGACGTTTAAGTTATTTATTTGTAATAAGTTGGCCTTTAAGTTTTTTTTTTTTTTTTGTAATAAATAGGCCATTTAAGTTACCTAACATTGACACCGTTGACCCTATTAGTAAAATTTCATATCATTGATTACATCAAAATACACCAAAAATGATTGGTTGCATCAAAATACATAAGCTAGAGTAATCATAATATATAAAGTAGCATTACATCAAAATATATAAAGCTAGTGTAATCACTAAATGGCCTATTTGTTACAAACAAAACTTAAAGGGCCAATTTGTTACAAATAAATAACTTAAAGGTCCTCTAGTATAATTTTGTCATGATTATAATATTTTTATTTTTGTTAATATCTAAAGCCAAAAACTACTACAGACAAAGTCCCCAAAGTCTTGTCAACAGTATTAGAAGCTTACTTCCTGAGGATTGGGAGGTTCGCATTTCTCATTACTATAGGGAAGCTAATCATATGTCTTGATGCTTTAGCTTTCCATTGGTTGTTCCCAGGATGATGATTTGATTATTTACAAGGCTCCTCCTCCTCATAGTGTTTCAATTTTGTTGTTGTCTGATGTAATGAGAGTTTTTGCTCCCTGTGTTGTTGTTGGTTAGTTTCTCTGGGATTTTTTAGCCCTCCTTTTATCCAAAAAAAACAATTGTTTTTTTGGGTCAAACAAAAAATAACAATTGTATTTTTTTTAGGTATGACTAACATTTGTTAGTCAATCGGCACCTCTATTGGCCTCTCTCACCACAAAGTTGCGGTATATCCATGACCACCGGCAGATAAAGAGGACTCAAATGTCCCCAAAATGATTTTTAAATTACCAAATTTAAGGATCAAATTGATCCCTTGTACTCACAATAATACAATCATTTTCTTATGAAAAAAGGACCAAAATGATGTTTTTTTTCTAAGTAAGCGTTAACTTTTTGTCGTTTGTCAAATAAAAACGTCTCTTTTTTTATCAGTTTGAGTATTTACTCTTTTTTTTGTAAGAATTTTATTTTGTAAATATTTATAATATTTTCTCTAAGAAAAATTGATCGTAATTCACAGCTTGCCTCCAAAATTGATCACAGTTCACAACTCTGCCTCCAATATTTATAATATTTAAAACATTATGCTAGTGTGATAGGTGATTGCAATGCATCAATGAATGTCTGCATAAAATTTCACACAAAATATGTGAATGAAAGGAAAAGAATAACCGACAAACCTATGTATGAGTGACTAATCATAAATTGTAAGGGTGGACAAGTAATCGAAACCACCCTAAACCGCATAATCTGAATAGTCAGTGGCAAAGCTTACATTAAATATTAAGGAGAGCGATAATTACTCACTAAAATATTATTGATTGAGAAGTATCAAATATGTATCTAAAATGTAAGAAGTATCGAAAATGTATCTCAGAAGTATCCTTAGTTGGTAAGAAGTATCAAAGAAGTATCTGAAAAGTATCGAGTGAAATATTTTTTAAAAATAATTAATAAATCATTGGATACTCTTAGGATACGTATCGGGAAGTATCGGGTGCGTATCGGTATCGGATTTATCTCTTAATCTGTAATCAATTTTTTGACTTCGGATTTATCCTCAAAAAATAAATTCGTAGTCAATTTTTTGACTCCAGATTTATCCTCAAGAGATAAATCCAGAAAGGTAAAGTCCATTCCCGGATTTATCTCTTGGTGATAAATCCGTAGTCAAATTTTTTAACTCCGGATTTATCCTCAAGAGATAAATACGTAGTCAAATTTTTTAACTCCGAATTTATCTTCAAGAGATAAATCCGTAGTCAATTTTTTAACCGGATTTATCCTCAAGAGATAAATCCGTAGTCAATTTTTTAACCGGATTTATCCTCAAGAGATAAATCCGTAGTCAATTTTTTGACTCCGGATTTATCTTAGAGGGATGTTTCCAGAAAAAAAACAAAAAATAGTAACGTTTTTTGTTTTTTAGCAGGGACAAAATTGGAAGTTTATTACAAAAGGGGGGTATAGGGTCCAAGGGAGGGGTACATAAATTAAAACCCTTCTATAATTTGTGTTTATATTTTTATCTTTCTTTAATATTTGATTACATTCTTACTGCATCGACTCTTGTGAGAATTTCAGCCACATTTACAATATAAAACTTTCATGATCTTTTTTCAACGGGAACTCACTACGCCAGCGTACAAGGTTTGTCAGCGTTTTTTTTGGGCATTGGTAGCGTTTTAAAACGCTAGAGAAGCTGGCGCTACTAATGCGTACACCCCATTAGTAGCGTTTTAAGAAACGCTAGCCATTTACCCAGCGTGTTTTAGACATACGTAGCGTTTTATATAAAACGCTAGCCATTGACCCAGCGCCTTTTTACAATTCCTAGCGTTTTCTATAAAACGCTAGGGATCCCATAGCTCATTTTACTACCATTCCTAGCGTTTTAAATAAAAACGCTAGGGATCCCATAGCTCCTTTTTACTACCATTCCTAGCGTTTTAAATTAAAACGCTAGGGATACTATAGCCCTTTTACTACCATACCTAGCGTTTTATAAAAAAACGCTAGGGATGCTATAGCACCTTTTTACTAGCATTCCTAGCGTTTTATATAAAACGCTAGGGATGCTATAGCACCTTTTTACTAGCATTCCTAGCGTTTTATATAAAACGCTAGGGATGCTTATAACATTCCTAGCGTTTTATATAAAGCGCTAGGAATGCTATAACACCTTTATTAGCATTCCTAGCGTTTTTAGTAAAAAAGCTAGGATCCTCTAGCTCCTCTTTACAATTCCTAGTGTTTTATCTTTAAAACGCTAGGTATTGAATGAATTTTTTAACTTCATTTCTAGCGTTTTCACTTTAAAACGCTACCTATTGACTGAATTTTTTTAAATATTTTTTTATTTTGGTTTGTTCTCCATTTTAATTACAACCTATAAATTCATTCCCTTTTCAACAAATTCAGAAAATACATTCCAATCCAATATATCATTCAAACAAAATTCACCAACAAAATTCATCAAATAATATTTCCAATCCAATATATATCATTCTAAGAAGTACTTACAACATAATATAAATCCAATATATACAACATAAATAATAACTAAACTATTATGAATCTCAAAACTTGCTACAAAAAGCTAGAAACATAATGGCACCACTCCCCCTATCTTTGTAAGTTGTTCAAAGAGTAATTTTGAGTTTTTTGAAGTTTGGAAAATCTTGAAAAAAAATGAAATAAAATTAGAATTAAAATGTTTATTAAATGTGAGTAAGTATTATAATATCAATATAAAAATAAATCTAAGTAGTTACCTTGGTTGGGATTGTTACTTTGTCATGAGTGATAATCTCTTTCATATACCTCATAACATAGTACCCACAATCATTGCTATTTGGTTGTTTAGGACACTACAAAGCAAAAGATTATAACTTAATTGTCACATTTTTATGACCAAAAATCAATTAAAATTATAAGAATGATTCTTAAAAAGCTTACAGATTATGGGTAGCCATCTTGTTTTACTCGTAGATAATCCCAAGTATTCTTTCAAAGCAATCATAACGTCATACATATATATATATAACGTTAAGTTGAACAAAATACATATATTAAATTATACAAATTAAAATGAGAGGGTTACACATACACACCTCTCAACCGATTCTACTGAAGTCTTCGTGAGACGTTGTAATGGCCTTGAAGTGAATCCAGGATAATAGACAACATTTTGCTTAGGGTTTATTGCAAAGAGTACCCAATGTTGCCTGCAAGTAAATGAAGAACGAATGAGTACACATTAATTTACACTATAATACAATCCTCAAAATAATTAAACAAGTGATTGAAGACTAAATTTCTCACCCATTATTGAGTGGTGCCAAAAATAAAGAGTCGCCTTTCAAATGCTTGGCTTCCATGAAGCGTGAATGGATATAACTTTGTACTTCACTCTTTTTAGCCGTAATCGTTCCTCTGTGTTACCTTTATGAAACACAACTATACAAGCCGGACACAAGAAGAAATACTTCATTGTCCGTTGAGAAGGGACCGAAGACGATTGTACAAAAACCTATAAATAATATATATACAACTTTCAGATCCTCATATATATACTCTAATATATACTCTAATATAAACAACTATTGTGTACAAATAATTTAATACATACCTCACGGTATACTCGATATCGATGTGGCGGTGGCCCAATCCATCTCAACTATAGCTTTCATATCCTCGATGTTGATCATTACCAATCGATCCAGCCCACAATGTTATCGGGCGGTAAATAAATCGAGTCGTCTGGTTCATTTTTGAATGTGGACCTTTAGAGAATCGATGTAGTTCTCGAATTCATCATTGGGAAATTGACCAACATGTTGGACCGGCTGTATAGAAGATGGTCGGAGAGTTTTGGTAGTGGAAGGGGAAGGTTGGGAAACTTTCATGGAAGGGAAGGTCGGGACACATGGGGTACCTAGTATATATTAAAAAAATGATTAATTAGCTAGTTAGTTAACACACATTATAGTCATTTAATTATTAACAAAAATATTGTCACTTACAACGACAAGTTGTTCAGGCCATGCCACAAAAGTACTAAGTGCTTGATCCACGATAAATATATCCGCATTAGCAATTGGAGCAGGCAATGGTGCGGACCCTCTATTGAATAGTCTACCCTAACTCTCAAATGGTTTTCGGCATGGCCTGATTGTGCAGTGTGGCACTCAATTGGTTACATATCAAACCCACTGCAACCTTTCGATGTGGGTTTGCAATATATAGCTCACATTCACAGTTATCCTAAATCAATTATAAAGAAAAATAAATATACATGATAATTTTATCAAATACATATGTACAAAAAACAGGTCGAGTTTTGTTAAATACCTGTGTTGAAGGGATGGTGCAACTATCTCGGGCGCTATGGGGGGGTGCAGCAGGCTCAATAGGTTCAGCAGGGGGTGGTGCAGCAGGGGATGGTGCACCAATCCTTTGTGCCAAGAGTCGCTTAAACATCCTGTCTCTCTTCCATTAGCACAAAGAACATTCTTGGATAGCTCGTCATACTTTTCCGCCATGACTTTACAATCCCGCACCCCTTGCTTTGGCTCTTCTTTGGCCCAAACACGGTTGTCGGAGGAATCCCATATCCATAACCTCTAATCCGACCTGTCTCTCTTCCCTTCCCAAGGCACGAGCAAGGACATCTTGGTGACCATCACAATCTGTTAAATCTCCTTGTGATACAGATTGTGATATGCTTTGCTGATGCACAAACATAAATAACGGATAAAATTAATAAACAAGTGTCAAGTGAAATTTAATCGACAATAAAAAATATGTCCACGTGTCAAAAAAAATCGAGTAACGGATAAAAATAATAAACAAGTGTCAAAGAAATTTAATCGAGAATAAAAAATATGTCCACGTGTCAAAAAAAATCGAGTAACGGATAAAAATAATAAACAAGTGTCAAAGAAATTTAATCGAGAATAAAAAATATGTCCACGTGTCAAAAAAAATCGAGTAACGGATAAAAATAATAAACAAGTGTCAAAGAAATTTAATCGAGAATAAAAAATATGTCCACGTGTCAAAAAAAATCGAGTAACGGATTAAAAAAATATAGTCAGACACAAATTCCAACTTGCAATTTTTTCATGAATTTTGGAATACTTACAATTTTGTCCTTGACCTCCTTAGTTTTCGGATCCACAATCTCCCCATCCTTGTTTTGTCGGGCCTCTAACCAGACAATCGTACGATCAAGGGATTCTTGAGTTGGATCTTTCCCCTCTTCCAGTAACTATTTAAGTTTAATAATTGTTAATCAACTGTAAATTAAAAGATTCATTAAATCATAATAAATTAAACTAATTGTGTCTTACCAATCTTTCTTCGAGAATTTGATATCCACTAGAACCTCCTCTATAAAGTTACTCGGGATTAGAAGCTCTTTCTTTATTCGCTTTGCTCTTTTTCTATTTAAAAGATAAGTATACATTAATGAATGATATCTACTTGTGAAATATATATATATATAACTTAAATAATTAATATACTAACCAGAAATCCGGATCATAGTGCGTATATCTACAAATTTGGTCCAATCCTCCTTAGTTATAATTCCGGCATACAGTGCTGGAGGCTCCTGTCTGATGGTCCCATCAGGACGTTTCAGATACTTTTTCCCCACATCAGTTCTGTAAGCCCTATGCAACCTTCCCGCTTCCTTCAGTATCCAATCTCTTCGGGACTCATCGACATCAAAGTGTTTCTAGTTATACATAAAAATGGATTAAATAAATATAACTAAAAAATCACTAAATAAGATTATTAAAGAGGTCTAAAATTATATACCTGTATTAAGTCCCAAAAATCATCTTTCGGTTTAGGCAAAACTTCGATTATCTTTCTCATTCCAACTTTTAATTGAAATTGGAAAGATTTGCTTCACCTTAGTACCAATAAAGCTAATTAAATTTGTGCCGTTGTCTCCAATTGGCAAACCTTTAACACTCCATCGGACCTTAAATAATTAAATCATTAAATAATTAGATAACTTGGAAAGGTAGAGAACAACATTAATAATTAGTAATTAACTTACCTTATATTTCTCGTGTCCTTTACTTATCCGATTGACGATATTCTTTTTCGATGTAATTCCTCGGGAGTGAACTTCTTTGTGTTTCTATCACCCCCATCACCACCACGACTACTATCGTGATCACTATGTGATGCCATCCGACTTGCAATCACCCAAATGAATAAGACTCGATGAGTTTTAGCTTTCTAATTGTTTAGAACCAACAAACACTTAACAAAATATAGAAGAAGCCATGCACAAAGTAATGATCAAAAGCCATGCACTAAGTAACCTAGAGTAAACATACATAGAGTAAACCTAGAGTAACCTAGAAGCCATGTACAGACTAGTATCAAGAGTTCATCTTTTGTTCAAAATGCCAATAACAGAACATTGTTATAACTAACATGCACTAAGTAACCTAGAGTAAACCTAGAGTAAGAGTAACCTAGAAGCCATGTACAGACTAGTATCAAGAGTTCATCTTTTGTTCAAAATGCCAATAACAGAACATTGTTATAACTAACATGCACTAAGTAACCTAGAGTAAACCTAGAGTAAGAGTAACCTAGAAGCCATGTACAGACTAGTATCAAATCTTTTGTTCAAAATGCCAATAACAGAACATTGTTATAACTAACATGCAAGCAGTGGCAATCTATGTACAATACAATCAGGAGAAAAAAGAAAATCCATACCTGAGAAATGTGCGTGGAGATGAACGAAATGGGTAACCAGGTTGTGCGTGGAGATGAACGAAATGGGTAACCAGGTTGTGCGTGGAGATGAACGAAATGTGCAACGGTGAACGAAGAGGTACGATGAACGAAGATGAACGAAGATGAGTTCTGGGTTGTTCGTGGAGAAAAGTTAGGTAGATGAGTTCTGGGTTGTACGTGAGTGTGTGAGGGAGATGAGAGGGCGCGCCTTGTAAAAATTTTAATAGCATTCCTAGCGTTTTTCAATAAAACGCTAGGGATCAACTAGCGCGTGTTTACCATTCCTAGCGTTTTCTGTAAAACGCTAGGAATGCTAGTAAAAGGTGCTATAGCATTCCTAGCGTTTTCTGTAAAAACGCTAGGGATGCTATAGCACCTTTTACTAGCATTCCTAGCGTTTTATGTAAAACGCTAGGGGATCAACTAGCGCGTGTTTACCATTCCTAGCGTTTTACGTAAAAGCTAGGAATGCTAGTAAAAGGTGCTATAGCATTCCTAGCGTTTTTAGTAAAAACGCTAGGGATGCTATAACACCTTTACTAGCATTCCTAGCGTTTTCTGTAAAACGCTAGGGATGCTATAGCACATTTTATTAGCATTCCTAGCGTTTTCTGTAAAACGCTAGGGATCCTCTAGCTTCTCTTTACAATTCCTAGCGTTTTAACTTTAAAACGCTAGGTATTGAATGAATTTTTAACTTCATTTCTAGCGTTTTCACTCTAAAACGCTACCTATTGACTGATTTTTTTAATTATTTTTTTATTTTTGTTTATTCTCCTTTTAATTACAACCTATTAATTCATTCCCTTCCAAAAAAATTCATCAAATATCATTCCAACAAAATTCAGCCAATATCATTACAATCCAATATATAGATACACACAAAATTCAACCTATTAATAGATATTTTTGTTTACAAATCATACAACATCATAAGTAACTTACATTATGAAACTCAAAAGTAGCTACAAATTAAAGCTATACCATATATAACATAAATGACTACTGTCTTGACCACTAGATCTCATGATCACTAAGTGATGCCATCCGACTGCAATATAACATAATCCATGTTATTGTTAAATTTACAAAAACAATATAATAATTATCTATTAATAAAAATAACGAGAAATCATTAAGTCTATATTACCTTTTCCTTTTCCTAGATAAAATTTTGTTTGCAATTCGCGTCTTGGTATTTTTTTCCGATTTAATAAAAATTCCATCATTATGATCTTTTCTAAAATATACAACATCCTCTATAGAAGTATTTTCCCTATTATTGGTTCTCGATGTTCACGAGAACGGGTCGTCCTCAACACCAACATCATCGGGTGCTTCATCATCATCGTTGTTATACACAAATTTTTTGTCGATCAATAGAACAATAGACCAATTGATATTAATCGGATCGGTGACATAAAACACTTGTTGAGCTTGCGATGCTAAAATAAAAGGTTCATCTTTATATCCTAACTTGTTGAAATTCACCCGCATGAACCCTAATTCATCAATCAGAAACCAAGATTATTGTCAACCCATTCACATTTGAACACGGGCTCTGAAACATATTGTAATCCAACTCCCATATGTGTTCAATGAAGCCAAAGTAAGACATATTCGCATATATGGGATTTCTATCTTTGCACTTTGGATGCATGCATAGAATGAGCTACAAGAGTCACCCCACTATTTTGCATTTTACTCGATCATCTTGTTCTTTTGTATAGAAAGTGCACTCGTTCATTAGATAGTTGTTGTAAGAGAAGACATGTATATTTGGACCTTTTGCTAACCATCTCAATCTTTTTGAAATCAAGTAGGATTCAAACACACTCACCATCAATGTGATGTTTTAGCCACACTATGAAACTCCTATTGTGTTCTTTTGCTAACCAAACTTGCTTCTTTCCCTGGAATTGACTCTTAAGAATCTCCTTGTGCTTGGCAACATATGAATCAACCTCACTATCATTGTGAAGAACGTCTGCAAGTGTGCTTGCTCTAGTTCTTTCCTTGATACCATCACTAATTTATTTCTGTCATCCCTTTACTAATCCTTCCTGCATGACGAGACCTTGGCGGTCCCCACGAGAATATTCAAGACTAGATAGATAGCCCGTGCAAAAAACTCAATAGCCTCTTCAACTATGTAGCGCTCAACAATACAACCTCGTGTCGTGATCGATTTTTCACATATCCTTTTAATATCTTCATGTAACGCTCAAACGGATACATCCATCTCATGTAACATGGGCCACACAATTGTGTCTCTCTAACCGGATGAACTATTAGATGAATCATTATGTCGAAAAAGGAAGGTGGGAAATACATCTCAAGCTCACACAAAGTGACAGATAATTTCTCTTTGCAATGTTGGCAACTTTCCGTGGTCAATCACTCTACTACAAATCGCCTTAAAGAATAAACAAAGTTTGGTTAAGGTCCGCGCACTTTCTTAGGCAAAATGGATCGAATACCAATGGGTAGCAAATTCTCCATGAGAACATGACAATCGTGGGACTTTAGAGACTTTAACTTGAGGTCTTTAATCGATACAAGAGTCGCCACATTTGAAGAGTATCCTCTCGGAACTTTAACTCCATGAAGAAACTCACAAAAGACAGTCTTCTCCTTTCTAGATAGAGTATGAGCTGCGGAGGTAGATATGTGCGTGTACCCTTCTTTACCGGACCCAATTCGGTCTCAAACCCATACTAACCAAATCCAACCTTGAGTTGATGGTATCTTTAGTCTTACCCATATTGAGTAAGGTACCAATGACACTTTCAAGACATTCTTTTCAACATGCATCACATCAATGAAATGCCTTACATATAATGACTTCCAAAGATGGCAACTCAAAGAAAATCAACTTTTCTTCCACCCCGTTTGGCAATCTCTCCCGCAAAAGGCTTCCCAAATTTAATGTTCAAATCTTCCACCTTTTCAAATACTGCTCGCCTCACAGGCGGGGAGCTCTACGTGTTTCGTATTCCCATCAAATGCCTTTCTCCACAATCGATAGTGATGAGTTGATGGCAAAAATCTACGATGACCAAGATAGATATTCTTCTTACCATGTTCCAACCACATCCAATCTGTGTTGTCTTCACATATAGGGCATGCACAATCGCCCTTTGTTATCTGCATGCCAGGATAGATTGCCGTATGCGGGAAAGTCGTTAATTGTGCCAAAGATCATAGCCCTCGGGTGAAACTTTCTTCTCTCGAACCCATCATACACCTCTACCCCAGCCTCCCACATTTGCTTCAAGTCTTCAATTAAAGGAGCCAAGTATACATCAATATCATTTCCTGGTTGTTTGGGCCTAGAAATTAACAAAGACAGCATCATATATTTGCGTTTCATGCAAAGCCACGGCGGTAAGTTATAAATCGCCAAAATCACGGGCCATGTATCGTGGGAGCTACTCTGATACCGTGCGGGTTAAATCCATCACAGACAATGCAAGGCGTAGGTTTCTCGGGTCATCCCGAAATTAGGATACTCAATATTGATTTTTTCCATTGCGGAGAATCTGCCGGGTGTCGTAGCATACCATCTTTAATCCTTTCATCCTCATGCCATGTCAAGTGTTTTGCATCTTCTGAACTACGATACATGCGCCTAAATCGAGGAATTATAGGAAAATACCACAACACCTTTTGTGGAGCAGACTCTTTCTTCTTATACCGCGGTGCATTACATTTAGGACACGACTTTAACAACGCATGTTCATTCCGAAATAAAATGCAATCATTCGGACAAGCGTGTATCTTCTCATAGTTCAAGCCAATAGACCCCAACATTTGCTTTGCATCATACGTCCGAGAAGGAAGCACATTATCATTCGGCAACATTTCTTTCAGAAGTGAGAGTAAATCGGTAAAGCTCTTATCCGTCCATCCGTGGCGAGTTTTCAAGTTATACAACTTGATCACACGACCAATAATTTTGTGAATTCATTACAACCCGCATACAATGGTGTCTCTGCATCAGTTAATCAACTTCTCAAACATTTCAGACAATCATTAAGATCCTCTTCAACCACCTTTGTCATCTCTTCAAATTCGTTCGCATCAAATGAATGTGTTCCGGTGTCAACCGGCGGCGCATATCTCTTACTAATATCATTCATATTTGAAGATTCACCTTTTTTCTCACCGTGCATTATCCAACAAGTGTAACTTTGATCAATTCCATTCGCCTTTAAATGTCGTGCCAACTCCTCTGCAGTAACTGATTTTACATAACAACACCTTAAACAAGGACATTTCATACCACTAGAAGTCCCTAAACGTTCAACAAAGACAAACTCACAAAATAATCCACTCCAATGCATATACTCCTTGGACAGATTTATTGGCAGACATCCAATTTCTATCCATAATTTCCAAATTATATTTATAATAAAATCCTGAGAAGAGAACTTTAACATATGACCCATCAAGCAATTCGAATATAATGAAGAATCAATTCATATAAAAAAACAAACAAAAATTCCTCTTTTAAAATTTTTTCAAATCCACTCCTTATATATTTTCCCAAGCTATATCTATATCATATTATAGTCTTCCAAATAATTAATTTATGTTTAACAAGAAGAGGCTAGTGGTAAAAAAAAAGAAGAAGAGTCTAGTGTGCACAAGTGACAAAACTAATATATTTCTAAACTAGAACCCATAATTAATATCTAACAAGAAACAGAGCAAGGAACAAAAAACTCACCAATGTTGTCTGAGTGAGAGAGATGATGTTCACTGAGAGAGATGATTTTCGTTGAGAGAGATGATGTTAATTTGAGTTAGAGTGTTAGGGTTTTGCGTTTCTGGGTGAGTGATTTTGCGTTTCTGGGTGAGAGTGTTAGCTGAGAAAGGAAGTAGCTCAATGGGAAACAAAAAAAATATTATTTAACCATACCTAGCGTTTTCTAAAAAACGCTAGGGATCTATCTAGCGTGTTTTCTAAATACCTAGCGTTTTGAATAAAAGCGCTAGGGATCTGTCTAGAGTGTTTACTAAATACCTAGCGTTTTATAAAAAACACTAGGGATCTATCTAGCGTGTTTTCTAATTGGCTAGCGTTTTGAAAACAAGCGCTGAGGGATCTGTCTAGAGTGTTTTCTAAATAGCTAGCGCTTTATAAAAACGCTAGGATCTATCTAGCGTGTTTTCTAATTGGCTAGCGTTTTTGAATTAAAGCGCTAGGATCCGTCTAGCGTGTTTTCTAATTTGCTAGCGTTTTAAGTAAAAGCGCTAGGATCCATCTAGCGTGTTACCTAATTGGTAGCGTTTTAAAGTAAAACGCTACTAATGGTGTAGCGTGTTATTAAAATGGGTAGCGTTTTTATAAACGCTACTAAAGGTGGCGATCTCTTTTACAATTCAGCGTAGTGACTTCAACCACATTTACAATAAAACCTCCATAATCTTTTTCAACTTTGTATAACTACTCCTATTTTATCATGGGTTTTCCTTCAACCATGCATGATACCCTCTTGGCTTTCACTTTTTAATTGTGTTGTATTCTTTTCATTCTAATTATGGATTAACTTTTAATATTTGCATTTGATGAATGTAAATTATGTTATTAAAATTCTCTAGACTTTCTCTTCTTATTTTATCTAAGGAGCGCGTGTGTATTTGTTAATGTTCCTTTTAAAATCGATAATCTTTTTATTTAATTTATATTTATAATTCAATTTTTAGTTATTAGATTTTATATTTTGCAAACTAACACCATTTGTCCAATGACATAGGCTACCCTGGGGCACAGGTGTCAATCCTGTGCTCTTGAGTTTGATTCTCACAGTTGACATGCTTCGGTGTTGGCACATGCGAAAATTGCTTTCAAGCACGATGGGATATTAGTCTTTCAAAAATTTAATTACTCGATTATACTGAAATTTAGCCAACTTCGTGCATCGCATCGTATAGAACTAGTAATATTAAAAAAATTGTAGCTCTAAATTTGCCTAGCTAGAGAAAGGGTTAGACATCTCTTTAGTTGTAAGTACCGTTATCTGTTTAATTTGATGAAGCTATTATAATCACATCCTCCATGGGTTAGTTACATAAGTACACTCCTAATAGCATCCTCGATGCGGCTAAGAGTATGTATCATCACTCAATAAAATATACTGATTATTACTTTCAGTTTGTCCATTCCTATCAATCAACTAACTCCTTCACCTGTTTAACCATTACCAAAAAAGTCCATAGTTGCAAAATTCACATTCATTCGACTACTTAAATGATATAATTAAATTAAATTAAGGCCCCATATCAAAGAGATAAAACAAGTGCAACTGCGGCAACAAATTAAAATGCCAAAAGAATAGCAGCTTCCCTCTCAATCCCAAAAATAAATCATCAATAAGTCACAAGCAGCTAGTTGCTAATAATCACAAACATCTATGAAACAAAAATAATCAAAAACATCTATGAAACAAGAATAATATATCTTACTCATCCAATTGACCAACACACATATAACTAATTTGACCATCAAGCATTAAAGGAGTGCTTTCAATAAAAATAAAAATGCTTATACATAACAAAACAAATAGAGTGAATATTTACCATAGTGGTGATATTAGACTCTCATAACAAATAAATTGATCACTCTCAATGGTGGTCAAAATCCTAGGATAATCTTCTGTACCATTGATTGGGTCATAAAGAACTAATTTGAGGGTGTCTATCATTAACTCGGGGGTGTCTTTTAATAATCAAAACAGAACGATGCCATTTTCTGAGATGTACAAGGGTACACAAGGTGGCCTCCATGATTTATTCCAATACTTGGGACTAGGAATCACCAACATTAATTTAGTCCAAGATTCAACAACTCCATAGTCTTTCATCAACCAAACAACCCCTTCAAATTCCTGCATGCAAAAACACACACAAAGACAGTTCCTCAAGACACCCAACACGGGATTAGAGTAGTTAAAGCCATCATGTTTAGGTAGCAATACTTCCCCATAAGTCTCCTTTTCCAAATCAAATGAAATAATTACTTTTTTTTCATCTCTATCACAATTAGCAACCCAATTCAAAGTGCTCCTCACATGTGTCCCTCGTTTTGTCATACGCGTCTTCGCATTGGCGCTTAAGCGGAAATTTTTAATAGTTTTCAAACAATATGTACCAAAGTTATAAACTTTGGTCACAGTTTCAGAATAATCACGACCCCTGTAGATTAATACTGCTTTGTACTTGTCATTAACTTGATCGTGACCAAAGCCACAACATTCTAAAAGCAAATGTTTATCCAATGAAGTAATGATTAGGGATCTCTTGGATTCCAATCTTGTACAAGGATTCCATAGTTTGACATATTTATCATGATGCTGATTATACAAACAAAGCAACCCATTACATGAACCAATAATATCATAATCGGGACTTTTTGTGACCCAATCGACTTTGATAGGGTTTGATGGGTTTTTGAACAATGGGTTAATAGGAAAAGATATGATGCTGCATGAGTCCCGTAAACCGATATTTGTGGTGGAAGAGAATAATCGTTGGTGTTGGTACTTTATGGTTGAGTTGCGAAGGTGCTTCTTTGCGAATTGGGGATCGATATTATAATTTTCCATGTTTTGCGACACACATCAATTGCACGAGGATCTCACCGAAGCTTGAGGAAGATCTCAATTATGATATCGTTAGGTAAATGAATCCTCTGTTCTTCAATCTTAACATCCATTGGATTGAAACACACTTAGCTGAGAAGAGTGGAGATGTACAAATCAAATGAAATTTGTTGAAGATATCCTAGGTAGCGCTGATCACTTAAAGCTTGGAATAGCAACCATGTAAGCCATGAAACCCTAACGCCAAATTAAGCCTAAACTATATTTTGAGAACAAGTCAACTGAAAACTAGGCAATCAAGGGAGGATTTTAAGGAACAGAATAATGGGAGAGATATTGGAAATTAAAAAGCTGGATACTAAAGAGGAGACAATATTGGATTCTGTTGAAACAGAAAAAGACAAAAAAAAAATGAAGCAAAAATACTAAATGATGATAATATTTTAGTACTTTACATGAAATTTCAGGTTAGCGTAAAAAGACACGAAGAAGTTTGCAAAAATGCAAGAAATAGGTCCCCTGGTTCAAATCTCTGATACTAATATTCCCCACCCCACTAATATTTGCCTATAGAAAACTAAATGATGATAATATTTTTTTTATTAATATTAAATCCAAAAACAACTACAAATTAAAAGAGATAATGCAAATTAAAAAGCTGGACAAAAAAACTACAAAGAGTGTCACTAGTTAGTAGTAACAACTCTCGAAGGTTAGTCTCCAAAGTCTTGTCAATCGTATTAGAAGCTTGCTTTGCTTGAGGACCGAGAGGTTTGCATTTACTGAGGAAGCTAATCAGTGTGCTGATGCTCTAGCTTCCATTAGGATGATAATTTGAATATTTACGAGACTCCTTCCCATAGTGTTTCAATTTTGTTGTTGTTTGATTTAATGGGAGTTTTTTCTCCCTGTGTTGTTGTTGGGTTAGTTTCTCTGGGCTTTTTTAGCCCTTCTTTTACAAAAAAACTTTTTGGGTAAAAAGAAAATTAAATTTGCATTTTTTGAGGTATGACTAACATTTGTTAGTCAATCGACACCTCTATTGGCCTCTCTCACCACAAAGTTGCGGTATATCCACGACCACTGCCGGATAAAGAGGACTCAAATGCCCCCAAAATGATTTTTAAAAGACTAAATTTAAGGATCAAATTGATCCTCAGTACTCACGTTAATACAATCAATCTCTTATAAAAAAGGATCGAATTGATGCTTTTTTCTAACTAAGTAAGCGTTAACTTTTGTCGTTTGTCATATAAAAACGTCTATTTTTTATCAGTTTGAGTATATACTTTTGTTTTGTACGAATTTTAATTTGTAAATATTTATAATATTTTCTCTAAGAAAAATTGATCACAATTCATAACTCTACCTCCAAAATTGAGCAGCGATCCAACTTTATGTGTGAAAGCAAATAGGAGACCACTAAGACATTTCAAAAGAGTCCACCACACCCATCATCATCTTCAAAGTTTGATGTAGAACCGTCATAGCTTAGGACAAAAGTATGTTATGATATCATTAATTAAAGCAAATGACAGTAACCAATTGAATTGAAAATACTGTACTGGAAAATAAAGGATAAAGGGAAAATCACACATAGTCTTAGAGCTCATTTTATAACACCCTTGGTGTTAGCGTCTTCTGCCAGTTGTCCTTTTCCTCTAACTAACTTATTTGCTCCACTTTGACATGAGAACGTGACAAAGTGGTGGAATATCCGCATGCATAAACCTAGTGAACTTAGAAAAAACATGCTATACCTAGTTTTTTTTTTGACAAAAAACATGCTATACCTACTATATCAGTAATTACGTTAGATTAACGCGTTGTGAATTGAGGATACCAACAATGTCGTCGTAGCGGCATGCCGGAATCATTCTCGGTCATCTTTAGATGTGCTTGGTGGAATGGAAAGATAATTAAAACATTATGTTGGTGTGTGTGATAGATAGGTGATTGCAATGCATCAATATGAATGTTTATTTGGCATGTTATCACGAACACCAAACATCAGATAAACTAAATATAGAAATAGAACCAACAAAGACTCCCGCTTCCATTCTTTCTTGTTTACACAAAATTAATTCAATATAGGAACCACTCCCCTCAAACCTTGTTAGTTAACTAGGTTCTTCCCCACTACCTTGATATTCGTGCAAGTTACAGTTTCAAAAATGAAATCAATTATTACTCATGTCAATTGATCATGTCTCCAGGTTGGATTTCTTTATTCTAAGAAAACAAATTAATGATCGTGAGGATTAGAGACGTTGGGGCTCAACTCTCAAGAGTAGTTTGGGGAAATAAAGAGCAAATTAAATGGTGGATAACTTGTTTTCAATCAGCGCTCAAGATTCAATTCATACTTTTGTCAAATTCTTGTGTACCAACTACCAAGTACCAACTTAGCAACAATGATTTTTCCAACAAATAGACAGTGACGTTGATAATGTGTAACAAGGAAGACGTACATAGACAGATACATAGACTAGTCTTGTAGCAAGTATAGATGAAAAATACGGTTTCTACGTGTAAATTGTAAAAGCGCAACTAAACTAATATAATACAAACATAACAGCATAAGCATGCTTTATGGATACAATAGAACGTCGATAGTATCATTTAGTAGTGACTTTAATTCAACCAGCAATTATATTGAGATATACCTACCTCTGATGTGCAGAATCAAATAGGTGTGCCTTCTCCGGTGTTTGAGTCACAGCCAGAGCTAGATGCAGATGAGGAGCCAGTTGTCCTAGAGACAGATTATGAGAGGATGCAGAGAGCAGCTGCATTGGTCCGAGATGCGCTAAGTGTCGACCGTTTACCTGATACTTCACGTCGTTATTTTGAGGCCGTTTTAGACATTTTGGCCCAGTAGTTGTATTTTACTTATTTGTATTTGTACTCGTATTTCATATTCGGGCTTTTTTTTTATATATTTTGACGTATTTTAGATCATATAGGATGTCTTTTTACTCGTATATCGTAACGCTTTCGTTTTGTTATTTAAATCGTAAATCGTTCGTATCGTATTTTAAAAATAAAACGCTCGTAAATCACAATTTAATACACAATTTTTTTAAAAAAAAAATTTTAAAAAAATTCCGAATTTACCTCAAACGCAGATAAATCCGATTCATAATTATGAACCGGATTTACCTGAGTATGAGGTAAATCTGGAAATCACAAACGTAAAATCAAAACCCCATTTTTTGAACCAGATTTACCATAAATTGAGGTAAATCCAGTAATCTTAATTAAATTTTTTTTTTTTAAAATTTCAGAGGTATTTCTGGGTTTTATAGATTTATGGGGGTCTGGGAGAGGAGAGGGGTGAAAAAAAACCCATAATATTTTTGCCAACTCATTTATTAATATTTTGCCAACTTAATGGGTTTTAGTAATAAAAAAAAAAGAAAAGACTGTTAGGCGCTAACAATAACGGGTAAGCATCCTCTTTTTCATTTAGCTCTCTTTATTTCTCCATATATACATTTACAAAAATGTTATTTGGACAAAAAAATTTAGATAAAATAGACAAAAATCAACTTACAATACCAATTAATCAAGTTTTTTAGACTATTAGTCAATCTGTTTTTTCACAGTTTTCGAGGCGTTGATTAAAAACTTGGTTAATTGATCATTTGGCTAATAGTCAAAAAAACTTGGTTAATTAGTGTTGTAAGTTGGTTTTTGTCTATTTTTGTCTAAATTTTTTGTCCATATAACATTGTTGATACATTTACATACCCATCGTTTCTTTTTTTTTTTGTGAGTTTTACTCAACGTTCGTCTTCTTCTCACTCTCACCGACTTTAATATATTACAATAAATTAATAAATCAACAACAATACTTAGGTATTGGTTGTACCCATTGGCAGACCTATGTGTATCCGCAGAAAAAAGAACTGGTACTACTACTAGGGCAGCCCAAACAAAATGGAGGCCCTGTGCAAATAATAAAAATGGAGTCCTAATTATATTTTTACCAAATAAAACTCAAACTTTAATACAAAACTCAAACTTTAGTATTTAAATTGTAAATAATATTTTTTTTTGATAATTGAGCGTAATAATATTAATCATCATTTAGCTCAACATCATTGACACGCGCTCCCTCCATCTTCTATGAAGGGTTTAAGAGGATGCCCAATCATGTGCTACTGCCTACTGCTAAAAGAACCAAATACACCAAGTTAAATACAACGCAAAAAAAGGGGGGCAAATAGCAAGCCTAACAGACAGTAAAATATATAAGAGAGTCACCCCAAAGCTAAATAAAAATACAAACTTTCATCACTATGTTAGGTTTTTTTTAACAAAAGGGATTAGGCCGTTGTAGTAATAGAGTATGGGTCCACTAAAAATATTGGGACCCCTAAAATAAATTTTGGGCCGAGGCCCTGTGCTGGCGCACAACCTGCACAACCTTTTGGCCGGGCCTAACTACTACCTCTATATAATTAATTTTTGAACCAAAATTTTAAGTTTGCACTAGCACATTTAATTTGGCCCTTGATTTGCACCTAATTTAAAAAAAAATATGTTTTATTAATTTCTATAAGGGTCTATTTATAAAGCTTTAGGAAATAATTTTACCGAGCTCACATACTTTTACAGACTACTTCTTATTTTTATATACTTTAAGATTTAAATAGGATAGTACGTGTAAATTTAAAGACTAACGGGCTATTTACTCTTAAATAAAATTGGAATTAGATTTGTTAATTTTCGTAAATTAAGTAAGCAATTTTTTTAAAAAAAATATTAAACAGTCTTATGAACCAAAAGTCTATAAACTTGAACTCGTTTTAAACGAAGTCTAATGCGAAAATATAAGTGTATGCCTCAAACAACTTGTGTTACCCCTGCTGGTCTCACTTCCTCCTTTGCTGATGCATCAGGTGTGGAGTTTGTGAGGGTGTAATTTTTTCTTGTTTTTTCTTTTTTTGGTTCGCTTTCAAGATGTACTCTACCAAAAAAACAACTTGTGTTACCCTAAATGAACTAAAAAAAATATTCAAAAAATATGGCCTTAAGCCCATTTGTAATAACACAACGGTGAGATATCTACTCTAAATATAATCGGCTTGTCACTTGCGTGCGCAATTTGCCGATTTTTTTCTTTTCTTTTTTCTTTCTTTCTTTTTGCCTTTTTTTTTTACAATTTAAGTTTCTTTTTCTTTTCTTTCTTTTCTGCTTTAGTTTTTTTTCCAGTTCTTTTGTATTTTTGCTTCTTTTGACAATGGATGTAGTATAAAAAATTTATCAATGGTTGATATTTAATATTGGTTGATTCGATCTTAACCATTCATAACATTTTAGACAATTTCCAACGGTCAATTTTAGTGTTTCACCGGTGAGAGATCTGATTTGCTCTCTCACCCTAGAAACACTTTTACAGTCTCGAAATTTTTTAGATGTTTAGATATACAAATTTTGTTCTCTAATAATAAATTCGGTGAAACTTTCTATAGATGTTGTTATTTTATTGGTAATTTCCACCCAACCCTGCACGATACCACGTGTTTTACTTTTTTTTTATTTGTGTTTTCTTTTTTATTTTGGTCATTTCGGACCAATGAGTATTAAAACCTTTCTTTAATGGATGTTAATTTTTGTACCCCCCTCATTGGCCTCCATACCCCCATAAACTAATTTAATACCAAAATACCCCTCTAATTTTCACTTTTTCAAGAAAACTATTAGGTCAATTTTTTGACTCCGGATTTATCTCTTAATCCGTAACCAATTTTTTGACTCTGAATTTATCCTCAAGAGATAAATCCGTAGTCAATTTTTTGACTCCAGATTTATCCTCAAGAGATAAATCCAAAAAGGTAAAGTCCATTCCCGGATTTATCTCTTGGTGATAAATCCGTAGTCAATTTTTTTAACTCCGGATTTATCCTCAAGAGATAATAAATATGTAGTCAAATTTTTTAACTCCGGATTTATCCTCGAGAGATAAATCCGTAGTCAATTTTTTAACCGGATTTATCCTCAAGAGATAAATCTGTAGTCAATTTTTTGACTCCAGATTTATCTCATAGGGATGTTTCCTGAAAAAAACAAACAACGTTACTATTTTTTAGTAGGGACAAAATTGGAAGTTTAGGACAAAAGGGGGTATAAGGTCCGAGGGAGGGGGTGCATAAATTAAAACCCTTCTATAATTTGTGTTTATATTTTTTATCTTTCTTTAATATTTGAGTACATTCTTACTGCATTGACTCCTATGATAATTTCAGCCACATTTACAATATAAAACCTTCATGATCTTCTTTCAATGGGAACTTCAGCCACATTTACAATAAAACCTCCATAATCTTTTTCAATTTTGTATAAATACTCCTATTTTATCATGAGTTTTCATTCAACCATGCATGATACCCCCTGCGCGTTTCACTTTTTAATTGTATTGTATTCTTTTCATTCTAATTATGGATTAACTTTTAATATTTGCATTTGATGAATGTAAATTATGTTATTAAAATTCTCTAGACTTTCTCTTATTATTTTATCTAAGGAGCGTGTGTGTATTTGTTAATGTTCATTTTAAAATCGATAATCTTTTTATTTAATTTATATTTATAATTCAATTTTTATTCACAGTTATTAGATTTTATATTTTGCAAACTAACACCATTTGTCCAATGACATAGGCTACCCTGGGGTACATGTGTCAATCCTGTGCTCTTGAGTTTGATTCTCACAGTTGACAAGCTCAGTGTTGGCCTGTGCGAAATTGCTTTCAAGCACGATGGAATATTAGTCTTTCAAAAAATTTAATTACTCGATTATACAATAAAATTTAGTAACTTCGCAGCATCGCATGCGGTTATGAGGGGGCTATAATATTAAAAAAAATTGTAGCTCTAAATTTGCGTAGCTAGAGAAAGGGTTAGACATCTCTTTAGTTGTAAGTAACTAAGTACCGTTATCTGTTTTGATGAAGCTATTATAATCACATCCTCCATGGGTTAGTTAACCATGGGTTAGTTACATAAATACACTCCTAATAGCATCCTCCATGGCGCTAAGTATGTATCATCACTCAATAAAATATACTGATTATTACTTTCAGTTTGTCCATTCCTATCAATCAACTAACTCCTTCACCTGTTTAACCATTACCAAAAAAGTCCATAGTTGGAAAATCAAATGCATTCAACTAAATGATAGAAATTAAATTATATTAAATTAAGGCCCCATCAAACAAATAAAACAAGTGCAACTGCGGCAATAAAAATGCCAAAAGAATAGCAGCATCCCATTCAATCACAAAAATAAGTCATCAATAAGTCACAAGCAGCTAGTTGTTAATAGGCTTAAATATATGTTATCTCCTGCAAATATATCAATTATTTACAGGGCCGGCCCAAACAAAACGGAGGCCCTGTGCGAATAATTAAAGTGGGACCCTTCATACTACAAGAAACCTGCACTTATATTAGTAATTGATACCGGTTTATATTGTTTAAAAATCTGCACTTATAAACCATCTATAAACTAGCACTTATAACTCGCACATTTATAATGGTAACGACAACAAGAAACCAAAGCAGAGATTTAAACAACCCTCGCACATTTATATTGCTTAACAGTAATATCGATATGATTTAAACACCAAAGAGAGATTTAAAAACCTACACATTTATATCAATAATGAGATACTCATAAACTCGCGCACATTTATAACTCCGCAACAATACTCATAAACTAGCATATATAACCTACAACAATTATCTGGTTTATATTGTTTTATAACCTCACACATTTATAAACCAAAGAACAATACTCATAAACCAAAGATCTTTCCATTAAAAGACCAAAGAAGAATAACCCAAATTTCATTAATGATTCATTGCACAAAGGTTGAAAACCCAAATTGCATTAACCAAAGGCAATCACACAAAGCAAGTAATTTACAATATTACAATGAATTCACAAAGAACAAAATCAACTCTCAAAGCATTGAAATTGGAATTTAATTTTTAAAACCCTAAAGAGCAAGCAAATTAGAAATCAACTTATAGATTACAGAGGTGAGAGGATTTAGAAACTTATCGGTGAACGATTAAAGGGCACCGAACGATTGAAATCGGAGTGAAGAGAATGATTGAACGGTAAGGGATTGATCGCGACGAGGAACACTTGAACGATTGAGGAGATGAAGAGGACTAGATGTGAAGCGCCGGTGGTGGCCTTGTCTTCGCCGCGCCGCGCTATGTCCGAGAGAGGTGAGAGGCCGGTGAGAGATGGTGGATTGATGGACCGTTGGTCGCTTCGCTTGCGCTTGTGCGTTCTCGGTGAGCGATGTGCGCTGCGTGTTTGTGTTTGCGCGCTTCTCGCGCTTGAACCGAACGTGTTGTTGTTTTAGTGAATGTTTTGGTTTTTTATTGGGTCTGGGGTATGTATGGGCCGACCAAAAATATGGGGCCCCTAAATTTTTTTTTTTGGCTCGAGGCCTGTCTTTGGCGCATGACCTACACAAAGCTTTGGGTCGCCCGATTATTTATTTACCTCCTAAAAAATAAAACTTTTAAAAAAGACATTGCAAATATAAATTATTTCTAGTTACCCCCGCTTGTTAGATTTTGTTAACAGCGTTAAGTGTAAATATATGTTACCCCCAAAATATGTTCATTATCTATTTACCCCTCACAGAAATATATATTACCCCCTCGCAAATATTCATTATCCATTTACCCCCAAAAATACGCTCATTATCCATTTACCACCCTGCAAATAATAAGTGTTTCAACATACACTTAACGTTGTTAACAAAATCTAACAGCAGGGGGGTAACTAGAAATAATTTATATTTGCAAGGTCTTTTTTAAGAGTTTTATTTTTACAGG
Source organism: Oxytropis ochrocephala (assembly GCA_020916435.1). Classification (NCBI taxonomy): domain Eukaryota; kingdom Viridiplantae; phylum Streptophyta; class Magnoliopsida; order Fabales; family Fabaceae; genus Oxytropis; species Oxytropis ochrocephala. The sequence goes on from CM037090.1 coordinate 13,695,202, forward strand.
GGATAAATGGATAATGAGTATATTTGCAGGGGTATGTACATATATTTAAGCCTTGTTAATAAGCATAGTCACAAACATCTATAAAACAAGAAAAATATATCTTACTAGTCCAATTGTTGAACTTCAGCCTCCAATTGTTGAACTCCTTACACCAAGACACCAACACACATATAACTAATTTGGCCATCATCCACAAATGTGAATATTTACCATAGTGGTGATATTAAACTCTCATGACATATAAATTGATCACTCTCAATGTTGGTCAAAATCCTAGGATAATCTTCAGTACCATTGATTGGGTCATAAAGAACTAATTTGAGGGTGTCTTTTAATTAATAATTTGGTGGTGTCTTTTAATAACTGAAACAGAACAATACCATTTTCCGAGATGTACAAGGGTACACAAGGTGGCCTCCATTTATTCAAAGACTTGGGACGATGGCCAAGATTCAACAACTCCATAGTCTTTCATCAACCACACAACCCCTTCAGATTCCTTCGTGCGAAAACACACACAAAGACAGTTCCTCAAGACACCCATCACAGGATGATAGTAGTTAAAGCCATCATGTTTAGGTAGCAATACTTCCCCATAAGTCTCCTTTTCCAAATCAAATGAAAGAATTACTTGTATTTTGTCTCTATCACGATTAGCAACCCAATTCAAAGTGCTCCTCACATGTGTCCTCGTTTTGTCATACATATTCGCAGTTAGGCGAGAAATTCTTAATAGTTTTCAGACAATATGTACCAAAGTTATAAACTTTGGTCACAGTTTCAGTAGAATCACAACCCTTATAGATTAATACTGCTTTGTACTTGTCATTAACTTGATCGTGACCAAAGCCACAACATTCTAAAAGCAAATGTTCATCCAATGAAGTAATCATTGGGGATCTCTTGAATTCCAATCTTGTACAAGAATTCCATAATTTGACATATTTATCATGATGCTGATTATACAAACAAAGCAACCCATCACATGAACCAATAATATCATAATTGGGACTTTTTATGACCCAATCGACTTTGATAGGGTTTGATGGGTTTTCGAACAATGGGTTAGTAGGAAAAGATACTATACTGCATTAGCCTCCTAAACCAATAATTGTGGTGGAAGAAAATAATCGTTGGTGTTGGTGCTTCATGGTTGAGTTGCGAAGGTGCTTCTTTGCGAATTGGAGATCAGATATTATAATTTTCCATGTTTTGGAGACGCGCTTCATTTGCACGAGGGATCTCACCGGAAGCTTGGAGAAGATCTCAATTATGATATCCTTCGGTAAATGAATCCTCTGTTTTTTAATTTTAACATCCATTGGATTGAAATGCTCGTACCTGAGAAGAGTGGAGAACTGGGGATGTACAAATCAAATGGAATTTGTTGAAGATTCCTAGCTAGCGCTAATCTTACAATTGTATGCGGCTTGACGATGCTCCCGCCAAATGCTCGCAATTTTTTGTCATTGAAAGGAAAAAAAACCCACAAAATGCTCTAAATGTTTCATGCTACAGACGTGTCACAATGCCTTTTTTCAATATATGTGTAAATCTATTTTCATTTTAGTTTAAGAATATAATGTGTAGTGTGTTAAAATAGTATAGTCAGTATCAAAATTTCGTAGCCAATGGATCGTGTTAAGTGAAGGATATTGTGTGTTTTTTCGATATGTCAGAACATAAACGTGCAATGTTAAGTGATTTGAATAAATTAATTTTCAAAACTCTGAAATTGTGTATTTGGTGGTCTGAAAATTCTACAGCCAATTTTTTGTTTTTTTCTTCTTCTTCTTCCTTTATTTGTTTTAGGTTCTTTTTTTGTTTCAATTCTGTTGGTTTTGTTTTTTGTTTTTTTTTCCTTTTATTTTTTTGGTTATGTCATTGGTATGCAGTTTTTATCAGCTTTACTGACGATTGATCTACGTCAGAGAGTCTGACTGGCCACGAGTACCCGACTTTGTCGGTCCGTGTGGTTCTCTCATTCCAATAAAATTTTTACCACACCCAAAACGTTCTTTTATATTTAAATGTTTTCCATTTTTTATATTTTAATTTAAGAGGTACTTTACGGTCATAAAATTTGAGATGTTTAAATATGCAAATTTTTGGTGAAAAACAATTTAATTTCAAGACAAAATACGTAAAATATGATGCTAAATAGTGTGCTTTGATGTAGTTAATGGGGAAAAATTATTTTGTAACCAAATGTGTAAAGTGAAATATTAAGTTTGTGTGTTTAGAGAGGTTCTATAGGATTTAGAAAAAAATAATTCTTCAAATACCGTAAGTTTCACAGTAAATAAACGGTATGGTAAAAATGATAGTAAATTTGTGACAAAGCACGTATAGTGCGATGATCGATAGGTACTTTTTGGTGTACTTTTAAGGTCCGTAAAGTTTTTTACATGTTCAAATTGGTGTTCTCTTCTTTATTTTGATAATTTCACACAAACGAATATTAGAAACATATTTAAATTGGTATTTAGTATTAAATTAAACTCTGCATGATACCTGTGTGCACGCTTTTCACTTTCTAATCGCGTTGTCTTATTTTCTCTTTAATTATGAGTTGAGTTTTTGTATTTACATTTGATGAATATAGATAACGTACGTTATTAAAAAAATCAGACTTCTTTTTCTCACTATTTATGGATGTTCAATTCCAATGTCTTTGTTAAAGTTTATTTTTAATTTTATAATATTGTTATTTAATTTATAGTTATATTTTAACTTTTTTCGAGGGAACTTCGACCTCATTTACAATAGAACTCATCAACATTTTCTTTCAACTTTGTGTAGATGCTTTTATTTTATTAGTGGTTTTTATTCAACCCCGCATAATGTATTGATGTACTCCTTCCAAACTTAATTATAAGCAAAAATAACTACGTTTACACATATTTTTTTGAGATCACATTTACGCATATTAAATATAATAGTTTTATGCATTTAATTTTCATAGATTCATGTCAAAAACAAATAGATTTGTTTTATCCGAACCCGTGCATCGCACGGGGATTGGGGCTAGTCACTTATAAAGGTTGTAATAGCAAGCATGCAAGCCATGAAACCCTAACGCACACTTAGAAGTTAGAACTTAGAAGTTAACCCTAAACTTATTTTTGGAGAACAAGTCAACCGAAAATATTAGGCAAGCAAAGGAGGATTTTAAGGAACAGTATAATGGGAGAGATATTGGAAATTAAAAAGCTGGATACTAATGAGGAGACAATATTGGATTCTGTTGAAACAAGGAAAGACAAAAATATTTGAAGCAAAAAAATTGGTGATCAATCCTATTGAGATTTGAAAGGTATGATACCCTATCCAATCACTTAATGACACCTCGTTGTTTTCCATTTAAATATTTTAAAATAAAATTAAAATTGAACTAATTTTGTCTAGAAGATATCATACTACACCAAACTCCCAAAGGGTATGGTAGAATTTACCAAAAAATTAGATGATGATAATAATTTTTTTATTTTTTATTAATATTAAATCCAAAAACAATTTAATTAGTGGGTGCATGGTGTTTATTTGCCATTACAACTAAGTATATTATTGTCAAAAACCTAACTACACCGAAATAAATATTTTTTACGCCCATATAAAAAGTGGAGTTACCCAATAATTATTTTTTGAATGTTTGTAAAGAATAATGAAATATATGAGAGAATAGTTGGTACTAATTTTGAGTAAATATATAATATTTAGTGAATCATTTCACAGCAGTGTTGTTGCAATGTCACCATCACATGTTAAATGCCTAACTAGTAGAATAAAATATACTTTGCCAATAAAATTGAAACAAGATCATGTACCAACAAAAAAAATAGAATAGAAACAAGATCACAGCAAATACCACGCAAATTCATAGAAAGTTGTGACTTCAATTCAACAATAAATAAAGTTGATACATAAGAAACTGAGAAGTTATGAAGTGATGTAAGCAAATCATGGATGGAAGCAAATGTGATTTACCACTGTGGTGATACTAGACTCTCATAATGTATATGTTGATCAATCTCCATGTTGCTCAAAATCCTAGGACAATCGAACCTACCATTATTTGGGTCATACAAAACTAATTTGGTATCATGCCAGCAGTGAACCAGAACAACGCCATTTTCCAAGATGCACAATGGGTGAAAAGATGTCATCCATGATCTATTCCAAGACTTGGGACGAGGGATCACCATTAATTTAGTCCAAGATTCAACAACTCCATACTCTTTCATCAACCATACAACTCCTTCTCTGCTTCCTTAGTATGAAAACACACACAAAGACACAAGCCAAAACATCCAACACGGGATCGAATATGTTATTGTCATAATCATCTTGTTCGTGCAAGGACACCTCCCCATGAGTCTCCTTCTCCAAATCAAATGAAAGAATCGCCATTTTTTTTATCTATATTAGGTTTAGAAACCCAATTTAGAGTACTCCTCACATACTTCCCTAATGCATGCATCGAGGTGATTCGGGAAATTCTGAATAGTTGTCAAAGAATTTGTACCAAAGGTATAAAGTCTGGTCACGGTTTCAATAGAAAATCCATTCAAATCTAGTTTGATGGCTTCTAATAGCACTTTATACTTGTCATTAACTTGATCATGACCAAAGCCACAACATGTGAAATTCATAGGGTTATCAAATGAAAAAATTATTGGGGATCTCTTGGATTTCAATCTTGTAGAAGGATTCCACAATTTGACATAATGGAAATCAATGTCATACAAACAAATCAACCCATTGCATGAACCAATAATATCGTAATTGTGCCGCATCATATAGCTCACAACTCTTGTAGGGATTGACGGGTTTTTGAACAATGGTTTTGTAGGGATAGATATGATGTTCCATGAGTCTCCAGTGCTGTTGAGGTTGGAAGAGAATAATTGTTGGTGTTGGTGGATCATGGTTGAGTTGCCAAGGTGGTACTTTGCGAATTTGGGATCAGATATTAGCATTTTCCATGATTTGCATACACACTTGAATTGCATGAGGTATCTCACCGGAAGCTTGAGGAGGATATCGACTATGATATCGTCCGGTAATTCAATTGAAACGGCGTCGTCCTGGATATGCTGCATCCTTCATGGCCTATTCTATTCTTCAATATTAAAATCTGTTGATTTTATGGCAGTGAGAGAGAGAGAGATTAGAGAGATTGGCACTTAAAATTGAAATTAGCAAATTACTTGCTCCTAAAGTGTAGGAAGGTGATTACTTGCTCCTAAAGTGTAGGAGGCACTGATTGACTAAAATAAAAATTGAAACAGTAATAAATATAGAAATAAAAAAAGGACACATTAATTGTGGTCCAAAAGCAAATAATTAAAAAATCCATTGTGTTGGGTATTTTTTGTTAAATTGTGTTGGGTATTTTTGATTATAAAAGAAGAAAAATAGGAGATTTTAAATATAATATTGGTATAATACTATAGATTATGATTTTGGTCAAAAAAAAAATACTATAGATTATGATATGATACAAAAATGCTTAATACTAGTTCCACTACCAGAAAAGCGTATTTTAGCCACGGTGGATTAGCCACGGTTAATTTGACCGTGGTCAATGCAATAAGAGGTCGACTTATTAGCTACCCATGAACCGTGGCAAACAAACTGGAAAATTTCCAATTAAAAATTCACTGTTAGCTACCCTTCAACTGTGGCAAAAACCGGAAAATTCATAAATAAAAATTTTCACGGTTAGCTACCCTTTAACCGTGGCAAACCAACCGGGAAATTCTGAAGTGAAAAAGTTCAGTCTCCTCAAAAATTTTATTTGTTTCCCCACGTTTTCCCTTTGTTTCTTTTTACGCCTAACCTAGGGTTCGATTCTTCAATCAATTCTTTCACCTCTTTCATTCCAACACTTCTAAGGCAACAAAGGGGTATCGCTTTCAACAATTGCAGTGTTCAGCCCAAAACGAAAAATTCTTTGCAGTAACAAAGGGGTAAATTTCGCCTTTGATTTTCACATTTACACTTCACTTCCTTCTTTCTTTCTTTCTTTGTTTTACCCTATTTGATTTGTTTCGTCTCGTAAGAAAGAGGGAAAATCGCTCACATTTCATGGCTTGCAATCCTCCTCATCGCTTCTTCAGTCGAGGTTTGGTATTCTCGCTTTTTCTCCGTAGCTCCATTATTTGTAATGCTATGGCCTGTGTCTCTATCTCTATCTAATGTTCATTCTTTATTTCTAACGGTCCTTCTTTTTGAACTAGACAATATGAAACTAAAATGAGAAAATTGCAATAATTGTCAAAAAGGAATCATAATTTTTGCAAGAGTATATCCCGTTTGTCTACATGGTATCATGAATCTTTGTTTGAGGTCACATGTGAGTTGATGACTTACTTAGGTGTCCTAATTTAAATGCACATGTGAGTTGCAAAATGGTCTCATTAAACAAATCTATATCTGCTAAACCAGAGTTGTTTCTATATCCTTGGTTATTAGCTTTTAAGAAGAAAAAGGAAGTGAAACAAGATGACAAGTAAAAAGGCTTCTTTTCTTCTTTGGTGATTTGGGATCCATTTACATCGATAATTCTTGAATTGAAAGCAAGAGTGCAAGCCATTAAGAAATCATAATCTCTTCTTTCTTGATTTTTTGTGTTCTCGCATAAAAGCAAATCACAAACAAGATACGTAATAAAGCATAATGTAGAGTAATTTTGCCGCATAATGTAATTAGAAGAAATTGGGAAGACCATAGATAAGAACCTAACACACAGAAGCCCATCATCAAAACCAACCACAAAAGCAACCAAAGAAGTTCGTAAGCTTCAATTTAGCATTCAATTTCACTTCTAGCAAGAGTGTGCGCATAATGTAGTCTATGAAAGACAAGAATAATCATGTCGACGACAAAGAAATGAAAGTGGTGGCGACGGCAGCCATGGAAGGAAGGGGAACCTCGAAATAGCATCCCGAAAGCAATACATAACCTATAATTCAACAAATAAATTCAGTGATTAGATTAGAGATAATCAACAACATCTACTTTGTCATAACTATAGAGTAGAGAAATGCATAAATCAATTACGAGTATAAACAAATATTTGTCGCTTTTTGGATTTATGTATGAGTATTCTATAGAAAACTATTTTACTCTATTCTTCTCTTGTTTAAAACAAAGTGAGAACTTTGGAAACATATATTGACTATCATGGTTAAAAATCAGAGAAACTAAGTGAGCAAAATTTCAAAAATCGTAAGAATCTTAAAGTCTCACATGCCGGTGGCAAGTAAGAGCAATGCAAGAAGGGCTCATCGATGGTAAGTAGTTGATTAATTTTAAGCTTAGTTACTTTAGTATGTCAAAGTAACTCTCTATGTAACATAATAAATTAAACATGATAATTGTTTGTAATTTATGTATTTTAGAGCAAAAATTAGGAAGGCCTTAGATGTCGAAGTGAGGTTAAATTGTCAACTTTACTAAAGAAGAATGGAAACTATGTGAGCGAAGAAGGAAAAGTCATGGTCAGAAGTATATCAACTTTGTTAAATTGTCAATTTGCAAAGCTTTATTGGTTAAATTTTCTAAAGAAGGATCAAAAGGTGTTTGCAATATTTGTTCTTGAATATTCTGATCAAGTACTACTTCAGCTTCTCTATAGAATCTCGATCAGACTTTGATTAAGAAAATTTGCATAAACAAGTGCAAGATCAATATTGGGTCCTTCAACTGAAGAGCTAGAAGATGGAATATTAGTCCCTCTAGGATCATAACCAATTGGACTATCTATAGGACTATGATCTTGAGAAGGAGGTGAATTTTTGAAAGTGAGAGCATCAATGGATTGTCTTAAATTTTTGTTACCTCTTCTATGTTTCCTACAGCCACCACCAACAGGAACATTTCTAAGAGATCCACCTTTTGTTCAAGACCTTCTACACCCTTTGCAAAAATACCTTGGTTGAGTTAAGCTATAGTTATTGTAGTAACAAAACTTTGTGTTAGAAGAACCACACCTAGGACAATTTGGTGATATCTCTGTATAGTAACATAAAAAAACTATATATTTATTTACTTGTATGTGTGTGAGAGAGAGAGGGGAAGAGAGAGAGAGAGAGATGGCCAGTTGTAACATAAAAACTATAGATGTTTTCCCATCAACTAAAATTATTCTAATTGTAGTCACTTTGCTTATTTTCTCTTGAGCTGCCAATTGATTTGCATTTGGCCACTTGTTACAATTAAAATGACAAAGAAGTATAAAAATTATGTCAATTTGGTTTGTTTGTGCATTACCTTGCTATCATAATCTTTTGTTACAAGCATATATTGGAAATCAATATAAACATGTCACTTTCAATACAACCCATATAAATTGTTATGCAATGGATCTTTTGGTCAAATATATTAATCGTTATTTTATTTTTGTTGCTAATATATAGGATAAGATTTCGTAGAACTTATCTCAAGACCAAGAACGTGTAGCAACAAAAGGTGTTCCATCAAAGATTAATGCTTATCCCGATGATGCCATTGGGAAACTATGTGGACTCAACACGCAGCCGAAAAAGCGTGTTTTAGGTCTAGTGTCTCTTCAACTTATGTCTTTAAAAATCGTATGCATTTCACCGAATTTATCCAAACCGTAGCTCAAGCCAAATGAATGTCGAGAACTTACGTAACAAAGTAGTAGATTTGGAAGAAAAAACTAGAAGGATATGAAGAAACAAAGCAACAACTTACACAAACTACTGAGGAGCTTATACAAACCAAAGAGAAGCTTGACAAGCAACAACTAAGTTGACAAAAGTCGAGAGGTTCTTGCAACATAAATTTGGAGATGAGTTATCTATGTTTGACTTATAGGTTTATCTTAGTTATTGTTATTTAGAGTATGTATGAGAACATTTAGTTACTTCTTTGTTGGCTTTCATTGTTGTTGGCCTATTTTGGTTTCATATTTCATGTTAGGTTTTAGTACTTTTGAAGTGAATGCTAGATAGTTAGACTTTTATCATTAATAATCAATATTTGGACTGTTTATATTCTCATTGTGTATTGGTACCATGAAATTTGAATGCTATTTACAAATGACTATTAGGTAACTATTATGTAGTAATGAATTTCTCAAAAAAAAAAAAATTAAGTTAGCTACGGTTAAACCGTAGTTAAATGCTTCCTGAATACGCGCCAAATTCTCGCGCCTAGTTAGACACGGCTATGACCGTAGCTAAAATACGCGTGTGCAAAACCAAGGGGATGATTTGGCTACTGGAGAACCGTAGCTAAATTTCTGCATAACCGTAGGTAACTAAATGTCTCCACGGTTTCCGTAAGCGTGGCTACCGAGAAAAAAGACCGTGGCTAACATTTGGCGACGCCAGGTCCTTTCACGGTTACAAAAACCGTGGCCAAGTTTGTTTTCCACGGTGTTTCGGCCTCTTAGCTACGGTTTTAACCGTGGCTAATCACCGATTTTTTTGTAGTGTTCCCTCAAATACAAGACTCATAACATAATTTAAATAGGAAAACTAGCAACCAAATATCATAAATAAGGAAACTAATCCTAGAAAATAATCTAAAATAATAAACTAATCTTATGAGATATACTCGCAACCTAGCTATAAGAACAATATCCATTCAAGCAGATTTTGTGAGCAAGCCTAATAGTCTATTTCACTTTGGTTCATTAGTTCAATGCCTAGCTGAAATCAAACTCATCCATCCAAACAAATAAGCATAGTCAGAGAATCATAACCAAACAACATGCAGAAGTATATGACTACATAAACTATAAAGATAGAACCCGAAGATTTAATTAATTGATACTTCTGTTAAATTCTCTATCCTTATTCTTAGGGTATGTTTGGATAGTCTAAAAAATAGACCGCGACGTTGATGATTTGTAACGAGGAAGACATACATAGACAGAAAGATTAGTCTTGCAAGTTGCAAGATGTATATGAAAAATACTGTTTGTAAATTGCATAAGCATAACTAATAACATAAGCAGGCTTTATGGATAAAATATAACGTAGATCGATCTCACTGCAAATATAAGTTCAATTTGTACCATGTTGTAACTTTAATTCAACAAGCAATTAAACTGATAAATACCAAAACAAGAGATACATAACTCAGGTTCGATTCCCGCAGATATCATTATTGGCCTGTTCAAATTTGCTCCTATACCCGAAGAGAGATTGTTTTTCGCTGAAAGATTTGTATACACTCCGTAGTTAAGCTCAAAGAATGATCCGAACAAACAAAAAAAGCTCACACGTGTTGCATGTTAAGGGTTTAAAATATCGGTGACACAAGACTCTCTTGGTAAATATTATAATCCAACCCAAGTCTCTCAAAATCATTGGAAAACAAAACATATTTGTCTCTCTGTCATACAGGAATAATTCAGGGAAACAAAATTTCTCCTTAGAACAATGCCATGTTCAGAAATGCAGAAGGGCTCAGAAAAATTTAACCTCTGATATGGATTCACCACCATTAATTTAATCCAAGACTCAAAACTCCAAACTCTTTCATCAACCACAATTCCTCCAGTATCATAAGAGCCAAAACACACTAAAAGACAGTTCCTCGAGACATCCAAAACAAGATCAAAAATGTTCTTAAAATCTGGTTTTTTAGGTAGCATAACTTCGCTTATGAGTCTCTTTCTCCAAATCAAAAGAAAAATCACCCAGTTATAAGGACTAACAACACGCTTAGCTAACCAATTCAGAGTGTTATTCACAAATTTCCTGATGACCAAAATAAAAATATGGGAATTTCTGAATAGTTCTCCAACTATTTTCCTTTTCATTTTCACCAAAGGTATAAATTTTGGTTACTACTTCCTTAAAATAATCCATCACTACCATTACCTTGTACTTGTCATTAACATTGTCATAGCCAAATCCATGGTATGTAAGATTTCCTGGAATAGTTGGAGATTGTTTTGACCTCAAATCAGTTAATGGGTTCCACAATTGGACATAACCACGAGAGATAGCATACAAACAAATCAAACCATTGCATGAACCTAGAATGCGGTAACTTTGATCATTTCTGAAGTTAAAGGGTTTAGTAGAGGTTGATGGTTTTTCAAAATGTGATTTCAAAGGCCAATTTATGATTTGCCAATGTTTATTTACGACGGCAGAGACCAATCGTTTATTCGCGGTTGAGGTTTGAAGTTGGTGCATTGCGAATTCGGGATCAGATATTAAGGTTTTCCATGATTTGCACACGCATTTGAGTTGTAGGAGTGATCTAACCGGAATCCTCAAGAGAATCTCGACGATAAGATCGCCTGGCAAGACAAGCGTGATTGTCGCCGGGAAAGTGTTTCGTCATCCATCGCTGTGGTTGAATCCAAACAAGAGTGGTCCTCAATCTCAACAGTTTCTTCTTCAATCTCAACATCCTCCATTGAAACACATGTATGTGCATGTACCTGAGTGGAGTGTAGCTATATAAGATGAGTATAAGAAAGAAAAGGTAAGAGATGACATGGAAGAATGGTAAAACATTATACTCCACATTGTCGATTTCATTATTAGTCAAGTACGATATTAAGCATTGTTAAAAATATAACACGTACCCATTTGTTGGTTTCAATTCCTCTCGTACTGAATATCACTGCTCTTTAGACATATAGAACATGAGAATGAAGTATGCTTCTGTTATGGGGATATTATTATATGCTTCTGTTAGAAGTCAACCATAAAACTAGGTAAGCAAGAGCGGATTTTAAGGTAATTTTTTATTTTTTTCATAAAATTTTAAGGAACGGATCATTAGGAATATAGGATGTAAGAGATAATGCGAATTGGTCAAAAAAAAAAAAGAGATAATGCGAATAAAAAGGACAATATTGGCTTTGGTTGAAACGGGGAAGCAAAATTAATTAAATGTGGCAAATTAGATAGGGTTTTGAATGTATTAATACACACATTATTAAAATAGAAGATATATATTAGATATTTATATATTTTATACACCTAAAACTTAGGTAATGCACCATCTATTTTTTTTGAGAAATGGAGAGGATCCCCACCCAGACAAAACCGTCTTTTTTTTGACACAAAGAGATTTAAACTTCTGACAGAAAAACTTGGGAACAAAAGTAGGTGAATTTTTTTTAAGGACTAAAACAAAAAACTTAAAATTTTAGGGACGGAAAACATATTTAACCTTATAACTTTTATTGTATGTTTGGTGTAGGTGAAAGAGAGGCCGGTGAAAGAGAAATATTAAATTCTCTCGCTTGGTTTGAAGAGAAATTGGAAGAGAGAGAGAGTGGTTTAATGTTTGTCAACTTTTCTATATAACCTTATACTTTTAATTATTAAAACTAATTTTATAGATTAGTCATAATTTTTTTTTAAAAGGGCACTATATGTGCTGGGAGCAACTAATTTTACACATTGGCATTATGCAACTAAGAAGTAACAGTGCAGTTAGAACGTCTATCTACTCCGTAAATAAAATCAATTCTAGGAAATACATTTAATGTAAGACACAATGAAGTCTAACATTGGTTTTTCCCCTTAAAAATCAAGTTATTTCCAGCAACCCAAATACTCCAACAAGTAGCTAACCATATGATGTGCTTTGCCTTGTTAGCCGCCTTTCCGATTTAACGCTTCACCAAAAGCCCGAAAAACGATCAACAAAGTTAGATGCAATAAGACACTGCAACTCGATCCAAAGACCAATTCTTTCCCTCACTCTCGCATCCAGATCGCAAATAAATAACACGTGTTGTTGGGCTTCAGTTGCCACATCAACTTCGTTACGACCATACCAGCGACATTTATGTAACAGAAATACTAAAAAGGACAAACAATATACACGCCATTAAACTTAAAGGACTAAATTGCTAAAAAAACATAAAAATCAATTTATTACAAATAAATAAGTTAAAAACTTTCTGTAATTTGACCTAAATTAAATCTTTTAAGAAAAACAAAACAAAATTGATTTGTCGTTGCCTTTCAGATTTGGATTCTCTAAAGTCATTTTTCTGTAGCAAGTTGCACTCTATCGCAAGTAGTATAAAAATATCGCCTCCACAAGATTAATTAATAAGTACCAAACTACTTGAGATTAGTTATTATTTAGATTTAACAAATGGTTGGTGATTATAAAACTAAAATAACAAGAAGTAAATAGCAAGAATTTAAATTGTAAAGTTTGATCAATGGAGAGTAGGTTCAGAAATACCGCTTTTCACCTCGCAGCGCTCGATACTTATGTTCAATTCCTACTTGAATTCCTTTTATTTTACTTCAATTACTAATCCCTTTACTACAAACCTACTAACCCGCTTTGGCATTATTCATTACAGATTCTTTTTTCTAAACTAACCCTTGTTTGTTCATGCAAGAATTTAAATTTAATAAAAGGATAGATTCACCTGCCTTTCTCGACGGTTTTGAGAGAGATAGTTGCTTGCTTGACCTTAGAAGTTGGAAGCTATCTCTCTCTGTGTTGAAAAGAACACGATGAGTCGACGTGCGAAGCTATCACTTTCCAACGCTTTCTTCAAAATCAGACACTCTTTAGGCAATCTCCAATACCCACATCCCCAATTCCCCACACTTCATCGATTAACATCATGCCGACCTCAAAGTTCCATTCTTTTTCCAAAATCACGAACACCCATTTCAAGCGATTCGTAATAACCTAAGAGATTTCAGTGGTGGGTCTGGCGATTTAGATCACAACAAGGAAGTAGACACCATCAATCTCAAGTTTGTAGAAGCAAGAGAAGAAATAGACATGGCTTTGGAATCCAAAGAAACAGTGTATTTCAATGAAGAAGCTGAGTGTGCACGTGCTGCTGTCAATGAAGTTGTGGGTTTGTTTGAAGAATTGTTGGCTAAGTTGCCAGAGAAAGAGAGAGGTGTTTTACAGAGATCTATGGGTCTTAAGATTGAACAATTGAAAGCTGAACTTCAACAATTGGATGAGTAAGATATATCATTATTGTTTCATAATCATAGCTCTTTGTGATTTATGCTTATTGCCAACTAGCTAGGGAATGTAGCTTACACATTTTTAGGGTTTAATTGGTTTTGTAATTTTGAATAAATGCATTTTGGAATTCTTGATAATTTATTTGTGATGCTGTTATTCTTTGGAACTCTTGTTGCAGCAGTTGCACTTGTTTTATTTGTTTGATGGGGACTTAATTTAATTTATAATATTCAGTTGAATGAATGGGATTTTCCAACTCTGGTGTTTTTTTTTGGTAATGATTAAACAGGTGAAGGAATTTCGTTGATTGGTATGTTTATAAGACAATTGGAATGGACAAACTGAAAGTAACAATCAGTATATTTTATTGAGTGATGTTACTCTTACACGCTTTCTATGTAAACAACTCCACAATTACATTATAGGATGGCTAATGTGCATATAGCATATACCAGATATATAACACAATTCATATGTTATGTTCTGTCTTATTTAACTTATTTACCAAACGCTATCTAAGCATAGTATTTAGAAAGCTGCATATGTTTACTCACTGTAGTAAATAGCCCAACATTTTTCTAGCCTTTCTGGCTTCACATGTGCTTTTGCAGCTGTTCAGTTTGTTTGCAATTACTGTATTATGTGCAGAAGTTGTGTTGTCTGGTGCTATCCTTATCAACACAGCTCGTTTACATATCTCTACAACATTTCATGATTCTCTAAATCTATCAGTATTATTGTACTAAAGAAAGGAAAGTGTGATTAACATTAACATGAAATCTTAATCTTATTTGAGTTCCATTTCGTAATGTAACTACAGTTGCTAAAGACATGAGTTTCATGACCAAAAGAATTCCTGGATCTGACTTCAGTTGATTATAGCAGGATCCTGCTTAAACTTAGTTTATGGATTTTTTGGTCATTACTGACATTTGGAGAAAGTGAAATGTTCTCAAGTCATAAATAATTATTAACAGTAAGTGATGGTTCTCATAACTAGATTTCTCCATACACTACTAGTCTTGCAAAATTATAGTATTTGAATTCAACACCAGGCCTTCTGAACCCAAATGTGTTGCTGTTGTTTTTCCTTTACCTTCCGGACCTGGATTCAATGCAGTTGCATTTGATGTGTAGTCATGCAGTTACAATGAAGTTAGCTCTTAGATCTGATTTTCACACACTTTTAACCACAGATTACTTTGTTGAAAAATTTGAAAAAAAATACAAGTTGGAGAGAGATAGAGAGGGGTGATTGTACCCAATCTGAATCCCCTCATGGAGGATTACTTAGGTGACTGCATGACTGCACCAAATTCTTAATTATACCTAATCCTAATCCTAATTTCAGTTGTTTTCCTACAAACCAACTTCAAGACATTATATAGAATATGAGTCATACAACATTGGACAACCGGGATATGTGATTGCATCAATTGTCGGAACTCCATGGAATCCATTTTCATTGCTTGGGAAGGCTATGTTATGGAAATCGATTCTCTTGTAGTCAAATGTGACTAAGGGGGAATTTCAGTAATTGGAAATGATTTCTGTTTGTTAGATGATTTCTGTTTGTAAGAGTCTTTCTCATTTTTTAATTTCAATTCTCGTGCTAACAATATTGCTTTCATACTTTATAGTAGTGTAGCTTTGTTGTTTACCAATTTCCTCAAGAATACTCTATTATTCATTCATGTATTTTTTGATTTAATCACCAATGCAATGCACATAAGTGTTTTGTGTAAAAAAAAATCAATTAACTCTGAAAAACAACAAATATAAAACTAGGTAGAATATCAAAGAATCTACAACTAAGATCTAGACTTAACTCTGTCAAAAATAAAAATCTAAACTTAACCCATGTTTTGTAAAACACGCCACTATTTCCCTCAAAATGTACTAGAGATAAACCCATATAGTTAAAGAGGGTCAACCATGAGTATGACTTAGAGTACTAAGAAGTTTCTTAGTAATTGTTATTAAATAGGTATAATAGACATTTTTTTCATCGATAAAAATTCGATAAACCACTCAAACACTAAATTGTGATTAGTATGGTTTTTTTTACGTAAAATTGTGGTTAGTATGTGTTAACCACACAAACACTAAATTGTGGTTACTCACCACACAAACACTAGATTGTGGTTAGTATGTACTAACCATCGGATTCTCAGATAATTGGCCACCTAAAAATTTAAGTAATTGTCTTTAGTATCATAAGTATTTGCCGCCAACCATGGATATAGATGAATACTAAGTCACTCATGAATTTTCACTCTTTTCTAATTTCTATGGCTATTATTTTTATTTATAAAAATGGATATTATTTGTAATTTTAAGAAAATATAATTTAAGACCTAAAGCACCCTTGACTTAGTAGCTTTGGTCGACCTTGACAAACCTTAAATAGAGTAAACATAGCAGTAATCGGAATGTGTGAGACACTATTATTATTGAATTTAGATTCAAAGGGCTTTTTAATATCTGGTGCCTTTAGTGACTTTTAGGCTTATTTTAGATTTGGTGCCTTTAATATCGTGTGTCTTTAGTAACTTTAGGTTTTTTTTTGGAGGAAAAAGATGATAGAAAAATTAGATAAGATTGAGAGAAAATATTCGGTAAGAGAGATAGACAAAAGGCTAAAGGTATGTGTCTTTCTCGCCTTAAAGGCACCCAATCCATCCCCATTATTATAGTGTCCGAATGTATAGAAATTGCAAACACATTTTTAAGTATTTCTTTAATAACTTACTTTTGTCCTCGAATGTGTCTTTTATTTTATTAGTCACTTTGGTCATCAAAGTTGATCTTTTTAGGCCATAAAATTACTAACAAACAAGACATTTAGGGACGTTTTGCAATTTCAATACATGATCAAGACTACAATGATATCGCCACATATTCGTGGATCAATATGATTATTGTTCGCACCTTTCTTGAAGCTCTGATACGCCGAGTATGCCCGGTTGAGAAGTTGGTCGAGGAATGAGTCAAGTCGCCCACTCCTATCCCAAGCTCCGGAGGGTTGGTACCGCAGATTACCGCGATGTCAAAGTCAGCAATCATAAGTCAGGGAGAGTACCAAATGAAAAATGCGTACCAGAGATGATCGATGGGTCCGTATTTAAAGGCGATTGGAGGGTCTCCGCTGCTAGCTTTACGTCTTGCGAGATCTGATTCGTCAGATCAGGAGTCGATCCCGACCGTTGATTGGGCTTTAGCGCTTAGACTAATGGAGCCACCTTCAGAGGTGCGCTGTTGGGTTGGTTCGTGGCCCAACTAAGATATGAGCTTGGCCTAGTCCAAAACAACTATTTACCCCATAAAAAAACTATGGCAAATAATATGTCAAACTTAAGTTTTATATGTTTAGAAGAAGTTAAACAAGCCAATGAAGGTCAGCTCGGTAAGGAGTTGGCTCATTCTTCACAAGGGCGTTGGCTCCAACTCCCGCGCAAGATGGCGACCTCTTTGGTGAGTGATCCGTAGCACTTATGTGAGCGCTTATAGAGTCTTGAAGTCGCTCGACTCCTGTGATGCCTCGTGAGCCTAATTCACCTAACCTTTTTATAACCAAAAAGAAGTTAAACAAACCTAATTAAACAATGCTTTGCTGGGTCGGGCCTACTTGAACCCCTAATTGTTGGAGGTGATGGACACAAGACAAGAAAGGAGATTTTTTTATTTTGACAAGAAGATGATGAAAACTAATGAACATGACAATTTCGCCTTTTGACAAACACTGTCCACAAAATCAAAGAGGCTGTATATAGAAGTGAGTCTAGTATATACTAGGGAAGAAGAAGGGGATAGTAGCATGGCTTGTTTCCTTTGTCTCCTTATATGCTGCAATATCGGCCCCACAATCAACTCTCTATAACATGCATGCATCAGTTTTACACCTCTTACGGGATCAATTTCCAAATCATAATATATTTCAATCACATTAATCTTCAAAGAACATATGTTTTGTTCACATCACAGAGAGACATTTTTGCTGTTCAAGGAAACCATTAGGCCATACAGGTTTTGTATTTTCCTGCCAACCCCACCCACACCTTTCGGCTCTCTTGTACTCTTTCCAACGTTAGAAGAATTAGAGTTGCCAATGAAATTATTTGCATGGGTACAATCTGAAAGATTAACAATGAAAAATGCATTCTTTATTTATATTAAACATCTTTTTAAAAAGTTCATTTTTCCTACAATTAGCAGAAGTTTAGGCAGAAAAACCGGACCATTCAACTACCTAACATACAAAATACAGATTTTTTTAATAGTTTTTTGTTATCATTACGTCACGTGACGATTTAGCTTTCAGAAATTTTCTTAGTAAGAAACAAAAATCAACCATTTAGCCTGCTATCAAAAAATCGTGATGAGATGGATTAGCAGCTACAAAATATGACTCAACAAAATCACACAAAGCATATAACTAACATCTATGATATTTCTAAAACTGTACAACAATAGCCATTTGAATAGAAGAACATCAGTTCCTAAATGGCTTCTTACTCTCAAAAGTTCCTACATTAACAAACATCTTGTTTTCTTTTCATCTCTTCACAGATGAAAATCAATCACTAACTAACCATTGCAAGCAACAAAAAGAAAAACGAAGAAATAAAAATCAGCATTGAGTTGAGGACTGTTTTATTAAAGGTTGTGAAGTCTTTCCCATTTCCTCAGGCTGGCTTTTAACTTCCATTAGTAATGCAACAACTTCCTTCATAGTAGGACGTTCTGATGGAGAAGAGTTAACACAAAACATAGCAATTCCAAGTGTTTGAAGCATCTCTTGCACCATTTGATCTGGTAGACTTTGGAGCTTTGTATCTAGTATTGATATAGCTGGTTCAAAGCTTCCCATTTTCCTCTCTCACCCATTCAACTATGTGTTGTCCATCTCCAACATTTGATTCAACAGCACTTCTACCACTTAGTATCTCTAGTAAAACTACTCCGTAGCTGTAGACATCACTCTTCTCTGTTATGTTCATTGTGTAGCCGTATTCTGCATTGATTGGTCATGAGACATGGTTAGAAACTTCAATTTAGATTGGCGTAAATATATTCTACGTAAGACCACACGTATACACACTCAGACATGACAATCGATACAAACATGTAGACACCAATTTTAATTTGAAAATTGAAAGTAATTGTAGTGTTGGTATTTGGTGTTGGTGTCCACACGACGCGTGTCGACACCAAACATGTCTTCAACCCGGTGTTTGCGGTACTTTTGGAGACATGGATATCCAAATGCGTATTTGATTTAAGAAAATATTTTTCGCTTTTATTTCTCGTACAAATCTTTGAAAACAAGAATAATGCAAGTAATGTTTTAAACTGCGGTTACAGTTCTGATCATGTCGCGATCCTTGATATTGCAGAGAATCGAGGTCTAATGTGGTCAATGTAGCCTCAATCATGGTCGCCTAGACATCAAAAAAACTTGATGTTGTGGCTCAGATTGCGGCCACAAACCTTTTTTAAAAACATTGTATGCAAGTATATATAAATAAAGCTAAGAAAAAGTAAGGAAGAGTCAAGTAAAACTACTTGCCTGGAGCAATATAGCCATAGGAACCGGCAACTCTGGACATTGCATGATGGTAAGTTGGTGAGTTCATTAGCTTTGCAAGACCGAAATCTGCGAGATATGCCTCGAATTTGGAATCTAGAAGTATGTTATTGCCCTTTAACATCTCTGTGAAGAATTGCAGGACACAATCATGATGAAGGTAAGCTAAACCTTGAGCTGAACCAACAGCAATTTTGTATCTAGTTTCCCAGTCTAAGTTCCTGTTCCTTGCAAAAGCTGTCTTAGATTACCATTTGGGATGTAATTATAGAGAAGAAGCTTAACACTCCTATTAGAACAATAACCAATGAGCCTCACAATGTTCCTATGCCTAATGTAGCCAAGAATTTGAATCTCAGCAGCAAAAGAATCCACCATTTCATCTCCTTTACTTGTTTTCCAAAGCTTCTTAACTGCTATAATCTCTCCATTTGGCATCTCAGCTTTATAAACAACACCTGAACAACCCTTTCCAATCACATTCTCATCTTTCAAGCAATCCAAGATATTACCTATGCTGAAATTCAGCTTTTGAAATGGAATGAAAGTCCAAGGATAAGAGAAATCCTCAGCTCCTGATGTAGAAGCTGAACTTCTCAAAGCCATTTCAACTTTATATCTTTGATTTCTAGTTGCTAGACACCAAGATGCAATGACAATTATGGTAACAGAAGCTAAGATAATAGTAACCAAAGCTATGGTTTTTGCAGATTTTAAACCGTTTCTACTAATCAGACTTGAAGAACATGTAGTTCCATCAATGGACTGACATAGATGATTGTTCTGAAGATATGAACTAGAAGATAAAGTTCTTAAGAATGGAGTTACTGGGATAGGACCTGAGAAATTGTTGTAGGAGATATTAAGGTTAGTGAGACTAGTAAGAGAACCAAGAACCTTAATTCCTCCATGAAGCATATTCTGAGATAAATCAAGTGATTGTAACTGTGTCAATGCAGACATTGAATCTGGTATTTCACCTGTGAATGCATTTGAGCTCAAGTCTAAACTGATAGTTAAGCTTGTAACATAACCAATCTCTTGAGGTATACCACCAGAGAGGCTATTAGAACTCAAATCTAATAGAGTTAGCTTCTGCAAATTTCTAAAAGATTTTGGGATTGATCCTGTGAATAAGTTATTATTGAGGATAAGCTTTATTCAAATAACTCAAGTTTCCAAAGCTCAAAGGATTTCACCTGTTAAACTGTTTCTACTAAGATCAAGCTGCTCCAAGTTTTCAAGTTCTCCAAATTGAGATGGAATCTCACCAGTGAGATAGTTGTTGTGAACATCTAAAAGCTCAAGAACTGTGATATTGGCTATCTCTACTGGTAAACTTCCAGAGAAATGATTCATGTACAAGTCAAGAAACACCAGATTCTGCAATTTTCCTATCTCTTTAGGAATCTGTCCTGAAAGCTGGTTTTCCAACTCTCAATCTCACCAATGATTGACAATTTGCAACACTTGATGGCAATCTTCCTGTCAATGAATTTCCCAAAAGCAGAAGCTTACTCAGCTTTTGCAAGCTGAAAATTTCTTCTGGTATAGAACCTGTCAACTTGTTCCTAGAAAGATCAAGTGCATAGAGTTCTGTGCAGTTTCCAAAAGAAGATGGTATGGTTCCAGAAACCAAGTTACCCCACAAGAAAAACTCTGCAGAAGCTTCAGTTTACCAACTTGCCAAGGAATTGTACCTGATAACTGATTCTTATCAAGCTGAACAGTTGCAAGGCTTGTGCAGTTACTCAACTGCCATGGTATTTTACCAGTTATTGAGTTATCTGATAAATGAAGCTGTTCTAGAACCACTAACTTCCCAAAATCACCAGGTATCTCACCAGATAAGTCATTAGAAGAAACATCAAATATAACAAGTGATGAACAGTTAGAAATTTCCAGCTGGTATGGGTCCAGATAATGCATTTCCCCAAAGAAGCAAGCTAGTGAGTTTTGCAACTTACCTAACTGAGAAGGAATAGAGCCAGTGAGCTTATTCATGTGTAAATAAAGATTCCTCAACTCAGAACACAAGCCAAGTTCTGAAGGTATTGAGCCAGAAATCTCAGTATCATAAAGTGCCAATGTTTGAAGATTGACTGCTACTAAAAGAAGAGGGAATGGAACCAGAAAGTCCAGTAGCAGCTGCACCAAATGTGGTGAGGTTTGTGAGTAAGCCTAGCTGTGAAGGGATTTGTCCAGTGAGATAAGGGTTACCCCCATCCTAAACTGCTGTAGAGATGTTAAAGAGCCTAACTGTGATGGAATGGAACCATTGAGAAGATTATCTTGAAGACAAAGAACTTCAAGTGAAGTAAGGTTAGAAAGATACTGTGGAATACTTCCTGTTAATCTGTTTGAGTTCAAGAAAAAAACTGAAGAGAAGATAACCTTCCTAGCTCAGAAGGAATGGAACCAGTGAGAGAGTTTGAAGAAAGGTCAAGGAGTTGAAGATGAGAGAGTTGACCAAAAGAGGAAGGGATAGAGCTGGAAACATTAGTAGAAGACAGATTAAGAAGTTGCAACATTGATAAAGAGGAAAGCTGAGGAGGTAAAGAAGAAAGGTTAAGAAAAGTATCTGGAATAGAGAGTGAAATAACTCTACCTTGTGGTGAACAAGTAATACCTTTCCATGAACATGGTGTTGAGCTTGAAGGATTCCATGAAGAGAAAAAACAACAGAAGAAGATGATGATTTATCAGCTTCAGATAAAAGAGAAAGAAGTGCTTGTCCATCAGGTGATAGACAAGTAACTTGTAACTTCGTTAAAGTGAGACAGAACAACAACAAGAGTAAGGAAAACAACCTAGTACTATTTTCCATTTGGATCGAAAATGGTGAGATTGAGCTGAAGAATAATGAAGATCACTATGTTAGTGTTTTAGCTATTGAAGGTGAAAGTGAGATGATATCATCATAAAAAGTCCACTCTATAGGAGACCAGATGCATGTGAAACATTTTTTTCTATTAAGGTTTGGATGCTTAAGTTTCACACTAAGGTTTTTAACACAAGCATGTGAAACAAAGATATAGTGTCTAATCTCTTAAATAAGAAAGATAATACAGCTACAGCTTATAGAATGGTCAAAAGAAATGAAGAATCAAATAGTGTTTATACTATTTTTCTGCCTTACTAGTTACCAGAATGTACTTCTCTACTTCTACAGTTCTACTCTCTTAGCTTCTGATGATGTTGACTATGCTTCTTCTATGTTGTGACACTTTTGGTGTGTATGCACCATTATTGGTTTCCACATGATTCTCGTGACTGTTAGAGGTAATAATAACTAAGTTTAGCTCAATGGTGGTGGTGATAGTGCAGTGGTGTGGTGGCTAAACCTTTTTTGAGTTCAAAGCACTTTGAAAACCTATCTCTTATTATAGTACATTTAAATTAAATATAACTAGGCTAGTTTTTTAATTCATTGGTTTGGCTGCGCATGTTGGTGTGTGCATGTACCAAATTGACCTTCATTATTTTGGTCAGGAAGTTATGGAGGGGATGTATGTGAATAGGGACAGTTTTGGCAGTTTGTAGAAAATTAAGTGAAGGAGGAGTGGGGCTTCCTTGTTTGTTCTGTTTCTGATTCAGTGATTCAATCATCAAACAAGCCAAAATTCTAGCACCACTGAGAAATTCTGTAAACATATAACCTGCAAAATTTAACTAATTAATTTAATTGAGAAGTAGTATTATTTTCAAACCCAATATTTATGTATTTCTTAAATTTAAATTGGTAAGTAAGCTAAGGACAACTAAAGAGTTTAAAGTAGGAAGCACATTATTTCAATCCTGAAACTAATATTTCTGGTTTGTTTAACTAATTAACCAGTAACATTTGTCTATCAAATTAAAATACTACTGTTACACAAACATTTTATTCAATGCAAGAGACCATGTATAAAAAAAAAAATTAGTGATATGGAGAAAAATAGTCTCCTTCTTACCGAAAAATCTCAAAAAAGAATTAGTTGGTAAATACTTGAGATTCAATCTACTTTATAAGCTGATTTGAAGCTTTTAAGACATATAATAATTGATGTATCTATATGTGTACTCAAAATCTCAGTTGCTATTATAAAAGTAGATCCAAAGTAGTATTAGTCTTTGTGAATCAAAAAGGACAAAATGTCCATGTATACATTTTGGGGTCCAAATATCCTTGTAGATCTGATTGCTTGAATTTATCAAAAAGTTCTAGTAAAATGGTAGTAGTAGTAGTAGTACTTGTGCTTGCATGAATCTAACAAAACATTAGTTCTGTACATAAGTTACTATCACAATCTATTTGATTGGGACATTGCAAGATTCAGAGCTGTGTGTTAATATATCTGCATATAGATATATCCATGGAGTTGGCAAGGCACACCACACAACATGGAGTTGGCAAGGCACACCACACACACACCACCACACAACACCACCACACACAGCTTGCCTAAGCCTCTTGAGAACAGTAGAAAGAGCACTTTTGAGGCAACAGCTGGGGAAGATTGTGAAAGGTTAAAGCCTAAAGAGTTAGAGTAAGCAAAATGCAAATAAATATTTCAAATGTCTTTTTCTTAGTTTAATTTAATCTGCATAAACTAAGTGGCCTTAGTTTTCAAGCAAGCATAGGTAGCTAAGCGTAGTTATAGAGGACACTGTATGAACAAAGTAAGTACTGTAAATTGTTAGTTTTGCTTTGTCTTTTTATACTTTTTGGCAATTAATTTTCTACATGACTACACTAATTATCGTAATTACACTTCCATGCGTATCAAAATGCCTAAATGCTCTCGGCATTTAAAAAAGAACGAAGCGGCCCTACGCAAAAAAAATTTCGGGACTACAAAGAAAAAGGTGATTCTCAGGAATATCAGAGTGTGATTTTTCCGACTGTGTACAGTAAAACTTCCAGATTCGATTCGCAATTTCTTGAGTAGGAATTATCTCCTGGTGCTGTAGTCAAGATTTTTGTGTTTTAAATTAAGATTTTTAGATACCTTTTAATGGTATTTCCTGTTCTTAATTGTGGAACCTGAAATCTTTATTAAAAGCAGCATTTCGAGAACCCATTTTTTAACATTTTAATTTTTTTAAATAGATGGTTATGCCGGATTTAACTTAGGTCGCTACCTCTGTCCCGAGATAGATATTTCCCACTCGTGATGCAACGACATGTTAGGTGATAGAGAGCATCTTGAGAAAGCGAGCGGAGTCATCAGGGTTATTGTTCGACTTAGATATCAGCGGAGAATGGGAAAAGTGAAAAAGAACAAAGGTTCTTTATGGTAATGCAGAAGGCAGGCGCTCTGACCGCGAGGTAGATGTTGGGTGTTCTGCCCGGGTGACCACGAGGGATTCGAAAAGATGTAGTTTGTAGGGTTTGATTGAAAGCTAAACCAATGTTACCTCCCAGTTCTAATTACCACGTAAGGAGTGGTGGACGGGATTCTGATCATGAGCCTCATAAGACTTTGTTTGATGAACTATATTTAGTAGAAGTTTTAGCGAGAGTGAGCTGAAGTCAATTGTTGGGGAGCATTCGTTCTTGGGAGTGAAAGCGTCCAAAAGTCTTCAAGCATTAAAGAATAAATTTAAGAACAAACTGAGCAACGTTAGTCAGCCGATGGGAGCACGCTGGGCCAATATTCCCAAGAGGAAGTGGTAATATGACTGAGAGCAAAAGCATTTTATGACACTCGATTGAAAGCGAACTTCATTACTTGTGTCGGGCGAGGCGACTTAAAAGGTAGTGATATTGCCGAGGCGATCATGGTCACATCACGATAGTATTGGGTTATTGAGGATGTTTCCCCTTTGCTTTTGATTATGGTGTCAGACTTTGGCACTACCAAGCATGCATTACTTCTGTTGGAGATTGTTGGTGTCATCACCCAGCCGGAGACCGCCATTTCTACTGACTAGTTTGCATGCGGCTCTCATGAAGCGTTATAGTGACTTCTGCAGTGGGTGCCGCAGAGCCCTGGGTTTATCTTTGATGTCACAGGATATTGGCACTTCTCAGTGATCCAATGCTAAGCGACTTTAGTTTTTGCCATTGCATAATCATTTTTATTGTTTCCATTCTAATAGAGCGCGGTGAATTAGGTTCTCGGGTTGTCCTCGCGATCGTGGGGGAGCTTTGATGATTGCGTATCAGGATTTATTGTTTAGGAGGCCGTGAATTTTGCTTTTGTCGATATCATATCAACAAAATGTTCATGCTCAATCAAATTTGGTGATGATGGAGAAAGAGTGGAGCCACTTGACGACACTTTCGGCGATCGGGCGAAGGGCTAACATCTTGCATTTGATGATTTAGTTTATTGAGGCTTTACCATGATTTGTTGTCGTCATCGACGTACCCGACCTATTGCATATAATAAGAAGCGATAGTTGTATCTCTCAAGTGAAAGATTTTGTGGCGCTGTGGGCCCGGATAAAGTAAGACCTTAAGGAAATACTTCGACTAACTAAATTACAGCAAATTGAAATTGTTTTCATTATTTAAGTGATATGATTGTGGCTTCTTTGTTTTAACTTTTTCCTTCGTGCCGCGGGTTGAGGCTGGGCTGCCCAATACTGGGCATTGAACTAATCTATTGGGTTCTAGTGGTGGTGGTGATTTGCAAAAGTGAGAGTCAATTACCGGGATGATCAATGTACTGAGTAATCAAATTGTGGACTTCTTTTCAAAAGAGCATCAGCTCAATATACATGCCCAACACAACATTCCATTCTACAAGAATCTGCAGTTGGGTCAGTGTCTATTGAGGCGCTGGAATCATATGCCTAGGAGTTTGATAACATGATGGATGGTGCGGAGCACGGATAAGAAAAAAGTGTGGCCGGCTCGGGTGGTTCACAAAGCTACTCATGGGTTACCTTGTTCTTGTGGAACTTGGTAGGTTACACCTAACGGGGATTGGTCAATACCATTGACATTACACCATTGGAAGACCGAGGCCTCGGGAGGCAAACGACTTAAGAGCGATCAAAGAAACAATGGATGAGGTGACTTAAGCCAAGAGAGAGTATCTGAGGCAAAGTGGAATGACATGCACCCGAGGAGAGATGTGTCTAAAGAGAGGTCTGATGGATTACGTTTTCAGAGGCACTACATCCATGGTCTCACCCTGTACCCACAAAGTCAAAACTGGTGCACCGGCAGGAAGGTTAAGAAAGAGTATGACGCGGAAGTTACAATACGTAACTGAACGAAGTACAATG